>CM076583.1:1299321723-1299501500 GCA_034641835.2 Pinus albicaulis | reverse complement strand
TATTTTCCACTTTCGAACAACTCCCGAAATCCTTTCTCACGAAACGAATGTTATTTGACTCTTCGCACAATCATAGAGATACTTCCTCACAAATACAATTCGAGACTTTGTTTTTGTTAAATTTATATATTTAGGGAGAGAAGTGATTTATCATTAGGGCCGACATTAGATTAATTTGATTACATATTAAATGTTAAATATGAAACATTACTTTTACATACGTCTGTTACATGAGATAGACAATGCATATAGTGTACTCAAATACCAACATATGTGATCCAAATTTATTAAATTTAATAATGAATATAAGAATTTAATAATAATAATATTAATATTATGATATTAATATTAGGGTTAATCATGTTTTTTTGCATGGTATTAATAATATTTTCTCCCATGGTATTTAGCTCACAAATAGGATTCACTTAAATAAAACTCCTCTTTTTGAGTGTTCCTAAATATAAATAGATTATGGAGTAAATATAAAATGAGGTTTTATTTATTTACCATACCTATGGTTTATTTATAATTTATTTATTTACTATACCTGCCAATGGTTTATTTATATTTTATTTTATTTACCATACCCTCTTTATAAATATGGTATTTGGCCCACGTATTTTAGATCATTGGTATTTAAAAATGGTATTTTTCCCATAGGATTCACCTATATAATTTTATTTTTATTTTTATTTTTATTTTTTTTATTTTTATTTTATTATTATTATTTTTTTAATTTTTCTTTGAATATAAAGAGGTTTATGGAGTAAATATAAAAAGAGTTTTTATTTATTTACCATAACCCTGGGCCATAAGGGGTAAACACATGATCAAACCTTCGACCTTTGACCAAGAGCCCAATCCTCCAATTCTATAGGAAATGGAGAGGACAAACCTTTCCAATCCTTTCAATCAAGCCGATTTGGGAAAGATCTTGATGTTTCCTTGCTTTTACTTGCCTTTTTCCATCTATAGATGTCTGTCTGTGTTTTGGGAACATCAAATACCGTGTTTATGCCATAATTTGCTACTTTTGAATCAATTTATTCTGGGAAAAGGTGGAAATGCCAAATAGTTTCGCGGGATTTTTCTCTCCTTTTACATGAAAAAATGTATACGTCGCCTTTGCAAGATAGAGCTGCTAAACTCCAGGCAATAACACTCCCTTTCATGGCAAGGGTGCGTTATAATTCGACCTAGCCGTCTCCTGGGTACATTACCTTAGCAAAAATGGGTCTTTGTCTAGGTCATTTTCTTCCTTCCATGCTACCTTCTCCTCTGTTTTGCTGAGGGAGGCTATTTTCCCGTAACGTATGCCCCAAAAGCGTGAGGCCGTGAGGCAAAGACGATGGCCAAAATAATTTATAATATATATAATAGAGTGGGGAGTGATCCGGAAGACCGAGGAAAACCTGAAACAACTACATATGTCAAAATATAAGTATATGTCCCGAGTCTGCATTTCCCATGCCCGCAGGGCCGTATAAAAATGATTTCTCTAAAAAAGAGATATGACTATTTTTTCCACTCGATAAGCACAATGTGGAAGCTTTGTGTCATGACAAAATCAATCTAATAAGCCGTTCGGGAAAAAAAGATCGCAACTTGAGAGAGGAAACATAATTGAAATGATGTAAGCCTCAACCCAAGGTCTTGGTCACGTTTCCACTAAATTGCATATTTCTCGCACATGTGAATGAAAGAGTTGTAGTTGAACATGTGGAAATCGCTGCCCGGGATACTACCAATAATGAAAATGTTAACGTACGCGTGGGTGGCCACCAATAAGGATTATGGTCCCCAATATGCACAAGACACCCAGCAAGTGTGAAATAAAGAAGCCGATGTCGAACACTCGTAGAATCATTCCGACTAGGAGCCAATAATGAGAACCCCGAATCAAACACAAATTAGCCTCGCTAATCGAGATCCGCAAAATTCCGGCATCGTATGTGTTTCGCATCAACTTCCTAGATAATATGTTAAAGTTGATAGGAAGAGATTTGCTGAAAGGTAGGCACCGAGGCGTCCTACATCATTTGACACAATGGGAAAAGATGATTTTGTTTTGGAAGATATTCAAGAGAAAATGGGAGTGGCTAAAGACGAAAAAATGATTCCGGTATATGATGGCTCGACTAATACATGAAGCAGTAGATAGTAGATCCTCTTTGAACTTAGGAAGGCACAAAGTGAACAAGGTACCGCATGCCTTAGGCTTAATGTACACCAAATACGGGCATCGAAGCATACGAAGGCTAAACTCATAGATGGTAGGGTTCGGCTAATTGCGAGTGAATTTTCTTCGGGAAATGCCATGTTCAAGATTTCAGGCCGACAAATCGACCTTCAAAGTATAACAAAATAAGTATCCACTTTTTCCAAATTTTTCCTTATCCGATTAAGTTTAATGACTCCAAGATAGGTAAACTTTACATATTACATTTAAGGAGTTTGAAAAACATCGTAAAAGACAAATCCGGAAGTTGGGTACCTTTGTCATGTTTGATAAATCTAAAAGTACAAAGGAGAATAGTAAGCCTTACATGCTTCCTTTTCCGTAAGTTAGTCCATTGAATTGATAAAGTGATAAACTCATGTCCAATAGACATATACCTCATTTTGTTATGAGTACGAGGAGACGGAGTAAACTCAATATTCTTTGTGAAGTTTTAACGAGTCGATACGAAGAAAAACTCGATGCTCTCCGTGAAATTTTAATGAGTCCAATGGAGAAAACTCTGTTACTTTTTCGGTTTTTTAACGAGCTAGAAAAAAGATGGAGAAGAGTTGCTCATGTCTTCATCATGGTAGTTTAACGAGCTCGGTGAAGGAAATTCAAGGTTTTTTTCATTTTTAACAGCTAGAAAAAAGTCCCTAAAAAGAAAGCTTTGCAAGCCGAGTCGAACATGGTCAAATTTGCACATGAACACTAACAACGCAAAGAAAGAGCATCGGTCACATTAAAAAACCAATATTTGCGATACAAAAAAATAGCGGAAATTTACCAATTTTAACAGAGTAGCCGAGTGAGTCATACCTCCCGTAATGCATATAAGAAGGCACAACACCTTCATTTTCACTATTTTGAGTGCCGTGAAAGAGCTCTAGAGCAAAAAAAAAGGTGAAACTTCTAGTGTTGATTGTGGACGATTCGGGAAATGGATTTTGATTCCGAGATCCAAGTAAGAGCTTGAGCCTTAATCTAGCTTTTCCATTTTCATTTTAGTTGTTTCTATCGGGCCGGCTTGGATTTTTAAGGCTCTAAAAATTTGTTACAACGTTGTGCGCCCAAAGGTCGTGGCCACGTTAAACACACTTCCCGTTAAGGGACAATGCTAGCACGCTCGATTGGCACTAGGCTCAGATAAATTAAAAAATGATTTTTTAAACTTGGTTTGCCTAATCCTAAAGTGTTTCGCCTAAAACTAAACCATTGGAAACTTGTCTCTGTAGGTGTGAATTTGTTTACTATACGATTAAAAGAGAGCATGAACAGTAAGAATGTAAATGGTCACCCATGTCAAGCATTTGCGTGTTCTTCACAGACAGCCACTCAAGTATGCTAGTTTAGAGGATGATGAGGGGCAGAAGACCTTTCGAGATGGATCATCCAAAAGAGGGATGATCGTAGGCATGTCTTTCACATCGAGGGTCATGAACTCTCGATTGGAGAAAGACATATACAATTTTTCTCGTCACTTTCACAAAGACCAGGCCCAATATAACAGTGTCTGCATGATCCGCATCACTATGGATTTGGATTCATCTCATTGCATAAACAATACAAAGGTGGCTCAGAAGAAACCGGTTCCTATAGCAGAATGGAAATTTTAAGACCGATGATGCATTCCTTGTGGATGATAGTTCGCTTGGCAGGAGCCAAGATTCAAAGACGTGGCCACCAAGGCCCGTGTATTTTTCGAACCGGATTGCATGCAACCACAAGTTTTTGAATGGTACGAAGGTGTTTTCAATGTGTTCGAGAAGAGTTAACGATGTAAGACCCTAGACTCCAACGAGAGTTTGGGTTTCAGAGCACTTATAGCATCCTTCATACTAGATGGTGCCCATAATGAGAGGCCAAGGATGATCATGGATGCAATGGGACCGCGAGAGCCGAGACATGCTCACTCGGTCTCTTTTGGATGCCGCGGACTAGAGAGGGTCCAATCCGTCAATCGTTTTGGATGATACATTCTTCGAGTATGAGCATAGATCCGATGATCAAAGATTATCCCTATGTAGGGATGAAACTACACAGAGATAGATACTGATACTACCACTAGGCACTCAAATAGTCCGTACGGTAAGAAGGAAAACGATTAGTGTTTAAGTATTTTTTATCTTTGAATGTTTTAGCAACTTTTATTTAATGTAGTGAAAATATTTTTACATGAAGCTTATTGTTTGGCACAAGATGTGGCACCCGTCCATCCACTTGGAACCCTCACTATGCACGAAGAGAAATGTAGCTACTCGGGCCCGGTGTAGTATCGCCTCCGAAGAGGTTGATGACGTACCTAGCCGTACGAGCTTACTAGGAACCTCAAGGGATTGAGCATGGGCGTGCCGAATCTTCCTATGAGGGAGATCCCGGTTCACTCCACACACATGTGTGTGCCAAAGAGGTTCTCAGCTTTTAGAGGTTAGCCGAGTAAGCATCTGCTACCATGAGAAACAGGCTCAGGAGGAATAGTGGATAGATGTATAGATGTCGTAGCTATATTTACAGAGCCAATTTTTTTGTAAAATACCCAAGTTTTGGAAGCTTTTTTTTAATGTAATAATATTCCACACAACATATATATATATATATATATATATATATATATATATATATATATATATATATATATATTGGCGATTTTGATCTTGTGTTTTTAATTTTTATGTATTTTTTATGATGGAAAAATATACACTCATGCAAGACTCTTCTATAATAAATGTGACAAATTCCACCTAATGCCATAATTTGGCAATGAATTAGCTAATGTATTAGATTCTCTAGGAATTTGATCAAACATAATGATTTGAAATTGATGTTCTAGAAGTCGTACCTTAAGTAATAACATAATAAGATCGGATGACGTACGCGATAACATTTGTTCAAAATGCATAACGACTAGTTGGGAATCTGGGACTCCTGACCACCAGATTGAAAATGACGCGAGATGCAACTTCCATGAGGAGTTGTATCACTGAAATGTACTCAACAATATTGTTGGTGGCATTGCCAAGGAAGATTCCCCCATAACCAACTAGTTTTGACTCAGGTGTATAGAGGACGCAAGCAACTAATGCAATGTGTCATGTGCGACGACTGACACCATCCGCGTATCCAACGTATGGTAAGGATGATGAAGACATATGTGTAAAAGAAGAGAGTTTTCATGAGAAAAACACTCAAATCCCGTATCCAAATACACCGTGAGACAAAAACTTATATACATAAAATTACAAGCATATGCCTGGAACACTAGGCGAAATACTTTTTAGATGAAGCCCGTCAAGGGGCTCGCAAGTGCAATCCCATTACACCCCGAATTTCATAAGCTCCTTTTGAAAGGACTTTCGTGATGATGTCATTAGGGGAATTTTGAGGTCTAAAATGTGTCTCCTAAGAAAAATTTACAACAAAAATAAACTTTATAAGAACCAATAGGATTCAAAATCATGATGTCAACCATGGGGGATGATTCACCATTTTTGGAGTAAAAAAGTAAAAATATTTAAAAATAATAAAATAAAACTACTTTTTCAACTCCGTATTTTCAACTTATCTCCCTAAATTTTTAATAAAATTTCGAGTGGTAGTATTTTTGTTGGATGAAAAATTTAATTCCTCATCCAAGGAGTACTTCATGTCGCATACTTTGATGCACTCGTTATTATCGAAAATGAGAAATACATGAAAAAACATGTTTACAATCACGTGTTTCATGCAATTCTATTTTTTGTGTAGAAGGGTCCACTGGAAGTATGCAGCATGGGTATTCCTTTGATGAGAAATCAAATTTGCATCCAAAGAGCATTTCCGCTCAAAATTTGAGTAAACCCATAGGGATATAAGTTGAAATATGAGTTGGAAAAATAGTTTTTCTTTTTTTCCTCTTAAATTTGATGATGTAATCAAATCTTATTTTATTATATCCACTATTATTTTATAATTTCTTTAGCAGCCCATTTTAGACCTCAAAATTTCCCTAATGAAGGACCAAGCCATAATGGTTGAAGTGTTCCCGCCCCTAAGAGGTCATGTCTCTCGGGATCGTAGAGTAGAATGAGATCGCTCTTGGAAAGAACGAGGCTAGACAAATTTATCGTATTGAGATTTTATCAAGTGCTTGTGAGCTTCGAGTGCCAATGTGGCATTCGACGAGTTTCATCCAATTGATGGATCAATATTAAGCACTCTTCTTTCCTGGGCAGCTGGTGCGAGGTAGGAGTTCAATAACTAGCTTGAGTGATGGAATCTCACACTCGATTGGAAGGACTGCCTAAACATCAAATGCTAGTTGGAATGGTAGTCAGAGTGCTTTTATTGACATTCGATATGCCCATAACGCGGATTAAATCTTCTAATTCCACGTGGTTTTATGTTTGCCAACTAACCGATGAATCATGGTCTTGAGGACACCATTTACTTGCCAAGCTTTACCATTTGCTTTTTGCAAATAGTAGGATGAATACCGATCTTGTCGAAAACCTAGAATGGAAGTTAACTCGTCATCATATGGTTCTGAAAGTGTAAACCATGTTCCGTGACGATTGAAAGGGATACACCGAAATGATGCATGACCCGATTGAATGTGAAGAGAGCAAAGAAGCCCATCGGGACCTTAAAAGTGGGAATGGTTTCAAGCAAATTCGTGAAGTAGTCGATCGCAACTATCATGTAGTTGTGTCCATCAGCGGCGGGATTTCATGTGACAAAGTCTATTCCCCATTTAGCAAAAGGACCCAATAGAGATAACCGAATGAAGATGGCAAGAGTGGCGTGCATTTTCTTGTGAAAATATGATTGTGGATGGCACTTTTGACTACCGTGATACACCTTAAAACAAAGTGGGCCAATAGTATCTCGCACGCAATATTTTATGTGCAAGAGCTATGCCAGAAAGATGACCGCCGCATGCCCCAACGTGGTATCTATTTAAAACATGTTCCGCCTCATTAAGAGGAGACAACACCAAACAATAGTATCGACACCACGATGATATAGAGTATCATTCAGTATGAGATAGTAATGCTTGGTGATGAATGTGACGACTCGCCGTTTGACGGGAGAGCCGGGAGGAATTGTTTAGTTTGGAGGTAGAAATCGTAATGTCTCCATACGAAGGATTAGAAGAATCGACCAGATAGACAGATCTATCAAGAAATTAGATCATGAGCTACTTCTTCCGTGTCAATTCTGGAAGTTCCAACAATAATTCTAAGAAAGACTAGAGATTTATTTTCTTTGGTAGCAAGAAAACCAAATCAAACTTTTGGAGGATTACAATCCATTTTGAATATTTTCCCGCAATTATTCGCGAGACAAGATGTGTCTCATGGGATCTCTCCAAAGAAATTGTTTCGTAGTCTTCCTCAAAGAAGATATAGTGCCTGAGTGCGTGATAGCGAAGACCACCGCGAGAGATAGTTTCTCCACATGTGAATATCATAATTCTAGTACAATGAGACCTTTGAAAAATAATATATCACATGCTCACTATCGTCATCGTGAACTTGAACCAAACCATGCCTAGCGAGTATGATGCGAGGGGAGGCTTCTAGGTAGAGAAGAAAGTCACACGAATAGTCGGGGGCACTAAGAAGTGGCGAAATGAGTGCTCATTTCAAGGCGTCAAACGCGACGCTAGAGCCCGATCATCCCATAGATACGGTATCCCTTTCTTGAGCAAGCGCATGAAGCCTTTAGTCATCTCAAAGATAGTTTACTATGAAACAACGTAAGAATTTTCCTTCCCTTGGAAAACATTGGAGTTATAGAATGATCAGACAAGCAGTAATTCAATGATTGCCTTAACCTTATCGTAGAGCAACCCTAATCCTCGTCCTTGAAAACAATGAAGCCAAGAAGACATCCAAACTCAACAAAAAATACGCACTTATGCCGTATCTCGTACATATGTTGTAGAACCGACACCCAAAGAATACGCATTTAAGATGCGCAAGGTGATGGGATCGTTTCTTGGAGGAGCCTAAGGTCATCCAAGTAAGTTTGTGCAATGTGTTCTGATATCATGAAATGCGTAGTCCATAGCCCTTTCAAAAGTTCCTCCCGCATTCTTCCGACCGAATGGTAGTTTATGATATGAAAATGTGCCCTAAGGACAAATGAAGGCATTTTTATGTTGGTCATCCTTTTTAATCACTATATAGTTATATCCTAAGAAGCCATCCATAAAGGTGAAATATTTACATCCAAAGGTAATCATCGAGAATCTGATCTATGAATAGATTAAGGTAATTGTCTTTTAATAAGTGACATTTAGATCACGATAATCAATACGTACCCGGATGGTGCCTTCTTTCTTATCTACATGAACCGAATTGGATACCGTTCCATCGTGAGGAATGGGATAGATGAAACCATTGTGTAAGAGTTTTTCGACTTTAGTCTTGATAGTTTCAGGGTGGACAGTCTAGTGTTTTTCGGACAAGCTTTGCATTGTCATAAATATTGATTTCATGCCTGACTATGCATGCATCTATGCTCTGTGAATTTCATCGAAAGACCAAGAAAAACATCGCAGACCCTTAAAAAGGAATGTGAAGCGGCAATTTCCTCGAGATTTCAGTTGGCTCCACTTTTATATTTTCCATGATACCCGTTTTGACCGAGATATATACAAGCATCATCTTGGAAATACGCCTATTTTCCTCTTCCGCTGCCGTATAGTGAACAATCGTGTAAGCTTTATGAGGGAATGATCTCAGTGGGCCTAAAGATGAGATTTGAATGGGATGGTCGAGAGGAATCAAACATCGAAGTGCGAGGTTGAAACTCTCCCCAAGGTCGATCCTCTAGAGACATGATATCTTGAATAGCTTTTGTCCGTAGGTAGGACTTCATCAAGGAGATCCATGGAACCGTGATGGGCGAGAGGGTGGTACCATTGGTCAAAACCAAAGCAAGGAGGGTTCGGGATAGCAATTGATGGCTTGATAAGCCAACTCCACCGATGATACCGGCATCCGATCTTCGTAGGAATCATTTTCTGAAGGCGTTTCAGAGGGATCCATGGATCGGGACAGAGCCATACGAAATGGTGGATATCATTTCAATCGTGTGTGGAACCCTACATGTGGCGAGAGAGGAAAACAACCCATCGTGGAAGATGCCTTCGTAACACTTGTACCAACACCGATGTAAGAGTCAGAACGCCTCCTACTAGGGGTACAATGCTACTAGGTAACATGGAATATTCGTAGGTGCAAAAGGATAACTTGACCATCAGACTATCTTCCCATCCAATGGAAAAAGGATGAGTTGGAAACTAAAGAGACAATAGCAATCATTGCATAAGACCAATCAAGCGACCCAACAAAATATTATAGTCGAGATGATGATCTATGACTTTCTATGTCCACAAGAGTCGTTTTCCCACTAAGTGAAATGGGAAAGCTAGCAAGGCAACTCGGGAAGGAAAGTGGCCGTCGTGAAGCTTGAGGGAATTGAATGACAGAGACAAAGTGGGAGAACCAAAAGCGAGCCAACACAAAGTTTACATAATGCAAGTCGAAGCACCTTCGCCTATGATAGTGCGATGGATTGGTCTCCCTTTCGACACAATCCTTGTTGATCAGCTAATATTATCGATGTCAACCTGCTAGCACTGTGGCCAACGAATATTGCATGGGAATTTTTACCTACCAAATTCACATTATATCTAGTCAATAATTCTTTTTGATGGTTTCTACTTGTCGAGATGTTTCTCATGGATATATGGCACGCCATGTAATTCTTCACGGTTTGAGAGATATTCATGTTTTCGAGGTTTGTACTCTACTAGTGGGCTAAAACCACATGGGTTGGGGCATGAGTCAGCTGAAAAGTCATAATTAATATTTTTTATGCTCCTAAAATCCCTCCCACGTTCACTTGTTGAAACCCCTCTCAACTTAAGCATTCATATAAATTGTGATCTTCATTTCCTCCTTTTGTGCAAGGGATCTGACCATCTCGAAACAGTCATCGAATTTTTCACTTAACTTTTTTTTCTATGAAGGTTCAGGTTTTCGAAATTCTTTTATGAGACGAAGCCGAAATCCTAAGGAAGCTATTGGGTGAAAATTTCATATCAATGTGCATGGCTTAGTTTTGGAGATATGATTCCGTGGACGCTGTATTTTTGTAGGCTCCCGAAATTCATCTCAAAGAAGTGATCTTGGTAAAATCGTCATAACTCTCTATGAGTATCGGATTGGAATTCCGTAAAAGTGGCAGATAGTGCATAGTCTTATTTTTCTTCTCTATCAATTTTAGAGACAAATGAAGAAACATTGACATGTGGCATGTTTGATAAGTGCGCTTCCGCCGAAACAATCCTTAATTAGGTATCGAGAGATTGGGTATAACTCTCTCTCTTGAAGAATCCAAATTGGCCGAACTATGGCATTGGAAAGAAGACTCGCAGGAATACTACAGGACCAAAAATCAGATATCGAGGATCCAAATACCGTATATACACCAAACATTCAATATCGAGTCTTCTAGAAGGCAAGAAAAGCTATATCATGTGTTGTCAAGGGTTGCAAAGGGAACTAATTTCACGGAAACAAAGAAATCAAGGTGCAAGCAGAGGGTAGCATGACAAGAATAGCAACCAAGGTGCATAACAACAGCAAGAAGGTCATCATATGAAGTATTCATGGGGAGCACTTCGCATACAATCATTGTGTAAAGGTATCATTGTACTTAGTCAGGAATACATTATTGTACAAATTATAATAGTGTCTATTTTCCAAGGGTTGAAGAGGCAATGTTGGGATAGTCTAGGATCATCATTAGGTGGTTGTGTCAAAGTTGGGGTTATGGTCTAGTATATCTTTTCTTCGCATCATTCTATATCATTGTAAAGTGGACCATTTTCCCCGGGTACCTAGAGTCCATTCTTCTTTTATTCTTCTATAGGGTGGTAGGGTGGTGCTAGGGGGTGGAGTTGTAGCTCATTGGGGCATCCGTTCCGCCTGGACTACCGAAGAATCTCGGGCGTTGGAGTGTCCATCCAAAGGAGATCCGGAGAAGAATGCTTTTCTAGATTCTAGGAAGTTGAAGCTTTATTTTAAATTGGAGTTGAATATTAAAGAATTATTAGAAAAGCATTAGGTGGTTTTTGTCCCGCAGTGGGTTTCCACCTTAAAAACTCGTGTGCATTTTTGTTCCTTTTTTTTGTCAAGCATTTACCAGGGCCAAACACCGATAAGTACTGGAAGATTAACTAATGCTCTAATTGAAAGGAATACTAATTCACCCCCCCCCCTCTCGCATTTCCAACAATTGGTATCGTAGCTTGGTTCATTCAATAGCAGCTTAACAAACTCGGAAGGAGGTCATGGAGCATACCAAGAATGGTGTACCTCTATTCAATGAAAATAATTATGCACTTTGAAAGGGAAGAATGGAGGTATATCTCTTGGCGCAAGGTTACGAAGTATGGGACACTGCTCAAAATGGATTTACTTCAACCTATGGATGAACAAGGTAAGAAGAATTTGGTAATGATGCAAAAGCAAAGAATATTATTATTAGTGGCCTTATTGAATCGCTATGATAAGGGGTGTTGGGTCAGAAACAGCCCAAAAATGTATGGGACAAGCTTGAGAATATATATGCAAAAGGGACTCAAATGTCAAAGAAGAAAAGCTTCAACCCATAACAAAATTTCGAGCAACTCGTAATGAAAGAAGATTGCAACATTGTTGCATACTTTTAATACGTCGATGAAATAACCAATACTCTAGAAGGATTGGGAGAGCCGCTTGACGAGAAGACTATTATACGGAAGATTCCCAGAACGTTACCAGGGAGATTCAACCCAAAGGTATCGGTCTTAGAATACAAGGCAACTGGCCGAACTCAAGAAAGAGGAATTACATGGAGTTCTCATAGCATATGAAATGAGACTTGATGAAGAAGAAGGTATCACATCTAGAAGCCGCGTTCGTTGTATCTAAGAAAACCAATAAGGATAAAACCTTCAATTGAAAAGACATGCACCCGCAAGTGTGAAGAAAAGGAGATGATGAAGAAGGTCTTTCGCATGAAGAATATGCTTACTTCACGAGAAAACTACAAATTGGTAAGGGACAATTTAAAGGTAAAAAATTCCATTGATATGTTTCAACAGATGAGGTCAAGTATTTTGCAGCAAAATGTCCAAACAAAAGTAATGGCAATTCAAAAAGAAAGAAAGGCTTTAAGAAATTCAACAAGCAAGGATCCAAAAGGAACGTTCTCTCTAAAGAAGATAGTTCATCATCCAATGAAGACAATGATAGTGAAGAAGAATCCAATGAGAGAGTATTGTTTATGCCCAAGCACAATAAGCAAGAGGTATCAAAAAATGAAGAAGAAGGATGGGACTATAGACAAGATTTTTTATGAGGAAGCAATCAAGCTTATAAAATATCTCAAGGCGGAGAAGATCCGTTCCAAAACTCTTGAAGAAAAAGTTCAAGGTCTCAAAATTGAAGTTGAAGAACACAAATGCATTGGAAGAGTCACTTCAAAAGAAGTTGGAAGAAAGCAACCAAGAAAGGGAAGAATTAGAAACCGAAGTAGTCTCATTGCGTGAGGAAGTGAAGAAAGGAAAACTATCCAAAACTATGCCAAATGTACTGGGTTACATTGGAAGAACTCATCAACAATCAACGATCTTACAACGACAAAATTGGCATCTACAAAGAAGAAGAAGCAGGACCTTATACAACAAAATAGCAATGAACCTATGAGATCTAACATGCATTTAGACTTCATTGACAAAAGATTCACAAGAACAACCAAAGACACCTTCTGATGAAAATTTCCATCCAGGTATCAACATATTTTTTATGGCTATTGTTATTCATGTGGAAAGTTTGGTCATAAAGTCCGTAGAATTTCGCACGTACCCTAGGAGCGAATACAATTCCGTGAGATCTCACAAATATGAACCTCCCAGGGCTCAAAGAAACATCAATAGATTTGAACATTTAAGAAATAATATTGAATGTTACAAATGTCGAAACTTTGGACACATAGCCAAAGACTGGGCAGACTTGAAAATCCTCTAGAAGAATCTTCGAAGCCACAAATGGATGAACATGGAAGAAGAAGAAGAAATGATACTGTTCTCTCTCTCTCAAGGCTCAAAGAACAAAGATGTGTGGTATGTTGATAGCGGTTGCTCAATGCATATGACTCGGAGATAGAAATAAATTTGTATCTCCTCAAAAGAGAAGAATGATGGAACTGTGTCCTTTGAAATGATGGATCCTCAAATGTTATACGATCGCATCAGCTACGCTCAGATGCAAATATGTTCTAGCCAAGAATGTTCTATTGGTTGAAAACATGAATCACAATCTACTCGTTGTTGTATAAATGTGTTATCAAGGACACACAATACTATTCAACTCCCACGAAATGTGAAATCAGGAAAGGTGTGTAGGAGCAGAAATTCGTGGCTAAAGAAGTCGAGCCCAAACAACATATGTTCTGGATGAAGCAACTAAATCATGTCTAATAGCTAAAGAGGATGATACAATAATTGGTAGCAATGATGACCGACTCATAAGAATTTTGCTACAAAGGTGCAAAGTGATTTCGAGATGTCTTTACTTGTTGAGCCGACATACTTCTTAGGGCTTCAAATATCTCAAAGAAGAGAAAGGAATATTTATATGTCAAGCCAAGTACATCAAGGAAATACCAGGAAATTTAAAATGGAAGATTGTAAACCTATCCTTACTCGAATGGTAACAAAGCTGCAAATTGAGTATAGACGACTGCATTCCAAGGATGTGGATCAAAGGTTGTACAAATCTATGATTAGTGGTCTTCTATATGTAACAACCTCCCAACCAGATGTTATAAGAAGTTAATAAGTAGAACATTCTAAGAAGACTAAAAAGAATCACATATTGAATGTTCACAAAGATTGGAATATATTTGTTAAAAGCTTGGGATTCTCCCCAAGTTCTCATTATATTACAACTGTGACGCTTGTGTGTCGTGGCGAGAACTGCATGTGTCCGCGTGATGGTTGTGTTTTAAGAGGAGTTACCCTTTGCCATTGATGTCAAAGGGGGAGAGAATGTCAGAGGAAGAGGTGTCATGATCGCAGTGGGGGAGTACTTTTGTTGATGGGATCATTGGTCAATTTGTAGAGGTCGGGGGATGTCTAAAGTCGTCGAGAATGGAAGTTGCATGTTTGCCCCCGGATATAGCCAAGGAAGTGTTGGCTAAATCCATTCAGACCATAGGTTCCGCCCATCAATGTGTTACCAATGGGATAAGTAGGACTTTCTTGATAAAAATTTCAGTTGAGTGGGAGTGTAGAGGTGTATGGTTACTCGTCCGTCGGGGTATAAAGAATCGGGGGAAACCGTTGGTTTCCCCCTCAAAGGTAATAGTTGCCCCCTTACCCAAATTGGTTTTTGGGTTGGGTCACTAATATGGACGTAATAGAGTTAAATAGTGGCATATCGCTATTCGCATAGTTGACCATCGACATGCACTTACACTCCGAAGTTTGACCACTCAAAGGAACAATGTTAACAATTGGTGGTCCCGCTGGTCCTATTAAAAGTAGCGGCACTAAAGTTCCCCCGGCATATATGTATTGGTGACACTCGCCCCTAGCATAATAGCCAAGGGGTTTGAACTCAACAATGGGTTCCAACCGAAAGGGTTGCTAAAAGGAACCGAAGTAGCCTCACTAGCAAGAGCGGAAAACCGTGGGTCCCAATGCGGGGCCACAGGGAGCGGGATCCTGTAGTCTCGAGGTCCGCTAGCCAGGTGACTCGATTACTAGGACCCGGTATAGATTGGTTACTAGGGTTGCCAATTATTTGTGTAGAACCGACAATCGGGCGAGGAAGATGGTGGTGGAACCGAGTTGGCCACCAACGGCATCGACCCTATGGTCACCGATTGTGAATGGGTAGTGCAAATTGGACATGATCGGCGCTAGTGTAACCTAAACTAACAATGGCCCCGACGGTCGCTGAGAGGAGGATTGTAAGGAGGTACGACTCTTCCATAAAAGGACGATCCTCTCCGGAAATTATGTATGAATAGGGAGCTATATGAAATTCAGGGGTTGTCACTGGAGACTGCTCATATGGAGAAGGCACTGGCTCACCGAGACCCAACTCCTCCCCTGGTGTCAACGGAGGGAGACCTTCTTGCTGTCTATAAAGATGACGAGGGTCGTAGGACGCCATGGTGACCTGTTTAATTTTATCAAATTTTTATTGTGATGTATTATAAAGTCTCAATGATAGTAACCACACACCTAGAAAAGAAACAAGGACTTCTAAAATCAATCAATCAAGCAGCCAAAAGGGGTATAACCCGAGTATTACCATTTTCTAGAGATGAAACCCAGTATCACAATAGCATACAGAGAGATTTGGTAAAATATATAGTTACGGTTAGTATAGAGCTTTGCCCAAACCTCAGAAAATATGTGTAAGCACTCTCGTGAAGATGAGTACCCTCCCAAAGATTGAAGAGAGAGTAGGTCCATCTGTTTTAGGTACCAGGGAAGCCCGCCCCATTCACCTTGTGTAAGTCCCTAAAAATTATATCAACTAAAGATACCTCAAATCAAAGACACTGTCAGGGGGTTCACGGTCATAGACAACACGCTATATGGGCACAACACCTAGATCCTTGATATAGTTTTGACATCCCCGAGGGGAACCCCAATATATAGCATGCCCACTGTTATGCACTCGAAGGCGGGCTACCTTCTCATGCACCCCAGTGTTGTCTCATGCTTAACTCTAGTAGTGGTGGAGTTGTCTCGATAGTATGAGTGAAATAGGATTTCACTTTTTAGTGACTCTATTTTCAATTTTTGTGATCTCGGGTGATTTTCTCACTTCCCCTACCCCAAGATCCTAGACTGAAATATTGTTGGTGTGAGCTCAAAAAAAATTATGTGATTAATTTTATTATCTCTTGATTCTTAGTGTACTTGATTATTAGTCTTGCAGAGAGGGAGTGGATGTATGAAATGTAATGAGACTCTGACACAAAACCATGCAGAAAAATGCTCTAAATATTCAATTTCAATGAAGAGTTTATTCTACAGGGAGAGATCTTTCAAACATCCATTCAAAAAACATACAAATAATGCAGTTCAACCTAAAAAGATTCAGACATCTATCTATCCTCTCTAATAGCTTTTTTAACCAAATATTTCAGAATGAATTCAACTATGTTCAAAAAAACTTTAAAAAAAAAAAAAAAAATTCCTCTTCAAAAAGTAGATGCGACTAACAGTAAATTTTTAAACAATAAAACTAAAAATGCTAGCTGGTAACCAAGCACAGGGATCAAGAAATAGAAGCTAACCTGGTATCCAATAAATACACAACCAAAGGGAAACACAACAGGGGTGTAAACAACAGATTTTGGGTGGGTAACGCTAGCAAGAAGAGGCTACAGAGCATTAATGATAGAACTACCACATTGTATCTGAGCATAAGAAATGTTATAATGCACTGAAACACTCTCTGGGGGAGCGTTACTCAAGGTAAAGTTGTACAAATGGCTAGGCAGGGTCTATTATGGACTCTGTGAGCTACTGAGATAGTTATAGAGCATGTAAAATGATCAGAAGGGGATGTGAGCAAAGGGAAAGAGCCAAAGTCTTAGAAACAAACAATTTGGAAACTTGGGATTAACTCACCAGTGGAGTCACCATTTCTGCTAAGGGGTAAAATGCTTGAGTGGTAGTTGATGAATATCCCTCTCAGGGATTTCCGGTGCCCGAGGCAGATTGTAAGATTAGCTGTAAAGTTATAAAGACATTGCATACATGTTCATACTAATATATAACTGACAAAGTGAGATGTTGAAGGATTACCTCTTTATGGACATCGAGCGCTAAGCGGTGTGGCGAAATTCCTTCCTCACCAGCTCCAAATCTAGATCCTGCAACCAAACAAAGCACCCATGCAATATTCACAATGGTATCGCTTTATAGCAATTAAACAAGTATATGATCGACATTAAACTATGAAAATATGAGCCATTTATATCATGCTTCGTAGACAAATGAACAACAAATGTGACACTGAAACATCAAATGGAAAAATCAGATATAGTTATATTGATTTATAAGAAGGAGGATTACAATCCTTGGTTGTACCAAGCCCTCCTCCGTCTTCAAATTCCTCTCTCTCTTTCTCTATCTCCGAGTGTGAAGATGCTTGGGCTAAGAGTTCTCAATGAACCTTGCCAATCCTCAGACCTCACACTCACCAATGAAATTATGCTCTACACATGATCAAACTTTCGACCTTTGACCAAGAGCCCAAACCTTCAATTTATAGGAAATGGAGAGGACAAACCTTTCCAATCCTTTCAATCAGTTTGAATTGGGAAAGATATTGATGTTTCCTTGCCTTTCCTTGCTTTTTCCCTCTATAGATGTCCAGTTGTGTTTGGAAACATCTAATAAAAGGTTTATGCCATAATTTGTTTCTTTTGAACTGACTCATTCTGAGAAAAAGTAGGAAATTCCAGTCGGTTTCTGCGGGATTTTTCCCTTTTCACATGAAAACTCGGATAATGCTGCCCTTAAGGCAAGACAGGACGTTTTTTATTTGGTAAGTTAGGCTATTCTATTAATTCGAAAAAATGGAAGTTATATCTGCTACAGGCGGGGTTGGAAAGCTACACTTAGCCAATCCTAGCCTTAGTTACTCGGTTTCGGGGTTGCCTCAGGGAAGGAAACCATTTCGAACAAAACTTAAGACAAAAAATTACAATATGCGCAGTAGTGTTGATATATCTAGGTAGCATAAAATATGTAGAAGCAAAAAAGAACTGATGATGGCAAGCTTGAAAAAAAACACAGAAGAGTTGTGTGGCTGCGCAAGCCTCAATATTCATCTTCCTCATCACTGTTGGGGACCTCCTCCTCGATGGGGCAAGCAGATTCCTTCGCAGCCACTTCCTCTGAATCTGCCAACAAACACCTAGGTTTTTGGACCAGTGTGCAAAGGATGGGGGACTCCAGATCTGCCCCATCAGGGACTCACGTCCAGATTCCATCAGAATCCATCACCCAGACATCTGAATCATCATCTTCCTTCTCCTGAACTGGGAGCGGGTCAGTCTTGTGGAGCTAGGGGTGTGTCTGGTGAGCGATGGTCGCCTTCCATGAGCCGTGTGCACCTATTTGCACAACTTGCATAGGGGTTGATTTCTCTTGCTCGAGGTCGGGGCTCTGGCGCGTAAAAATGTTGGAGGAGGAGCCTCTTTTGACTCCAGTCGACTTTCCTTTCCATGGTGATAACATCCAGGGAGAGCCTCTCTCTGTCCACCTCGAATGGTTCTCTGGCGTAATCTGGGGGCCATTGCACAATACAGTAGGGGGGAGAAGTCGAGGGAGGGATATGTAGCAGGGTTAAAAGAAACACTAGGGCTCGGGGGGTCGGAAGGGCTAGGGAAGAGTTGCGTAGATTAGGATGTCACAGCCTAGAGGGGACTACACAACGTAGCGTTGATAATAGGGTTGCGCGGACTCTAAAATCAGGGAAGTGACAAAGCTAAGATCAAAAATGAAAGGAAAAGGGAACATATCATGGGTTGTTCGGGTTTGGAAGCTCATCCTATTAAAGGGGCTTGGACACATGCGAGGATGGATGCAAATGAGTATGCCTCACACACAGCTGCGTGCCATGTTTGATCGCTTGAGTAGGCTCGAGGGGAGGGGGATGGATGATATACGGGTTAATCATGATAACAAATAATGGTGGTAGATGCGGAAGGGTGCCATAGATAGGGTGATGTAGTTCCCAACGTCTCCTCATCATACAAATGGCTAATGGTGTGAGGATCCGCAGCAGGTGAGGTTCTACGTAGAAGATCTCCATTCTCTGGGATGTGTGAGATATGATTTTCAATCGTGTCAGTTTTGTCACTCACATCTGGGGAGGAAGGAAAAAGCGTTAACCTATGTGCTAATGCTCCCTTTGCATGGCTAGGGTGTGTTATAACTCGGCCTAGCTATCTCTGGGGTGCGTTACCATGGAAAAATGGATCTTTGTCTGGGTCATTTTATTCCTTCCATGTTACCTTCTCCTCTGAGCTGATGAGGAGGTCATTTTCTCTGTAACACTAGTAAATAAATAAAAATATACCCCCTGTACATTTCAAATTTTTACTTACATTACATTTATTTATTTATTTATCATACCCCCATGGTATTGGCCCACGGTATTTAGCCCATGGTATTAAAATGGTATTTCTCCCATAGGCTTCACCTAAATAAAACCTTTTTTCTTTAAGTTTTCTTTAAATATAAAGAGTTTTATGAATTAAATATAAAAAGAGGTTTTATTTATTTACCATACCCCATTAAATAAATAAAAATATACCCATTGTACATTTCAAAGGTTTACTTACATTATATTTATTTATTTACCATAGCCCTATGTAAATAGTTACCATACCTCTAAAGTAAGTATAAAAAGAGATTTTATTTATTTACCATACTCCTTGTAAATAAATAAAAATATACCCCTGGTACATTTACTTACACTACATTTCTCGCATTACATCTACACATGTGCCTTATACTCCGACATATCAAAAGCTTACATTACATTTCTCACATTACATCTACATATCTCCTTATAATCTGACATATCAAAATTTTACCACTTCTTCACTTCTCCTCCTAGGCTCTGAGCAAAGATCCTCATCTTAATGGTTTCATCTTTGATTTCCATATAGTCAAAGGAATCTTCCATCCTATCTACATGATGTTGAGCTGTGGTAGACTCTTTGGCAGTGAAATGAGGGATTTTTTATTGATAATCATTGGGTAGTGGAGCCAAAGGTTGTGGTAACACTAGAGGTGCATACCAGGCTGCCATGATGCTGTTTTGCGGAGGTAAAGTTTGGGCTTGAGCAACAGGTATATGAAAGGCAGAAATGCTAGGACTAGCAGCAAAATGTTGAGCATATCTAGGGTGAGAGAGGCCCGAGTTATGAATGAAATGAATATCAGGAGGTGTTGATGGAGGAGTCTCTCTGTCCCTAATATGTTGACCACTATGAGATGGTGAGCTTGGAGGCTCGAGGTCTGTCTGATCTAAAGCACTGAATGACTTAGTTCTGGGTAAATCACTTTGTGATACTAGGTCAAAATGAGTGTCTGATAGAGATGTAAAGTTTTCTGGCGCAGAGTTAGCTCTATGGATGGGTCTAATAATAGTTGGCTTTCTAGGGGTGGGAGATTTCCTAAGAATGATATCTGGATTGTCAACTATTTCAGGTGGGTTTGGGCTAGGATAAGTTCTTGTATAGACTATTCTTGAATCCAGTATGTCTGTCTCTTAACAAAGAAGCTTTACCCTATGTGTTTCTTCTAATATGGCTGATGTTGTAATGAATTCTGGTCTCCCAGTGGAGTTTTGTGAAAACACAAATAATCAGTAGGCCTACTGATCATCAGTGAAGTCTTATGGTCATTTAGGAGCTGTGAAGTCGCCAGGTGGAAGGTTTAGAATTTTTTAAGAAAGTTTACTGTCCACCCTAGTGATTTACTACCAAACCAAGGCTACTATGGTCTTCTTTGAGTTCTAAGATATGTTTCAAGGAGTTTTTTTACTCAAAGATCCCCAACGGAGTCGCCATCATGTTGGGGTTCCTATGTTTTGGCAGATTTGGCAATACCAAAAGATAAGATAACATCAAAACCACTTTGGGACCTCAGGATCTAGCCCTCCTGGGTCCAAAGAGGGTTCTCTCTATAAAGGCAAATAAATATATGTCTTTTAAGTTCAAATTTAAGGTATTAGGCTAGTTATATGGCACAAGGGTTGTTTTTTTGTTTTTTTGTTTGGTTTTTGGGAAACATGAAAGAAGGGTTCAATACAAGACAAAGGGGTGAGCAAAGAGGATTTTGGCAATGGGCAGATAATTCAAAGAAAACTCAAGTCCATTGGGCAATGGATTCATAAAAGGGTTTACTTGCAATTCAATATCCAACGCTTTCAAATGGGCTAGTCATCTAAAACAGAGGATATTTAAAGATGATAGTATGGGATGAAATGATTGGGAATGAAGGTGAATGACAAGGAAACCTCCAAGGTGACCACTTAGGAGTAAATCTAGGAACAGGGCATGCCTTAAACACCTATGATCAAACTCCTAAAGAGGCTAACTCTTCATACAATAGAAAACATTAAAGATTTAACGCAAACGTGAAGTCTGAGATCAAAGAAAGACTTTAAACTTTCAATGCTTTTACATTCAACTTAAGGGATCTTAGAAAAGATTAACTGTTATAAAAGGACCCTAGCGAGACATAATTAGTTCTAAATCTCCCAGTATCCCAATTCTTTCAATTAAAACCAGACAAGAACATCTAAGAACAGATTCTAAATTCATGCATCAGTAAGTAGGGAAAACCAACTATTACACTAGCTAAATTATCTTGAATTTGTTCTGAGATAGCACAATTAGTAGAAAACATAAAGGATAAGAAGAGAAGGAAGCATTAGGGTACCATGCAAGGGTATATCCTAAGCCAGATTACTGATTTCTTATCAGAGAAATGAAATATGATGAATTGCAGAAGAAAAATAGAGACAAATATAGAACACAACACTGCTGCTTTAAATCAGGATCCAATGAAACATGCTTGTCATATTAAAGAGAAACAACATTCATATACAACATTGTCCAATAGCTTGATATTCAGTCTGAAATCATCTCCTCAGCCTATTTTACAACTAATACATAGAACTCTATCTCAAGAGAACAACTTACAATCGACAGTTATCCGATCAACAACCTTTACAATGTATTTTTCTTGAGGCCTTATAGCTGAATAAGAGGTATAGGAGGTAGATAGAGTTTTAAATGAAACATTAAAATAGAGGAAGAAGAGTGCTTGAGGCCCATTCTATTTTAATATGCATTGACTTTCGGTACTCTTTGGATGAAAGAGTGGTCTTCGACAAGCTGATCATAACTTCATGGGTATGTTCTTTGATGTACTTTTAGGTTGTCTTTACTCTGTAGTACTCTGGGACAAGAAAAGGCAGATAGATGACTTCAGGTCTGCCATACTGTATAACAAATTCTCTGGGTATCTTATGACTTTCTGTCAGGGTGGATGTCTTCTCAGGAACGTTGATGGAGAATAAAATATTATGGGAACTCGTCCTTTCTTGGGAAAGAACCCTCTGCTGATGTGAAAAAATAACAAGGATTGTTTCTGTGCTTTAGGCCTCATTTAGGCCTTCTATGTCATTCGTAAGGTCTTCAATCTAGTACATTCGCCCTTTAATCACTGAATTAAAGCTTAAAATCTTTAATAACAGGCTTTAAATCTCTTTAATCCTTCACTGATACTCTTTGCCGCTTCTTTGACTGTCTCTTTTTGTGGAAATGAAATTTTAATGGTGCTGGAGGTTTTACAGAGTTAAACACTGGTCTTTTAATGAAATATTTCGTTCAAAACCCTTCCCCGGTGTTTTTTCTGCAATCTCTGGCTCGGAATAAGCTTTCTCTGCGCTCTGTGTCACTATGACAGTGACTGTGAGCAATAACAGTTTTCACCGTCTGTAACACTACAAAACAGAAAAACATGTTAAGAAAAATCCATGGGAGTGGAGGTGGATGCTGTGGAGGCTTGCGGAAGATGGAGGCGCAGCAATGGAAGCAGTGGCCATAGTGGAGAAACGGTAGAAATCATGAAGAATGGTGAAAAACTGCTCTGACGGTGGTCTGGTGAAGAAATGGTTCTAGACTGTCCGATTAGTTCAGATGGAGGTGATCGACAGTGGAGATTTGCTGGTGGAGATGCTTTAGAGGATTAGGCAGAATAAATTACCTTTAGTGTAAAACACTCATGTTTATCCTTTGGGCGAAATACACAGGAAAACAATGAAAATAAAATGAAATGGGGCTTTGAAAGGTGGGACCAGAAGGGCGGAGGGCGATTTTAACGTGGACCGTTGGATCTCAGGAGGAGATCAACGGTTGAGATGCCACGATGAAGTCCTTTGGAGGTCTGATGAAAATAATATGAAAAAAACACGATGGAATGAGGGCTGTAGATCTATACAGATCAACGGTTGGGATCTTCAGATGGGCTTTCGGAGGCAGAAAAGGGGGAAGTGGTTTTTTGGAGAAAACAACTGTTTTCGCGCTGCTTGGGAGTGGTTTTGAAAATCTCCCAAAAAAAAGCGATATGCTCTGCCGCTCGACACGTGGCAAAACAAAACCGCCCATATTGCGTGATTTCAAAATGTTAAATTTCGGACACCAAAGTTATGCGATATGGTTCTCGGCTGTTGGATTTCGAGCGGGAAGATCTGACGGTGGAGGAGCGAGCGTGATGAGTGCAAGATGCGTGGGCAGAAGTTGGGGGGCAAGTCAAAAGCTGTTTGAATATGGGTCGTTAGATCCAATAATGGACGGCCAGGATTTGAAGAGAAAGCGGAGGCAAAAGGGTCAAATTAAATGGGCGGGAAAAAGGGGAGTCGTTGGATCAGAGGGAACAAACAACGGAGATTAAATCGCAATCGGAGAAGGCAGGGGCCGAAATTCCAATGGTTTTGAACTTGCGATTACATGTGGACCGTTGGATCGGCAGAAGATCAACGGTGAAGATTATTCGGAGGGGGAACTGATGGAGGGCACAGGGGCTGTGTGTGATCGAATCCTGGCCGTTGGTTCTTGTGGATTCAATGGCCAGGGTTGAATCAGAGATTGGCCAA
This sequence comes from Pinus albicaulis, assembly GCA_034641835.2. NCBI lineage: Eukaryota > Viridiplantae > Streptophyta > Pinopsida > Pinales > Pinaceae > Pinus > Pinus albicaulis. Next base: position 1,299,477,527 of record CM076583.1, on the reverse strand, counting down.
TCGGAGAAAAAGAAAGGTGGATTCATTGGATCGGTCGATGTGATTTTGCACTAGCCGTTGGATCTCAAGAGGAGATCAACGGTCAATGTTCAATCAGGGGGGGGGGGGCAATGGAAGATGTTATGGGCGCGGTGTGAGATTAGCGCGGACCGTTAGATCTTTAAAAATCGACAGTGGATATTACATCCGCGGCCAATAGAACAAAAGTCAATTGCATTGGAGATTTACATTTAATAAAGGAAAGGCATTCACCACCAACTCTTGATTGCGATTAGCGCTATGTGGCTTAGCGCTTGGTCTTGGTGCCCGATTATATGCGGAGAAGGGGTTAGGGGCTTAGCCGGAAGGGGCTTAGGCCTGATATATGGTAAAAATGGGTTTTTTAGGCCAAAATGACGTTTTTTAAGGCTAAACAGTGGTTCCGGTAGGGGAATAAAGGGATTTTTTTTTCACCAAATGAAGGGATTCGCATGGTTTAAAAAGGGGAATTTGATGGTTTAGAAGACTTAGGAAGAGATTTTGGGGGTTTTTAGGGGAATTTTGAGAAGGGAAAAAAGGGTTAAAATGGGGAATTTGCAGGGATACAAGGGATAAAATGGAGGCTTGTTCTGAGCGAATTTATTTTTCAAACAGTGAGGCTTTTTTATGGAAACAATGATGCAGACCTTTTCAAAGGAACCATAACACATAGAGGCTTCAAGAGTGATATGTTTTTAGAGGAAATGTATCTCTTGAAGACTCATAAACATATTTAGCCACCTGTTTGCTATGTCAAAACTTTATAGGTGGCTAACAATGGGTCCACATGGGAATGGCATCTTCTTGAAGGTGTCAAGAATCTCATAAAATAATCTTTGGAAGTAGGCCAGATGCTTGATTCTTTAACCATCTTTTTCTTCTTTAATCAGCTGCCACAACTCATGAAAACATCATATCAGCAGTAATATTCTCCCAAACAATCTACCTACCCATCCTACAGTCTTAACATTTTTTCTTCAAGGTGCATTTAAATTTGCAGACCTTCTTCATCATTTTTTATTGAAAGCATAAAACAAACTAATCTAATTCTACCCTTATTCCTCCATGAGACCAGATTAAACTATTGGCCTCATAGTTTCTCTACCTACACTAATATCTGCTAGGATTAAACTGTCTAGCAGATTTCATTCTCTACATTCTACAACATAAATTTAAAAACAATCAAACCAGGATTAGACTGTCTGGTTTGCTGTGGATCCATGGCATAAAGACATCTGCACATGAACTGAACTTTGCAGGAACTTGAAAACAAAAGTTTGAAGGCTTGAAATTGTGAAACTTTAGAGCATCCTTCTTTTTCTTTATGACTCAAGTTTTGAGCTTGTTAGAGTCACTTTCTTCTTCACTTCAACTCTAGTTTTGGGCTTTGTTAGAGCTGATTCTTTTTTCTTTCTTTGCTGGTTCAGATTTTGGGCATATTAGAACCATCCCTTTCCTTTCTTTGGCTCAGGTTTTAAGCTTGTTTGACCCATTATTTTTGGAACTTCAGAGGTTCATGTTTTGAGCATGTCTGAACCTCTCTTTCTCTCTTTTTTGAAACATTTTTCTCTTTTTCTTTGAAAACAAAACACAAAAATGGTATTTACAATGGGAATGAAAAATTTTAACTAGAAATCAACAGTAGTAATGCCTGAGCATTCTGCGATTGACACGACCCCCAAATAGATCTGTTCCATCTAACTCTTGCAGAAAAAAGGCATTTGGACCAATGGTGGATTGGATGATGTAAGGACCTTGCCACAAACTGTCAAATTTTCCATGCTTTCCTTTGTCTTCTCTCCTAGAGTCCCACTTAAGTACCCTATCTCCAATTTTGAAGTCACAAGATTTTTTTCTTTTATCAAACAACCTCTTTATGTTTTCTTGCACTTTCAGAGCTCTATTGTAGACTTATTCTCTTTTCTACTGGAGATGTATAGTTTGATTTATCCTCCTTACCATGTTGTCCTCTTCTGTCTATATTTCTTGTACCAATTTAATCACTGGTACTCCTAGGCTGGTAGGAAACACGGCCTCTGTTCCATAAACAAGCTGATATGGAGACATCCCAATGGATTTCTTTGTTGTTAACCTGTCAGCCCACAAAGCGTGCACTAGCTTGTTATGCCATGATTTATTATTCTCTTCATGCAGCTTTTTGATGATGGTCACCAACATTTTATTTGATGATTCTGCTAGCCCATTACCCTGTGGGTAATAAGCAGTAGAATGACCAAGTGATATCTAATACCTGTGACAAAAATCAATCATCTTCTTGGAACCAAAAGCAGCAGCATTATCAATGACTATCTTCCTAGGGCAGCCAAATCTAGAGAGGATGTGGTCTTCAAGGAATTTAATGATAACAGAATCTGTGGCATTCCTAGAAGGGATGGCATCTATCCATTTTGTGAAATAGTCTGTGGTTGTGAGAATCCATTTGTGTTGGGCTGATGAACCAGGATGGATCACCCCTATGAAATCTAGGCCCCACTGTTGAAAGGGAACTTCAACAGTTATAGGTTGTAATGGTAAAGGGAGGAGTTTTCTTTTTCCCTCAAAGATCTGGCACGTATGGCAGGTAACTATCATTTTGTGGATGTCATTGAAAAGTGTAGGCTAGTAATAGCCAGCTATGAGTATTTTGTTAGCAGTGGCTTTCCAGTTTAAATGGCCTCCACACTCTCCTGCATGGAACTCATGTTTAATCCTCTATGCTTCAATTTCAGGCAAACATTTAAGCAGCAAACCATTTTCATTTTTCCAGTATAAACATTCATTTAAAATGCAATAGTTTCTGGCTTTTAACTTTAGAAACCTGGCCTTAGTATTTGATAAATCAGGAGGAGCATTAATATTTGTAAGCACGTACAGGATGTCAGAATACCAAGGAGAGTTTTGAAATTGTTCTTCAACAGTAGGATCAGGAAATACTTCGTGTTCATCCAGGGCATCTACCATGTTCATGTCAAGGGCTTGCAAGTTAGATTCAGCCATTAGTTGAGCTAAGCCCTGACCTTTGATCAGTTTTGTGGGTTTGATCTCCAGATCATACTCTAGTATTACAGCAATCCATTTGCCCCTCTTTCCATCTGGATCTTGGGACAAAATGTATTTTACTACTATGTTCGGCACGTAGGAAATGATGTGAGAATGCAGAATATACACCCTGAAGTATTTTAAGGCCTTTACCAATGTGTAGGCCTGTTTTTCCATTATGTTATATTTCAAGGGTGCATCCCTCGGTGCCTTGCTGAAGAAAGCAATAGGATGTTCCTATCCCTCTGGGTTTTTCTGCAGTAGGACTGTCGCCACTTTATGCTCGGAGGAAAAGGAGAAGATAAGGAAGTCTTTTGAAAAATCAGGGCTGATTAGGACCGGTGCCCGAGTAAGTGCGAGTTTAACTAATTCAAAAGATTTCTTGGCATCTATAGTCCACTTGACTCCCACTCCTTTTTTCAGCATGTTCATCAATACTCTGAGGAGCTTTGCTAAGTTGGGAATAAACCTCCTTAAGAAGTTAATTTTCCTACTAAAGGACTGCAGTTCTTTTATTTTCCTTGGGTGGGTAATCTGTAGTATTCCCTCAACTCTTTTCGGGTCTATTTCAATCCCCTTCTCGGATATAATATGGCCAAGAAGCTTACCTTCTTGAAGGCCAAACACAGTCTTCTTGGGATTTAAAGACAGACCAAACCTTCTACATCTCTCAAATACTCTTCTCAGATGTTTAAGGTGCTCTTCATCAGTCTTGGAATAGACTGTTATGTCATCCAGATAGATGACAATGAAGTGACCTATTTCCTTTGAAAAGGCTATGTCCATAGCTCTTTGTAAGGTTGCACCTGTGTTCATTAGTCCAAAAGGAATTTTTACGTACATAAAAGTGCCCCATGGAGTGGTGAAAGCTGTCTTAAGTTGGTCTTCTGGGAGTACTAAAAATTGGTTATAGCTTGAAAAGCCATCTAACAGGGAGATCCTTTTTGAGCCAACTACCCTCTGTAGGATGTGTTCCATCTTGGGTAAGGGGTAATTTTCCTTAAGTGAAGCTCTGTTAAGGTTTCTAAAATCGATGCATAGTTTGATCTCACCTGTATTTTTCCTCACAGCTACAAGGTTGGAAACCCAATCGAAAAACCTCACAGGCACTATGATTCCTGCCTCATACATTTTCTTGATTTCCTTTTCAACTAGAGGCAGTTGTACTGGGTTAATTCTACGCAGTTTCCGTCTGAAGGGTTTTTGGTTTTCTTTCAGTGGGATCTTGTGCTGGATGATTTCTTTATCGTAAGCTTTTAAGTCCTCATAGCTCTAGGCAAGAACATCGATGAACTCTTTAAATAAGTCAATGTATTTCCTTTTCATGTCTGCTAGCAAGGACTTAGCTAGTTTAATCATCTTAGGCTTATCTTCGGTGCCTATGTTGCATTCCTCGACATCAGACTCTGTGTGTTCTATAGTGGGTTTCTTCGCTACATCGTTAAAATAAAAAAGGACCTCTAAAGGTGCTAGTCCTCTAGGTATGTTCTTATCTTTTGACTGTAACACCTCTATTTCTTCTTTTTCTGTGTTCTTGTATTCTTCAGTTCGAGTTCCAAGTTCTTTAGTTAAAATGTTTATTTCTACGTTATGTGGTGATTTTTCTTCATCGGGGGGCCCTTCACTCAGGCAGCTTTCATCGGATTTAGAGTCTAAATCAGAGAATTCAAGCTCATTCCTGTCGATCAGGAAATCCTCTATCTGCTTGTCGCCCTCAAAGACCTGCCAATATTTCTTGTTATATGGCACTGCAGGCCTATATTTTGTCTGAATGGTGATTTGTTTGCCACTAGGCGATTTCTGATATGAACTAGCAACGTAGGCTAATCCATTTGCAATAATGTTATGACTCCTAGGAACAAACACAAGTTCATATTCTACAAAGGTTTTCAGCAAATCCATGGCATCATTCCTGTATGCCCTCAATCTAGGATGCTTTGCAGTGTACTCTCCATTCACTTGTTTGATGACTAACTCAGAGTCTCCATGGACAACTATCCTTTGGGCTCCTATTTTTTTCAATAGGTTCAGTCCTAGGATGAGAGCCTCATACTCTGCAATATTGTTAGTGCACTTAAAATCCAGTTTGAAAGCATGACTCTCAGCATAGTTACTTTCAGTATTGTGTAGTCACACTCTAGCCCCTGCATTATTCCTAGTGCAAGACCCATCAAAGTTCATTCTCCACAAGGGATTGTTTACAAATTGGCTATCGGTTTCATCCCTAATGATGTGTTCACCATTATGTTGTATTATGGGGTCTGCACCAGGGTGTGCAATGTTTTGTTCTTTAGTTTCTTCATGGAGTTCAGAGTGATGAGTAATCTGCAGTTTTTAGTCTTGGTTTTGTTCACTCTGAGTTTCTGATTCAGTGCACTGTTCAAAGGTTTCTCTCTCATTTTCCTCTATATATAGAGTGACCATTATGTTAAGATCTGTGGGCCCTACTCTATCGTTTGAATCTCTGTCTTCTAGTTATGGCTCATCTATGGATTCATTATTGAAAAGGATAAAAGAGTCCAGATCTGTGTGGATAGAGTATAGAGGTGAATTTTCAGGTTTTTCAGGGCTGCTAACCATAAAATTCATTTGTGCCTCTTTATACAATCTCCTAAGCTGGCTAAAGACAGGGATCGTGGCATATGACCCATCCATCTGCATTGTACCTTGCAGCTTGGCACCCCATGACCTTGACAACAACATGCCATACTTAGGTGGCACATCTACCACTAAAACATCCATAACCATGCACTTGGCTGGGATTTGGGTCAAGTTCACACAGAGATATTTGATTAGGCCAAGGCACTTCACTCTGCTAGAGTCAAATGAATATAAGTCCTTATAAGGTCTGATTATTTCTAGGCCTAACTTCTCCATAATTACCTTAGGCATAAGGTTGTGTGAAGCCCCAGATTCATGCACTGCGTTGTGAAGGATCTTGTCATGGATATTGAGGCTGATATAAAAAAGGAGGTACTACCCCTTCTTGAAACTTCCCTTCTATCTTTGGGCCAAACAGAAGGGTTGGTTGATCACCACTTAGATTGACAGTGTCACTGTTTTCTCCTAGATTTAAAGCTTTCAAAATTTGACCTTTGTATGCATCTTGGTTGGCCAACTCAGTAAGAGGCACTAAAATTTTGATCTTGGATATCTCACTTTCCAGATTGAAAGGAGATGGACTCTTTGAAAAGCTCAATTATGTTTTATTGGCAACCATTTTATTGACGGAATCAGATTGTTGATTCTCACTATGTACAATGTTTGAAGTTGTTTTATCAGGAGCATTAGCCGCAGTGCTAATGCTGCTAGTTTCTTGACTTTTTTTATCATTATTTTGGTTGTACTTCTCTTTGCTCTTCCCAGAACTCTCAGTTGTCGATTTTTTACTTTCAGCAGTCACTTTAGGAGTTCTCTTAGATCTCTTCTTAATGGTAATCTCAGAGGCTTTTGGTTTGGAATTTTCTAAGCTCTTCTTGCTTCTAAGTTCATAATGTTCTCTGACTTGCATGATGGCGTTTTCAAATCCTAACCTATAATCCTCAGATTCTGACCTTTCCTCATCCCAATTTGAGTATGAGGTCTGATTATATTTTGTGGAATAGGTGTGGATCGATTTGTCTACTTCCACCATGTTAATTGTGGCTCCCTCAGACTCTTCTATTATCCCCTCATCCTCATCAAGGAAATTCTCTTGAAATGGGGATATGACTTGTTGATCAAAGTCTCTCTGTCTGTTAGGGGGATTGTTTCTCCTAAAGTTCTAGTTCTGGTTTTGATTTTGGTTTCTGTTCTGATTACTGACTGTGACAACCATTTTCTCCACCATTTTCTCTATCCTTTCCACGTTTTTGGCTAGACTGTCAATTTTGGGATCAGATGTAGACGCTGATGTGTCATCCCTATAGGTTACCTTCTTCTCAACCCTCATTCTAGCTCTTTTTTCAATCAGGTTTGCTTCTACACTCACTACTCCTTTTTTCATGTCTTCCAATGTGTTATAATCTCTCTCCCTAAGCTGATAGGCCATGTCAGCATCAAATCCCTCAGGGTACTGTACTAAGGCCATTCGTTGGGGAGGTTTCATATGTGGTGGAAGAGCGTTGTAGACACTGTTAAACCTAGTAGAATAGTCATGGACACTCTCTCCCTTATTTCTTTTAAGGTTCTTATATTCAGCTAATATTTGGAGAGGGTTGCTTTTGACTTCCCATTTGTTTATTGAGGTTTGATGTAAAGAGGGAAGATCATGGATACTATTAGGAGGTAGGCCTTTAAACCACTTCTTCACTTCTCCTCCTAGGCTCTAAGCAAAGATCCTCATCTTAATGGTTTCATCTTCGATTTCCATATAGTCAAAGGCATATTCCATCCTATCTACATGATGTGAGCTGTGGTAGACTCTTTGGCAGTGAAATGAGGGATTTTTAATTGATAATCGTTGGATAGTGGAGCCAAAGGCTATGGTAACACTGGAGGTGCATACCAGGCTGCCATGATGGTGTTTTGTGGAGGTAAAGTTTGGGCTTGAGCAGCAGGTATATGAAAGGTAGAAATGCTAGGACCAACAACAAACTGTTGAGCGGATCTAGGGTGAGAGAGGCCCGAGTTATGAATGAAATGAATATCAGGATGTGTTGATGGAGGAGTCTCTATGTCCCTAATATGTTGACCATTGTGAGATGGTGAGCTTGGAGGCTTGAGGTCTGTCTGATCTAAAGCACTGAATGACTTATTTCTGGGTAAATCAATTTTTGAGTCTAAGTCAAAATGAGTGTCTGATAGAGATGTAAATTTTTCTGGTGCAGAGTTAGCTCTATGGATGGGTCTGATAATAGTTGGATTTCTATGGGTGGGAGATTTCCTAAGAATATTCTCTAGATTGTCAACTATTTCAGGTGGGTTTGGGTTAGGATAAATTCTTGTATAGACTGTTCTTGAATCCAGTATGTCTGTCTCTTAACAAAGAAGCTTTACCCTATGTGTTTCTTCTAATATGGCTGATGTTGTAATGAAGTCTGGTCTCCCAATGGAGTCTTGTGAAAACACAAATAATCAGTAGGCCTACTGATCATCAGTGAAGTCTTATGGTCATTTAGGAGCTGTGGAGTCACCAGGTGGAAGGTTTAGAATGTCTTAAGAAATTTTACTGTCCACCCCAGTGATTTACTACCAAACCAAGGCTACTATGGTCTTCTTTGAGTTCTAAGAGATGTTTCAAGGAGTGTTTTTACTCAAAGATCCCCATCGGAGTCGCCATTATTTTGGGGTTCCTATGTTTTGGCAGATTTGGAAATACCAAAAGATAAGACAACATAAAAACCACTTTGGGACCTCAGGATCTAGCCCTCCTGGGTCCAGAGAGGGGTCTCTCTATAAAGGCAAAGAAATATATGTCTTTGAAGTTCAAATTTAAGGTATTAGGCTAGTTATATGGCACAAGGGTTGTTGTTTTGTTTGTTTGTTTGGTTTTTGGGAAACATGAAAGAAGGGTTCAATACAAGACAAAGGGGTGAGCAAAGAGGATTTTGGCAATGGGCAGATAATTCAAAGAAAACTCAAGTCCATTGGGCAATGGAGTCATAAAAGGGTTTACTTGCAATTCAATATCCAAGGCTTTCAAATGGGCTAGTCATTTAAAACACAGGATCTTTAAAGATGATAGTATGGGATGAAATGATTGGGAATGAAGGTGAATGACAAGGAAACCTCCAAGGTGACCACTTAGGAGTAAATCTAGGGATAGGGAATTCCTCAAACGCCTATGATTAAACTCCTAAAGAGGCAAACTCTTTAGACAATAGAAAACATTAAATATTTAACGCAAAGGTGAAGTCTGAGATCAGAGAAAGACTTTGAACTTTAAATGCTTTTACATTCAACTTAAGGGATCTTAGAAAAGCTTAACTATTAGAAAAGGACCCTAGTGAGATAGAATTAGTTCTAAATCTCCCAATATCCCAATTCTTTCAATTAAAACCAGACAATAACATCTAAGAACGGATTCTAAATTCATGCATCAGTAAGTAGGGAAAACCAACTACTATATTGGCTAAATTATCTTGAATTTGTTCTCAGATAGCACAATTAGTAGAAAACATCAAGGATAAAAAAAGCAAGAAGCGTTAGGGTACCATGCAAGGGTATATCCTAAGCCAGATTATTGATTTCTTATTAGAGAAACGAAATATGATGAAATACAGAAGGAAAATAGAGACAAAGATAAAACACAACACTGCTGCTTTAAATCAGGATCCAATGAAACATGCTTGTCATATTAAAGAGCAACACCATTCATATACAACATTGTCCAATAGCTTGATATTCAGTCTGAAATCATCTCCTTACCCTATTTTACAACTAATACACAGAACTCTATCTCAAGAACACAGCTTACAATCGACAGTTATCCGATCAACAACCTTTACAATGTATTTTTCTTGAGGCCTTATAGCTGAATAAGAGGCAGAGGAGGTAGATAGAGTTTTAAATGAAACATTAAAATAGAGGAAGAAGAGTGCTTGAGGCCCATTCTATTTTAATATCATTGCATTGACTTTCGGTACTCTTTGGATGAAAGAGTGGTCTTCGACAAGATGATCATAACTTCATGGGTATGTTCTTTGATGTACTTTTAGGTTGTATGTACTCTGTAGTACTTTGGGACAAGAAAAGGCAGATAGATGACTTCAGGTCTGCCATACTGTATAACAAATTCTCTGGGTATCTTATGACTTTCTGTCAGGGTGGAGATCTTCTCGGGAACGTTGATGGAGAATAAAATATTATGGGAACTCATCCTTTCTTGGGAAAGAACCCTCTGCTGATGTGAAAAACTAACAAGGATTGTTTCTGTGCTTTAGGCCTCATTTATGCCTTCTGTGGCATTCGTAAGGTCTTCAATCTAGTACATTCGCCCTTTAATCACTAAATTAAAGCTTAAAATCTTCAATAATAGGATTTAAATCTCTTTAATCCTTCACTGATACTCTTTGCCGCTTCTCTGACTATCTTTGTCTGTGGAAATTCAGTTTTAATGGCGCTGGAGGTTTTATAGAGTTAAACATTGGTCTTTTAATGAAATATTTCGTTCAAAACCCTTCCCAGGTGTTTTTTCTGCAATCTCTGGTTCCGAATAAGCTTTCTCTGCGCTCTGTGTCACTATGACAGTGACTGTGAGCAATAACAGTTTTCACCGTCTGTAACCCTACAAAACACAAAAACATGTTAAGAAAAATCCATGGGAGTGGAGGTGGATGCTGTGGAGGCTCGCGGAAGATGGAGGCGCAGCAGTGGAAGCAGTGGCCGTAGTGGAGAAATTCTAGAAATCGTGAAGAATGGCGAAAAACTGCTCTCGACGGTGGTCTGGTGAAGAAATGGTTCTGGACTGTTCGATTAGATCAGATGGAGGTGATCGATAGCGAAGATTTGCTGGTGGAGATGCTTTAGAGGATTAGGCGGAATAAATTACCTTTAGTGTAAAACACTAAAGTTTATCCTTTGGGCGAAATACATAGGAAAATAATGAAAATCAAATGAAATGGGGCTTTTAATGGTGGGATCGGAAGGGCGGAGGGCGATTTGAACGTGGATCGTTGGATCTCAGGAGGAGATCAACGGTTGAGATGCCACGATGAAGTCCTTTGGAGGTTTGATGAAAATAATATGAACAAAACGCAATGGAATGGGGGCCATAGATCTATACAGATCAATGGTCGGGATCTTCAGATGGGCTTTCGGAGGCAGAAAAGGGGGAAGTTGTTTTTCGGAGAAAACAACTGTTTTTGGGCTGCTTGGGAGTGGTTTTGAAAATCTCCCAAAAAAATTGATATGCTCTGCCGCCTGACACGTGGCAAAACAAAACCGCCCATATTGTGCGATTTCAAAATGTTAAAGTTCGAACACCAAAGCTACGCGATATGGTTCTTGGCCGTTGGATTGTGGGTGGGAAGATCTGATGGTGGAGGAGCAAGTGCGATGAGTGCAAGATACACGGGCGGAAGTGGGGGGCCAAGTCAAAGGAGGTTTGAATATGGGCCGTCAGATCTGATAATGGATGGTCAGGATTTAAAGAGAAAGCGGAGGCAAAAGGGTCAAATGAAATGGGCGGAAGAAAGGGGATTCGTTGGATCAGAGGGAACGAACAGTGGAGATTAAATCGCAATCGAAGAAGGTAGGGGCCAAAACTCCAATGGTTTTTAACTTGTGATTACATGTGGACCGTTGGATCAGCAGAAGATCAATGGTGGAGATTGTTCAGAGGGGGAAGTGATGGAGGGCACAGGGGCTGTGTGTGATCGAATCCTGGCCGTTGGTTCTTGTGGATTCAACGACCATGATTGAATCGGAGATTGGCCAATTGGGGAAAAAGAAAGGTGGATTTATTGGATCGGCGCGATGCGATTTTGTGCCAGCCATTAGATCTGAGGAGGAGATCAACAGTCAATGTTCAATCAGCGAGGGTAGTGGAAGATGTTATGGGCGCGGCGTGAGATTAGCACGGACCGTTAGATCTTTACAGATCGACGGTGGATATTACATCCGCGGCCAATAGAACAAAAGTCAATCGCATCGGAGATTTACATTTAACAAAGGAAAAATGTTCACCACCAACTCCTGATTGCGATTAGTGCTATGTGGCTTAGCGCTTGGTCTTGGTGCCCGATTATATGCGAAGAAGGGGTTAGGGGCTTGTTAGCCCCCCATAAATTCCTTGACAAGCAAGCAAGGGGCTAGTTTGTTTTCTGAGCCTTCAAGGAATGCATTTCCCTTGAAAACACATCATCCTTGAAGCCTTTTCATGTTCCCTGCCCTTTGACTATTCCCCTCTGCTGTTCTTGAGTAAATAAGCCTCACTAATGATAAAACATTGTGCTCCAAAAGGCCTTTATTTTCCCCTTTCCATCCCAAAATTTCTCCCTTAGTCCTCCTAAATCTCCCCAAAATCCCCTTTGAATTCTTCCCTTACCCTTTGTTTGGCCAATTTCCCCTTTTTTCCCTTTATCGTTCCCCTTCCTAACCCCAAATATTGCATTAAAAAGGGTAAAAGCCCACTTTTTAACTTTATAATAGGGCCTAGCCCCTTTTTCACCAGTCCCTAACCACTTCCCCACATGACCCGCACCCAGGACCAAGTGTTTAAGTCCCAGGTGCTCATCACAATCGGAGCAGTCGAGCGGGTGTTTTCCTTTGTAACATCGAAAAATTCCGATGCGATTGGGTTTTGTTATCAAAGACCCGCGATATATTATATGTCGTCGATCCGCTATCCCAACCTGATGGTTGAGCACCAATCGCAATCCCCGCCCCGATCGCAATCGCAAGTCTCGCCGTGCCACCCCTCTAGTCTTTGCGATTGCGATCTCCCGACCAAATCACAGCCGTCCATCTCCTCCCGTCGATCCAACGGCCCGGCGCCAATCGCTCCGTCGCAATCACAATGCCCGGTCGCTCCCACTCTCTGCCCTATGCGATCGCGATCTTCCCATCCCATCCTAGCTGTTGATTCTCCCCGTTGATCCAAAGGCCATCGCTCTCCCTTTCCAATCGCAATTGCAAATTCCAATCGCTACCACCTTCCGCCCTTTGCGATTGCAATTTTCCCGATCAAATCACTGCCGTCCATCCGTCCCAAGATCCAATGGCCTTGAATCAATCGCACCAGTGCTCAATTGTGTCCCCACTCCCAAACACAATCGGAACTTTTGTAATATGTCACCCCTGCCCCCCCGATTGCGATCCTCCAACTTCATCTCGACCGTCTGTTGGATCTAAGATCGACGGTCCAAAACTAATCACCCTCCGCCCATGCCGGGTCCCACCACACACGCATTTCATTGAATTTTCGTCCTTTTCTATGCATTCCACCCATTTTCATAAGCCATTCTGTGGATTAATCTCCGTCTTCGATCCCACCACTAGATCATGATCGAACGACCCACAAGCATTTCTCCACCAAAGCCCTATTTGTTGCTGTTTACACCATATCACTGCATTATTCACCATTGTTTTGTCTAAAAACATTGTTTATCACCGCCGCGTTATTATTCTCCCGTCCTCCATAGCCACCTACCCCTATGCGTGTGTTTCATAACATAGTTGCGTGTTTTTTGTAGGGTACAAGCGGTGGAAACCGCCATGATCTATAGCCTCTGTTACAGTTACAGAGAGCACAATAAAGGGCCATTTTCAGAAGTGAGATCATGGAAAAAGGCCCAGAAAGGTATGCCGACAAGACTTTCATTAAAGGAACAGAGTTTAAACTCTATAAAATCTTCTCCAAAGCCATTAAAATCTCATATTTCGTAGTAAGAGGCAAAGCATGGAAGCGGCAAAGAGTATCAGCGGAGCAGCAGAGAGTTCAAGGCACATAATAAATATTTTGAGCCTTTTTTTGGGATTTAGAGGCAAGGTACTATACCAAAGACATCATGGATCACACGGAAGGTCCAGCGCACAGAAATCAAAACTATCAGGGTTTCACATCAGCAGATTGTTCTAAAGGACAAAGCGCCCATATTGTTTCTTTAATTTACCGTGTCCCTGAAGAACATTCAGCCTTGACTGCAGTCCTAAGCTATCAGAGCATTTTCTATGCAGCATGGCGCCCTTCACAGTCATTTATTTTCCTTTTTGTTTATTCACCAAAGTACTACAGAGTACTGCAGCCAGAGTACATTAGGGGCATACCCAGAGTAAATGGAAACATGAAGAAGATCATGCTTTCGTCCAAGGCATGCCAGAGATAAATGCACAGAGTTTAAAACTGAATGGGCTTTGGCCTTCTTTCTGTTCTGAGTTTAATGCTGCATATAGTTTCCACCTACCTCCTCTGCTCATCTTTCTGCTATAAAACTCATGAGAAAATTATTGTAAGGTTGTTGATCAGTTATCAGAGAATTGCAAGCAGTTTCTTTTGAGACATAGTCTCTATGTAAAGTTGTAAGATAGGCTAAGGAAGATGTTTTCAGACTGAATACTAAGCCATTGGTAATGTTGTACCTGACTGGTGTTGTTTTTTAATATGACAAGCACATTTATTTGGATCCTGATTTAAAGCAACTGGTGATGTTTTTCTATCTCTGTGTTTATTTCATTTCATTACATTTCTACTGGCTTGAATCAGAAACTTGGCATAGGATTTACCCTTGTTAGGTACCCTATGTTTCTGCTCTTCTTTCCTTTAATGTTTTCTACTATATGTGTATCTGAAGTTTGATTTCAATTGATTTAACTAGTTTAGTGGTTCCATATGCTGCTAGCTGATGTATGAATTAATGAAATCTAATTTTAGATGTTCTTGTTAGGATTTAATTGAATGAATTGGGAACACTTGGAGGTCTAGAACTTGTCTCTATCTCACTAGGATCCTTTTCAGTTAATTAAGCCTATCTAATTTCCCTCAAGCTGGAGGCCGAAGCATTGAGAGTTCAAAGTCTCTCTCTGATCTCAGGTTTTCAACTTTGTGCTCTAAAATCTTTAATGTTTCCTTTCTCTCACCTTCCCCCTTGCCTATCCTACCACATAATCATCTTTAAGATCCAATGCTTTAGATGACTAGCCCAACTGAAAGCCTGCATATCGAATAGCAAGTAAACCCTTTCCTAACTCCATTGACCAATGGTCTCGAATGTTCCCTGAATTATCTCTCCTTTTTCCTAAATCTTCTTTTCTCAACCTTGTCTCATATTGAACCCTTCCTTCCTGATTCTCAACAACCAAACATACAATTAAACAAACAAAATCCGAGCCTTATAACTAGCCTAAGACCTTAAATTTGAGCTTCAAAGACATACACCTTTGAAAATCATAGAGAGATCCCTCTCTGGACCCAGGAGGGCTAGATCCTAGGGTTTGAAAGTGGTTTGATGTTGTCTCATCTTTTGGTATTGCCAACCTTGCCAAAACATGGGAACCCCAACAGGGCTTATCTGAAAGGGGTTTAGGCCTGATATATGGTAAAAGTGGGTTTTTTAGGCCAAAACAACGTTTTTTAAGGCTAAACAGTGGTTTCGGTAGGGGAATAAAGGGATTTTTTTTTTCACCAAATGAAGGGATTCACATGGTTTAAAAAGGGGAATTTGATGGTTTAGAAGACTTAGGAAGGGATTTTGGGGGATTTTAGGGGAATTTTGAGAAGGGAAAAAAGGGTTAAAATGGGGAATTTGCAGGGATACAAGGGAGAAAATGGAGGCTTGTTTTGAGCGAATTTATTTTTCAAACAGTGAGGCTTTTTCATGGAAACAACGGTGCAGACCTTTTCAAAGGAACCATAACACATAGAGGCTTCAAGAGTGATATGTTTTTAGAGGAAATGTATCTCTTGAAGACTCATAAACATATTTAGCCAATTATTATGTCAAAATCAGAGGCAGGCTAACAAGTTGCAGGATGCTATTTGTGGATGGTTGGTCAAGTTGGAAAAATAGATGGACCTCTATTTTTAGACATATTGGGCGGAGTCTATTTTTAGACATCCGACTTAAAAAATTAGACATGTTTGAATATTATTAGCTCTTAATAATATTTGGACTCTAAAAATTATCTTATTCTCTTGGAGCACTTCAGTTAAGTGCACAGATGTGGCACAACAACTGACAGAAGGAATTACGCTATTCCTGAGGGTTTAGTGGAGCTAATGCATGAGGACTTCAGTTAGAACTCATGTGACAGAGTTTGGTGGAGTTATAGAAGTAGTTGGTGGAGCTGTATTTAGTTTAACTCAATTAGACTCAGTTGAGCTAGTTGTATCTAGTCTAATTGATTGATACACTAGTGAGAGTGGTGTGAATTAATTAGTTAATTAATTCACTAAATAATAACTCATTAATCAACCGAAGAATACATCAATTAACTACAGTGCATGGTTGTTTCAGTGGAGACCAGTGGAGAGATAGGTGAATGAGCAAGTGTGACTATCAGTTGTGACTATAAGCATGGCACACGTATCCATGCTCAAAGGGGAGATGCCAATGAGGATTGCGTGAGAAAGGCTGGAGAAATTCGAGTTCATTTATAGCCATTCTTCAACATGGATTGCACAGTAGAGGCAGGCTAGCAGGTGGCAAAGATTTGTGCATGGATTTGCAAGATCGGGCTTGATTAGTGTGTAGCGATTGTATTGTACTGAGAGCTTGATATGATCAGCTTTGTATGAGAATTGTTACATGATATCTATGACATATATTATATACATATAGTTGGGGTTTTCAGCTTCAGGCTTTCCCGTTAAAAAACTGTGTTAATGTGTGTGAATTTTTATTGTTTCATGTGTGCATTGCAATCTTGATTTAATTTCCGCAAATGATCAATGGTGGAATAGATTCTGTATTTTGCACGAAGTTAAAATAGTGTGAGATTAGGAGAATATTGGACATACAACACATAAGTTAATAATTTCTACATGGTATTAGAGAAGTATTGATCATAGAAGATTGCAATTATTGAAGTGGTTGAGTTTTGTGCTGGTGGAATTCGAATTTGCTGCAGTGTTTTCTTGGTGTCGAAGTTGAGCATTCATTGAAATGTCTTTCAATGGATTGCGATTGGATTATACCCTTGATGGTAGCTCGAATTACATATCATGGAAGGACAGGATGGAGGTGGTGTTGGATGATAATGGGCTGAAGGAGTTCATCAATAGCAATGTTCCTAAGCTAGGATCTAGCGATGCAGCCGCACTTGACGCATGGCGAAAGAAGGTAGCAAAGTGTCGAAGAATTCTGTTGGAAGGTGTGAAGGACCACATTGTGTCTAGCCTTCATGGTAAAGCCACTCCATTCTTAATGTGGAAGGCTTTGAAATATTTTTTCCAAAGCAGAAGTGACCAGAGGAAGTTGGCGCTTAAAGACAAGCTCAGAAAAATAAAAATGGAGAAAGGCGACATTATTCCAAAATACCTCACGAAGTTTGTCCACCGCAAGGATGAGTTGGGAAGTGTGGGGGTTACTATTGATGAAGAAGACTGCGAGCTGCCTCCTTGACTTTTCGAAGAGTTGGTAGATAGCTAAGGAAGACTCTATCAATGGACGGGAGAAATTGTCAGGATGGGAGCGACTTTGGTCGGATCTTGTGTAGGAGGAGAGAAGGCGAGGTACCAGGGATGCATCTTCATCGAAGAATGAAGATGAAGAAAATTGTGCTTTGGCTGCCAAATCTCAGAAAGGAAAAGGGAATAAATCTTCCAAATCCAAAGCTAAAGGCAAGAAGCAGGATTTGTCCAAGGTGAAGTGTTTTCACTGTCACCAACATGGGCATTTCACCACTAATTGTCCACAGAAGAAGAAGAATAAGCAGGCTACTAGATCTGCAGCTGGAGAGGCCTTAGCCTCATAGTTTGAGCTGGATTTTTCTTTGATCACATGCTTGGTTTCAAGTGTGATGGGATCGGTGTGGTTTCTTGACAGTGGTGCGTCTTTCCATATGACCGGAGACAAATATTTGTTTAGTGATCTGGAGGAAAAAGATCTTGGAGTGCACATCGAGATGGGCGATGATGGTAGATACAATGCAACTGGTATCGGGACCATTTCCTTTGAGAGGGAGTCTGGTAAACCTTTCATCTTGAAGGATTTCATGCATGTTCCAAGATTGAAGAAGAATCTGATCTCCGTGGCGATGTTGGAAGACAAGGGTTATGATGTTGTTTTCAGTGAGGGAAAAGCCTTCCTTCGACATAAAACAACTGGTCAAACCAGAATATAGATTCCGAGTTAAGTGAATTTTATCATTGCAAAGCTGGATGGTTGCGCCGCAATGGCGTGCAAAGTGTAGAAGGAGCAGAGCCAGGATAAGGAAAATTGTGGCACAAGAGATTGGGCCATCTTCACCATGGCGCTTTGAAAATTTTGTAGCGTATTGGCGCAAATGTATCAGTTGCAAGGGATGTACTATGGGAAAATTTGTGAAGACCACTTTTCATGAGAAGGATAAGATTTTCACGATCCTTTGAGAGAATTCACACGTACATGTGTGGACAATGGACCTTTTCTTGTTGCTTCAACAACAAAGCACAGGTATTATGTGATATTTGTTGATGAATTTTCTCATAAGTGTTGGATCTTCTTCATGCAGAAGAAGAGCGAGACAAACTCAAACAACTGTGAGTTCAAGGCACTGGCTGAGAAAGAGTTGGGGAAGAAGGTGAAAGCTCTAAGGAGCGATAATGGTGGTGAATACATCTCTGGCGAATTCAAAAGCTTCTGTAGCAAAGAATGAATTCGAAGAGAACTCATAGTGCCTCATAACCCACAGCAGAATGGGGTCACGAAGAGGAAGAACATAACGATCGTGGATGCTGCATGGGCGATGTTGCATGATCTGGGCCTACCCATACACTTGTGGGCTGAGGCATGCAACACTGCGGTTTAGGTGCAAAATCGTTGTCCTCATAGAGTACTTGGCAAGAGTACACCCGAAGAGGCGTTTTCTGGTAAGAAGCTTGATATTTCTCATTTGAAGATTTTTTTCTCACCTGTTTACATTCATGTGACGAAGGATGCCAAGAAGAAGCTGGAGACGACCACAGAGGTTGGGATATTTGTGGGGTACACAGAAACACCCCACAATTATCGTGTGTATTTTCCAGACAGTCGGATGACTGTTGTGCGACGGGATATCAAATTTCATGAGGAGAAAGCCATGAAGTTGTCGCTTGAGAGGGAGCTACACTTGCATGCAGAGGAGGAGCTACTTGTTCCTAAAGATGAGCCTCAAGATGTGGATCAGCCACAAGAGGAGGTTCATGGAGTGGAAGAAACCACTCATGCAACACCAAACATCAGAGGGCGGAAGTGCACTGCGTAAGCCGAGCGACCGAATTCGATGGAGGTAGAATGGTGGGAGTTCACTTCACAAATAAGCAGACAGTAGATAGTCACCTTACCGATTTATCGGATACAATGTGCTATGATGAATAAGTGTATCATGATCTGATCCATCCCCTTTTCGGGGAAGTTGTGGGAGGATCCCCTATGGGTAGATGCCATGGTGGAAGAGTATGATTCGATCGTCGTAAACAAGCATGGGAGATTGTCCCAAGGCCAGAAGGGAAATTAGTGGTAGGTTCGAGATGGATCTACAAAGTGAAGCAAGCTGCTGATGGGAGCGTTGAGAAGGATAAGGCAATATTTGTTGCCTGGGGCTTCTCACAGATCGAGGGGATCGACTATGAAGAAACCTTTGGACTTGTCGCAAGGTATTCTTCCATACGGACCATCCTTGCTCTCTCAAACATAGAGTGGCTGTTACTCATCGATGGATGAAGACCGCATTCCCAATGGAATCATTCAGAGGAGGTGTACATTAAGCACTTAAAGGATTCAAAATCTTCAGCAGCGAGTCGCATGTGTGCAAGCTCAAAAGAGCGTTGTATGGGATGAAACAAGCACCTCGTGCTTGGTACACATGGATAGACAGTTATTTCACCGGACTTGGTTTCGCCAAGAGTGAGGCGGATCCAAACCTATACCAGATTGTGCTGGAGGGTAAGATTTTGATCATTGTACTTTATGTAGATGATTTAATACTAACAGGTGATGAACTGTTGATACACTCATGCAAGGCAGATCTTGCAAAGGAGTTCAAGATGAAGGACTTGGGCCTCCTTCATTGTTATTTCTGGTTTGAAGTTCAGAAAGATGACTGTTTGTGTCACAGAACAGGTATCAGGAGATCTTGAACATTCACATGCAAGGCTGCAAGCCTATCGACACTCCTCTTCCTGGTGGTTGGAGGAAGGAGAATGCTACATCAACAAAGGTAGTCGATGCCTCTGTTTATCGACAGTTGGTTGGTTCACTCATGTATTTAGTCAATACACAACCGGACATATGATATGTTGTGAACCAACTTTCACAAGCAATGTTGAAGCCTACCAAGCTCTTTTGGAAGGCAGGCAAGCATGTCCTGAGGTATCTCAGGGGCACATCTGGATATGGATTGTGGTATAGACAGTCATATGAGGTGAAGTTGCATGGCTTCACGGATGCAGATTGGGCAGGAAGCCCAACGGACAGAAAGAGCACATATGGAGGGATTTTCAGTATCGAATCTACAGTAGTTTCTTGGTACAGTAGGAAACAAAGATCCGTGGCACTCAGTTCAGCAGAGGCCGAGTACATGGCAGCAAGTTTGGTTGCATGTGAGGCTACATGGATGAGGAAGATCCTGGTCAGTTTTTTTGGTTCTCATTTAGATCCCACAATGATATATTGTGATAATCAGAGTTGCATTAAACTCTTGGTTAATCCAATATTTCATGATAGACATAAAAATATTGGCATCCAATGCCATCATATCAGAGATTGTGTGCAGCAGAATATCATGTTGCTTTCTTACATTCCTACGGAGGATTAGGATGCAAATATTCTGACGAAGGTGCTCACTAGGAGAAAATTCGAATACCATAGAGATAAGATCGGGGTGGCAGATAATCCCTATCTTGTTGAGGGGGAGTGTTGAGATTCAACAAGATGATGAGCTTAGTGAAAATAGTCACCTTCACTAAGTGGGCCAGCAGGCTATTTTTGGTGCAAAGTCTATTTTTAGACTATGTCTATTTTTAGACATGTCAATCATATTCTATGAGTTGCAGGATGCTATTTGTGGATGGTTGGTCAAGTTGGAAAAATATATGGACTTCTGTTTTTAGACATATTGAATGAAGTCAATTTTTATTGCTAGTGCAAGGCAAGATATTGAATATTATTAGCTCTTAATAATATTTGGAGCTCAAACATGTGTTATTCTTTGAACACTTTAGTTGGTGCACGAGATGTGTAGCACAACCGGTGTGAGGAAGGAATTACACTATTGAGGGGTTTAAGTGGAACTTTAGTGTATGGACTTAGTTGAACTCATATGAGTTTGGTGGAATTGAAGAAGTAGTTGGTGGAGTTGTATTTAGTTTAACTCAATTAGACTCGGTTGTTGGTCTTATCTAGTCTGCTTGATTGATACACTAGTGATGTGGTGGTCATTAGTTAATTAGATTCAATGTTATCTTGACAATCAGTTGAAACAATATTAGATTAACTCTGGTAACTGAGTTTGATTGGGCTGGTGGAGAGATAGGTGAAAGAGAAAGTGTGACTATCAGTTGTGACTATAGTGATGCATTGATAGCATCCAACACTCAATGGAGATTCCAATGAGGATTGTGTGAGAAAGGCTAGAGCAATTCGAGTTCATTCAGAGCCATTCTTCAGCAGGGATTGCGCAGTAGAGGCAGGCTAGCAGGTGGCAAAGATCGGTGCATGGATTTGCAAGATCGGGCCCGATTAGTATGTAGTGATTGTATTGTACTGAGAGCTTGATATGACCAGCTTTGTATGAGGATTGTTACATGATCTCTATGGCATATATTATATACAGATAGTTGGGGTTTTCAGCTTCAGGCTTTCCCGTTAAACAATTGTGTTAATGTGTGTGAATTCTTATTGTTTCATGTGTGCATTGCAATCTTGATTTAATTTCCGCAAATGATCAATGATGGAATAGATTATGTATTTTGCATGAAGTTAAAATAGTGTGAGATCAGGAGAATCTTGGGCATATAACACATAAGTC
This sequence comes from Pinus albicaulis, assembly GCA_034641835.2. Classification (NCBI taxonomy): domain Eukaryota; kingdom Viridiplantae; phylum Streptophyta; class Pinopsida; order Pinales; family Pinaceae; genus Pinus; species Pinus albicaulis. The sequence continues at coordinate 1,299,455,903 of CM076583.1, read as the reverse complement.
ATATAATTTCTACATGATTTACAGTTTTAGAGGTAAGATAAGACCAATGAAGAGCAAGGATAACACTTTGAAACTATTCAGGGTTGCATGAACACTTTATTCAAATGTAAAAAATCATAGCCTGTCATAAGGGGCTCTATGCTAAAACATCCCAGTGATCACAACACCTCTTAAGTTTTTTTTCCCTCTTTTGTATTTGTGTTAATAGTGAGATTGCTTAGTGAAGAGACCTTAGATTAATACCCCAGATAGTAAACATCCTTTAAGATACACTCTTGAATTAAGTTTCTTTATTAGCAACCACAATGGACCAAGTTATAGTAAAGTTAAGGTTTGTGACTTGTGAATGAGATATAAATAACCGAACTTGGGGTCCTCTAACTAAAACTAAATTTATCCTCTAATTTCACAACAAGGAAAATAACATATTTATAACTAAATAATTATTTTGCAATAGCACATAAATAAAATTTGATTTACAACATGTTAAGCATATTAAACATGTAAGAAATTTTATTTATAGAAACTTACATAAATAAAACAACAAACAAAAGAATAACTAATATGGAAGTTGGGTTAGGGTACTCCTGTTGGGGATGCCCAACTGAATTTTCCACCCCTTCCAACTAGGAATGTCTATCAAACTTACTAGCCAGGGAACCTCCATAGGTTTCCTAGCCCTCTGAGCCCAAGTCCAATCCCAAATATAGTGTGTTCAAGTTAGATCCAAAACTCCCCAATAGATCCAAAACTTAGTTCTCCCACCTCTCTCTTAGTTATCTCCCCTCCCTTTCTCCATATCCCACTCCAAAAATAACCAAAGGACAAAATAAGCCCCTAAAAAGAAAACAAATACAACCCCCCTCTTCCATTCTCCCTTCATCATTTTATGCCTCCCTTCCTCATCCATCCCAACCATCTCTCATGAATACCACCCATCATTTGAGTAAATTCCTTGAATGCCTCACCATTTTTTGACTTCAAGGCCTTTGGCTTTCACCCTTCAACACTTCCTTGACCCACTCCGTACATATCACTCTACCTACCCCTTCTCCCTTAATTAACACTAAGGTGTTTCATTCCCCAACTACCCCTTATTCGTTCAATAAAATAATATTATTCTTGAAATGTTAGTCAAACTCGAAGAATATTACTAATTTAATAATTCAATGAATCTTGTTTAAAATCTAATCATTAATTAGAGATAATGTTTTAAGGTTAATTAATCACTAATCGCGATTAGCCATTAATCAAGATTAACCATTTATTTAATCATTCAACACTTTAAGCTTTAAAATATTAGTGTATTCATACGAGGTGTGGGTATGTAGCTAACATATGGATACCTATTACATATACTAATAATACTTATTGTAACTAAGCACAAAATTCAATCACTCAACAGGTAGGCTTAAGATAATCTAAGATAATAGGTGCACGTAGGGCATTACAATAGTTTATAATTAAAATTGTGGGCTTGATATTCCTTTGCTAATAATCAAATTATGTTATCCTTCTAACTTATAACTAGACTTGCAGATTGATTTTTCAATTGCATTGATGCTCTATTTTGGTTATCATTCATAGTTGATTTACATCTGTAGAGGAAATATAAGACCAATGAAGGGTAAGGATAAAAATTTGCAACTCTTTAGGGTTGAGTGAACACTTTATTCAAGCATTGTGAAAGATCATAGCCTATCACAAGGGGATTTGTGTTAAAACACCCTAGTGGTCACAACACCTCTTAAGTTTTCTTTTCCTCTTTTGTATTTATGTTAATAGTGGGATTTCTTACTGAAGGGACCTTGTATTAATACCCAAAATAGTAGAAATCCATTAAGTTTCACTCTTGAATTCCATTTCTTCGTTAGCAGCCACAATGGACCTAGTTCTACTGAAGATAAGGTTTGAGACTTGTAAATGAGATGGAAATACTATGTCTACAACTAAGTAAAAAAATTGCATCTCGTGCCTTTACAAAACAACCCTTAATCGTATTATCTAGTGAATGAGTTACCTATGTTCTTAAGTGTAATTTTTTAGTTTTCTTACAATATTTCACATTTGCAATAATAGATTAGAAGGCCCATTAACGGTCTGACATCTACACATAAGATGTAGTATCTCTAAGTTTATTCTTATGAATTAATAATTTAATATCTCAAATTTGAGCAATTAAACTCACTGACACCATAATAAATCATAATCAACCCTCACCAACCATTTTCAACCATTGTCAACATGGTTAATAATAGATAACCATAATCCCATAAGTTAACCATAATCAACGTGGTCGACTTTAGGTAGTCATGGATAATAATAGTCAACCATAGCTAACATTATCTTTTCATTGGCAATCATAGTCAATAGTCACCTATAGTTAAACATGGTCATATCTAATTTACATGGTCAAATGTAGCCAACCATATTTTAATATGGTTACCCTTGGTTAGCCAATATCAATCGTGGTCATACATAGCCAACCATGGTCAACCATGTACACCCATGGTTAGCATGGTTTTCCATAGTTGTCCTAGCATGTCCCAATCAACCATACTCAATAATAGTCAACCATGGTCGGCCATAGCTAATATTGGGGAACTATAGTCAATCATGGTCAACAATTGTTAATCATGGTCAACATGGACAACTTACAAGATGGTAACCATTTTCAACCATAGTCAACCATATTTAATCTTAGTTAAACATGGACATGCATAATCTAGATGGTCAAATGTGATTAAGTATGGCTAACCATAGTCAACATGATCAAAAGTGGTCATCATAATCAAACATATTCAAACTTAGTTAACCATAATCAACCATAGTCATCATGGTTAACCATGATCAAATATTATTGAACTATGGTATAACTTAATCAACCATACTCAACCATGGTCAACCATAGGCAACCTTAGGTAAACATAGTCACCCATGGTCCATGACCCTTAGATAAACATCATTAGTAAGTATTGTCAACCACGGTCAACTAAAAGCTTTCATATTGTCTTGCTTATTGCCTCTACAACATTCATTGTCTCACTGCCATAGTGCGTTAATATTCCATAATTGTCATAGTGCGTTAATCTTCCATAGCGCTCCTATCCATCTATTCCATGGATTGAGTTGAATAGAGATTGACTCTCTGCATTAATTAATTCTGGTATGTACATTGTTGCTTTGTTGTAACACTCAGCCTGTTCTACATCTCTACCAGTTACATCTACTATTATCAACACCAAATCTCCCAAAAAATTTTAAAGGATTGAATTGGAGCGCTGCTGGAAAATCACTGTCCAAAGATATCTCGACATTCATGCCACTATGCATTTTTTGAAACTGTTTTTCCATTGAAGACCGTGAGTATGGGCATCTCTAATATGTATTTTTTTAAACCGTTTTTGAAATATTTCCATTGAGGATCGTGAGTATATGTTTTCAAAATTGGATTACAAATACCATTGGCTAGTTAATATCGTCTTTATGTGTTGAACATAAAATGTTAGTGTTGTTGCATGATTTTGGAGCTTGTGTTGTTCCAGTGACTGCGTTACATTAGCTTGAAAGTAGTATAATACATGTTTTGAAACCCCTATATATATATATATATATATATATATATATATATATATATATGCCTCCTTTGCATTGTATTTGAAAATCATGAGTCTACATCAGGTCGTGCTTCGGTTTAATAGTGTTGAGTAAAAGGGATTTGTATTGGAAGAACTAGCATCAGCCATTGAGATAGCGAATAAAAAGGCCGAAAAATAAAAAGAAAAATCACGTTGTCATGGTTGTCAGAGCTGAAAAAAATCATGTTAACGGTTCTGATTGGATCCGAATGACCAGAATGTTGTGATTCCCTTACACTTGTAGGGCGACGAGGGTGATGAGCATTCCACAAAATTTCGTGTGGTAAATTCAATTTTTCTCATGAGCCTCTGAACCTACAAGTAGCCTCATCGTAAGCACGAGCAGCCTGCTTTGCGGCATCAAAGGTGTTGAGCTAGAACCAGGAAACCTTGTTTGAGTTGAGATCCCCTTGGCCATTGTTCTATATGATTGTGACTCTTCGAGTTCTGGGAGTCACCACCAATCGACATTGAGAAGTATTAAGGTTATAAAGGAGGGATCTCCATGGTAATCTACCATTAACGCTTTTGCAATAAGGAAAAGACAGAAAAAATCCTTGCGTAACACCTATTAATATATGTGAGTGCATATATGAATTTATGTAATGAGGAGATAACATATTTGATCGATGTACATTTGAGACCTAGAATTGCCTTCTCTTTTACAAACCTTCACGTCATTTCATCATTCTTTTATCACTTCATAAGCCTAAAATCAATGAAGAAGAATGATTAAGGATTGTAAAGTTTATGCAATTCATTAACATATTGTATTTTCATGATTTTTGCTATTTTAACAATTTCACTTAGAAATAGCTACATAATACGGGCATTAGTAAATTTGTTAACATTCAATGTTGATCACCGTCCACTTGTTGTTTTACAGTTTGAGTGGGTTCCAGGTGTCGTCTGAAGGAAAAACGCATATGGGCAGATTCCTTACCTCATCCACATCATTCGTTGCTCTCCACAAAGTCTGAGCAAAAATATCTAAGTGGTTATGCACGTGGGACACCCAAACCAAGAGGCAGTCTCCTATTAAAACACGGATTCTACAGGTGTCCGCAATGAAGAACGAGGTTGTCAATAAGAGTTTCAATTTGATTAGAAGTAGAAAGACACTTATCCCTTTATTTTCTCCAGTTCCGTTATGTAAATTTGCTATTAATATGCTTGGGGAACCGAGAGAAAGAGGTTAGATTTTGGTTAGATTTTGGCTTTTGCTGCTAACCGTGAATACTCTGTTTTAAGTATTTTTCTCCTTTAATGAAAAATACATCGTTCTAGTGCAAGAGCTGAATCCAAAGTTGTACAAAGAAGATGGAACAAAAGAGGCAGATGGAACATTATACCGTCAGCTAGTGGGAAGTTTGAACTATCTCACCACTACCAGACCAGACATTGCATACTCAGTCAGTATTCTTAGTCAGTTCATGGCTAAGCCTTCAGGAAATCACTGGAATGCTGCAAAGAAAGTTCTCCGATACTTAAAGGGAACAGTGAATTTAGGTGTTATGTATACTAATGAATCTGATGTTACACTGACATGTTTTTCTGATTCAGATTGGGCAGGAAATCCAGATGACAGACGATCTACCTCTGGCTATGCATTTCATATTGGATCAGGGGTCGTATCTTGGAGTAGTAAGAAACAGCCAACTGTTTCTTTATCATCAACAGAATCAGAGTACAAAGCTTTGACAAATGCCACCTGTGAAGCTATTTGGTTGCGGAGAATTCTTGCAGATCTTGAAGAAGCGCAAAGTGGTTCAACATGTATCAATTGTGATAATCAGAGTGCTATCAAATTAGCACATAATCCAGTATACCATGCTAGAACAAAACACGTTGAGTTACAGTACCACTTTGTACGTGAGAAAATTGAGTCAAATGAAATTGAATTGATATTTTGTAACACCAAGGATAATGTGGCTGATATATTTACTAAGCCCCTTGGTAAAATCAAATTTGAAATTTTTAGAAGTCAGTTAGGTATTGTAGAAAATCCATTTCTCCATTAAGGGAGGATGTGAGAATAATGCAGAAATAGAATTAGTTGTGAGTGGTTGAACGAGAAGGTGTAATTAGGAATTGGTTACACATATTTAGGTTTGTTTCCTCGTTTTCAGGAGGATTAGGTGAGTGCATTTCCCTATTTAAGTGTGATGTAATTGAGCAATTGAATTCATGGTGTTGAGTGAGCTTGTCTCACGTTTGCTGGTGTTTTATAGCTGTGTTACACGGTAATTTGTCACCGTCCCTACCATTCCCCATCCCGCACAATGGAGGACCCATTATGTGACCTGTGAACACTGTCATGCCTTGAAAACATCATCAATGCATCCCTCTGAGTATGAGCTTCATTTCCCCTTGAGACATCTCCTTTGCAAAATCCATGAAAAACAGCTCTTTTTGCATTGGCGCGGGTGGACAGTTCAGTGCTCGCGCCAATCAGGGAAATCCTGTAAAGAGGTCGCGCCACTTGGCGCTCTGTCATAGAGCAGCAATCGCGCCACCCATTTTAGGGACTGTTTTTAAATATGGATGGCGGAAGTTGAGTTCAAACAAACTCACAACCATTGCCTATCTTGAGTTGGGAGGTTTGGCTGCGGGAGTTCTATGGAAGGGAAGTAGTTTTGCCACCTTCTATGGAACCTTCCTTGTTGATAGGGCCAATCCCATAATAATAGGGATCCCAACTCCCTCCTTCCCCATCTATAAAAGCTTGCTCGGATCCATGGCAAGCTAGTCTGGAAGTGCTGAAGCTTTGCAACTCCCTATTCCCAAGTGCCTTTGTGCTGTAAAGAATCCCTTCTTTCCCTTAAGGCCCATTCAAGCGAGGAGACCATTGTTACGAGACTCCGGAGAGGTTTCCCTTTCCTTGGCGAGCTTTGCGAGACGTGGACAACCGGAGACCCGTTCGAAGGAAGCTGCGACGTCAGAACTTGGTTGTAACTTCTATTCGTTTATCACTTTAATAGATGACTATGATTATGGTTCCGCTCCTTTTTCTATCATGTTAATGCGAGTAATATCTTTTCTGACCGATGTTTAGTTACGTATGCTGGTTCCTATGCATGTATCTGTTCGTTTCTTCTGCGTGCAGGTGTTCATCCACGGAGATCGTGGAAGGATTGTGATCTGCCAAGGCTGAAGGATGGGGACATCTTCTTCTTCAGATCTAGCGTTGGAATCCGGGTAGGCTCTTATCCCAAGTCTTTCATTCGTAACTAGGAGCTTGCGTCATAGCATTGTTTGTTTGTTGCTAGACCCCTGCTGGGCTAGTAGGGATCGCCTCTGTCCGCAGAGGGGATTTACCTCCTCAACAAATTGGCGACTCTGCTGTGGATCGTCCGGTTTTCCTTGTCCCATTTATGATTGGTTCGCTTTGATTGTTTCTCCTTGCTTGATGAACCTTCTGGGTTGGATTCTTTCATTATTTTAGCCTCTTGGTTTGCTTAGCTTGTATTGGTCTACTTTTAGAATAGCTTGTTTTTTAGTTTTTATTGAAGAACTCGACTGGCGCGGGTTTTAACCCGACAGTCGCGCCACTTGGCGCTTGTTGCATTTGTCTGTGTCGCGCCAATCGGCCTCTGGCGCTAGTTTCAAGGCCACAGTCGCGCCACCCCTGTGACTTTTTTTGAGTTTCTTCATTTTTTGGCTTTCTGAGCTTGACCAGTACTTTTCTTCTTGATTTCTTGATTGTCTGAGTGTGTTGGAGTCTTGTTTGACTGGAATTCACCGCTATCCTTTGGTTGTTTGCCTTTGTCTATCGATTTCACGATTTGAGCCCTAGGGCATCTAGTGGCATAGTGAATCGAGCCATCCTTGGGAGTTTTGGTGTCTTGATTGTCCTGTCAACTTGTTGATTGATTCTCCACGCTCTCTCAACAGTCTTTGGTTGTTTTGCTGCGTCTTTTGAGTGATTGTTCATTCTTTCATTCAGAATTCGTTTGCCCTTGCTTTGGACCTAGATCACACGGTCCATTGGGAGTTTTCGAGTCTTTCTTTGCTTTGAGGGACTTTGGGTCGATTTAGAGATTTGGTTGCTTGCTTCGTTGAGTGAATGTTGTTTGCTTCGCTCTCTTAGATATCATTTCTCAAATTGTTCCTTTTGTTTGCAGTGCACATTAGCCATTAAACATTGAAAATCAAAAAATAATCTCTTTTGCTTTTGTTAAATTAGTGCAAATTGTGATCTTTTCCATATTGCTAGTGATTAGTGTTTGGATGAAAAGTGTGCAATTGCATTAGTTGCATTAGAGACATTCTTGTTTGTATTCCGTTCATTTCGTTTGTATAAAAGCTCTCAACTCTCATTTAACTAGTTTTCATTGAACGAAATGTTGCATCGTGGCATATAGCTTGCATTTAGGAGACACTACATACGATAGGGCCTGGAAATTGAAACTTAATTGAAGATCAACTATAAAATTTATTCAATTAACCTAAGGCAACATTGGAACTTAACGCAACATATTTAGAAGGTCTAGGCTAGAGACGTGTTCCAGCGTCGTTAAACCTAGCAGCTGTCGTTCGCCTGTTGGCTTTAGACAGCACTAGCACGGACTTGCGCTCCCCGTACCGTCGCGTATATAAAGGGAGACCCCTATAGGTTTTCAATCCTTTATCCACAGGAAGCCGAGTCTACCGCCCTATACCCGTGATACACCGAACACAGCATTCGGGGAGACTACCTACACGTACGGAAAGTCCTTGGTCGATTTCTGTTTCATTATTTGAAACCAAGGTGTATATTGCAGTTCACGGATATTTGGTACACCCTTTGTGCCTAGTTTTCCTGAGCAGTCATTTGGTCTTTTCTGACTCCCTAAACTTGAAAAGACCGTCAAGCGCTTGTCCTTTCACGCTTGTATCAACTCTGAAAGAGATAGAGTCATCTTTTTATCGTTTCTCGACTCTTAAAACATGAAACGGTAGGATTTGTTTATTTTCCAATGTGGTAAAATCAATATCCCACGATAAAACACCCGTTTAGATATTGCTTGTGACTGTTTGATCGTGTGTCTTAATTCATTTTCAGCCCGTGTGTGTGTGTGCTCTCTTCTTCTAGTCTTTTGTCACGGTGGCGGAACCCTCGGTTTCGTCTACTGGTAGTCCTTACACGGACGATTCTTCAGAGGCTTCGGAGCCTTCTGTTGAACCACAGCAGCCTGTTGTTTCCGAGTTCCCTGACGGGGGACCGGTCCTCGCCGAGCAACCCTTTGGAGAGCCAGTTGAGTTCCACTGGCCCTTTTCGGACCCTGTGTCTGAATTGAGATTAGAAGCTGATTTCCTTTCTCTTACATCGGGTTCACCGTTTATTGCTGCTGTTTTTCCTCCTAGTCCTCGCCGTCTTCTGCGTGATTTAGCGGCAGGATCAACCATGAGTGATTCTGGTGAGGAAATTCCCGGGTCTGATGACTATCAGCGCATCTCTCGTAGATTGTTCGAGGGAGACGAGTCTGAGCTGGCTACCACATCGTCAGCTGGTCCTTCTTTGCCACAGGGATACAGATCTCTGGGTCAGATTATTTCAGCTGCTGCCTCTATGGGAATATCATCTCTTGCTTCGAGGCCAGCTGCCACTACACCCGGGGTGTCTCCTTCGACGCCCGTCACTTCTGTTCCCGTGCGACCCACTGTTTGTGTGGCTGCCTCTTCTGCTGTTGCCTCAGCATCTGCTTCTAGATCTGGGCCAACTCCAGAGGACATTTATCTAGCTACTGCTATACCGGAAAATATCTCTCCGGAGGAGTATCGGTTGTTTTTACAGCAGCCGAACGTCGGAGCTGGACAACTCCCCCAAGATCCTTATCGGTCTTTCTTTTCGCACTATGCACAAGACGGCACTCCCGTGTATGGTTTTCCGGGTCAGCTTGACGAGCATGGGGACATTTTGCGTCTCCCTGCTCCGGAGGCCTATCTTTATGTTCAAGGTTTACCGTACAACCAGGCTCAGAACTTGCAGGCACAACCTTTCCAAGGTCAACCTGCAGGCCAACCTGGCTATCAGGACGACCCACAGGGACAGCCCAATCAAGGCTACTCTGCGGGCCAGCAAGGGCCATTCTATAATCCGCAAGGACCATATTATAACCCTGCTGGTCAACCTGCTCAGCTTCAGCCGGGGTATCAACAGGGACCGGCCTATGGACCTGGGGGGCAAATCCAGCCTTCTTCACCGATGCAACCACAATATCCTGTTGTCTCTAACGTTGCATATCAGCCAGGACCACTTTATGGTTCTGCTTCAGGTCAAACTGGTTTCCAGCAAGCACCTGGTCCTGTTCCACCACCAGGCCAACCGGGTCATCCGGTACAACCTGGTGTTCCGCCTCCAGGCCAACCGGCTTATTCGGTGCAACCTGGGGCTCACTTACAACCGGGTCAGCCTGCGCAACCAGCGCCGCCTGTCTATCCGGGCCAACCTGTTCATTCAGGGCCGCCCCCTCATTCGGGCCAACCTGTTCATTCAGGGCCGCCCCCTCACTCGGGTCAACCTGTTCATTCAGGGCAGCCCTCTCATTCGGTTCACTCTGCTCAGCAGCCTGCTCATTCAATGCCGCAGCCAAATCAACAGCTGCGCCCTACGTACCAGGCTCCGCAGGGTTCCACTTATCAGCAGTCTACTCATCCTCAGAGTGGTTATTATCCTCATGGTCAATCTCAACCGAACTATAACCACTCTGGAGGCTCTCAGTATCCTCCTCCACCCGGTTCTAACTATGCTCAGCAGCCAAATCCAAATGCTGCTTATACGGGGCAAACGCCTAATCAGGGCCCGAACCCTGGTTATCAGGCCCCACACAATGGTTACCAGCAACCAAATCAGTCTAGCTATACGAATTATTCCCCTCACGGTCAGAATCCTACGGGACAGAACCCATGGGGGCAGGGATATTCACAACCATCGTGGAGCATGGGTACCGGACCTTATTCTGGGACTGGCATGGGAATTAACCCTCCATTTTCGTTCCTGGCTACCTTGGATCTACCGGACGTTTCGAAGTTGACCAATGATCCGATTGCTCATAATCCATATTGGCCCCCGGTTCCGACCAAGATACCAGGTGACTGTCCCAAGTTTGAGGGCAAATCTGGAGAAGACCCCCAGGCGCATGTGATGACGTATCACCTCTGGTGCTCGTCTAACTCTTGGACTGACGATTCGGTTCGTTTGCGTCTTTTCCAGCGTACGTTAACAGGAGCTGCTGCTAAGTGGTACATAGAACTACCCCGTGGTATTTTTCAGGATTTCAACTCGTTAGCCATGGCTTTCCTCACGCATTTCCAGTTACCAGTCCGGTATGATACTGGGACGCACCTCCTGTCTTCCCTGAAGCAGGACTCGGCCACTCACATCTCGGATCACATCCATGAGTGGCGGCGCCGTCGTCGACTGATCAAGTTTCACATACCTGATCAGATTTTGACTCACTGGTTCACCACCTCCTTTGTGAACAAAATCGCTCGGGATATCGCAATGGGAGCGTGTGTGACGGAGGAACAAGCTATCGCGCGTGCCCAGTACTTGGATCTTGTTTATTCACAATCTGGCACGCTTTATGACATCCTGCCTGATGCACCACGGCCCGGAGCCAAAAAGGCCCCGCCCACCCCTACGGTGGATGGTGTCATTGGTTCCGTTTCTCAAAATTCGAAGAAGTCTTCGAATGGGAAGCAGAAGGCTAATTCTTCCAACAATACCTCTGTTAATCCTGCCTCATCCGATTCTGGTAAAACCGCAGAGGTAAATGCCGTTCAGGCCAATCCTGCGGACAAGTCCTCCAAGGGGAAGAAGAAGGGCAAAGGCAAATCAAAATCTGATGCCCCAAAACCGGAATCTAAATCTCGGTCTGAGGATGGCTCACAACGTAAGCCGAAATTTCCTTGCCTCATCTGTGAAGGTGACCATTACACTAAGGATTGTCGAAGACGATCCGAAGTCAGTCAACTTCTTAAAGGCTCAAAGGGAACTCCGGCTGTTTTAAAAGAGCCATTTCCATCTCAGCAGACCCAGATGGTCGAACAAGGTTCATCATCGGTACCGTTTGGGTCTCAAGTTTTCATGATGAAGACTAATGCACCTATCACTATCGCTACGAGGTCCAAGGATTACAATAATCAGCAGTAGGCACCCGGGAAGGCAATGGCGGATGGACCGCCTCCCGCATCTGCTTCTGGTTCATTGGAAATTGAGAAGCCGACTCTCGAACCCGTTGTGAAGCCACCTCCCAAGGGTGTTCTTCGGAGATCCTCTTATTATCCAAACGCTCGTGCCGCTCAACATTACAGTATTGTTGAGGATCTGGCACAGGCGCCATGTGCCATGTCTGCACTTGAGGTTCTTCAAAGTTGTCCTTCACAACGGAAGGCTTTATTGTCTTCCATCGGTGGTATTGATCCCGCCGATTCGAGCCTTCTCACCTTTGATCTGGAGAATTTTACTCCCCGGCTTCCACATCAAATCGCTTTGGTTATTCAAGTCGGGATTAACGGTCTGAACGTTCACAGAGCCGTCGTAGATGAGGGTGCATCTACTTGTGTTATGTCCTCCGCTTTTTGGAAAGCCATCGGCTCTCCAACCTTATCGTCATCTCCCAATGCCCTTGAGGCATTTGATGGCCGGGAATCTAAACCCCTGGGAGTTCTCGAGAGTCTGGCGATTACATTACGGGGAAAAACCGTCAACGTGGAAGTAGAAGTAGTTGACGCTAAACTCAACTACAACATACTTCTTGGCCGCAGCTGGACCCATGCCATGCTCTGCGTGCCATCTACTGTCTTTCGATTCATCAAGTTCCCTCACGAGGGCAAGATTGTCACAGTAGACCAGTTGTCATTTTTTACCTCTAGCTCCGAGAACAACGTGCCGTATGTGGATCAAATTCCGAATCCACCAGACAGCATAGGACCTGGTCTTTTCAAAGACCCAGTCCTCATGGGTATTTTCCCTGCGCCGCCACCGAATACCGCTCAAGTCAACATGTTGTCCAGGACTGATGACCCCTGGCTGATTCCTACACCTGAGCAGGTATATGAGTTTGGAGAGTCCATGCCTTTAACGCCGGTAGAGATCGGCTACTGTGAGATTGTTGCTGCATCGGACCCTCCACCTCCTCAGCATGCTCCGATGAGCATGGCTCTTGACGTCTACTCACAATCCCCCTGGCTTGGTCAGGCTGATTCGCCTGATCCTCTTAGAGAGACTTTTCCCTCGGATGAGGCTATCATTGAAACTATGTCTCTGGAGGAGCTACCCTGGGGCGATGGGCATCATCGTTCCTCGTTTATGCCTAGCTTGGGGGCAATGACTGATTGTCTAGAGCGCTATGCTACTCAGGTTCCTTCCCCTCCTCTTCAAACACCGATCTTGACGCATGAGGTCTTTTCGGAAGGCAATCTGAGTAACATTACTCAAACGATTCCTATCAACATCTCTGTTAAACCAGGGATTGTTGAGAACATTTATGTGGGTGTGACCTGTTCTCCTGAAGAGATCCAGGTCTATACGGAACTTTTCAAAGAGTTCAGAGATGTCTTTGCATGGTCTTACGAGGAAATGCCGGGAATTGATCCTAGTATTGTCGTGCACGAGATTCCAACCTATCCAGGTGCGAAACCCGTGCGCCAACGCTTACATCCCATGCATCCTCGGAAAGCCGCCGCCATCAAGGCAGAAGTTGAAAAACTTCTGAACGCGGGGTTTATTTATCCTATCCCCCTTACAGAATGGGTGTCCAATATCGTCCCTGTCGATAAAAAGCAGGGTACCATTCGAGTCTGAGTAGATTATCGCGATATCAATCGCGCCTGTCCTAAGGACAATTATCCCACTCCGTTTATCGATCAGATTATCGACGATTGCGCCGGAAGTGAGATCTACTCCTTAATGTACGGTTTCTCAGGTTACAACCAGATTAACATTGCACCTGAGGATCAACATAAGACCACATTCATCTGTCCGTGGGGCACTTTTGCATATAAAAAACTCCCGTTCGGCTTAAAGAACGCTGGCGCCACGTTTCAACGTGCCATGTCATATGCTTTTCATGATATTCGCCATATTGTCCAACCTTATCTGGACGACTTGCCTGCCCATTCGGGTAAGCGAGAGGATCATCCGGAACATCTTCGCCAGATATTTCTTCGTTGCAGACGCTACAATATTAGGCTGAATCCTCATAAGTGCGTCTTCTGCGTCGACTCTGGCCGTGTTTTGGGCTTTATAGTCTCGAAAGACGGAATTCGCCTCGACCCTCTGAAGGTTGAGGCCATTATAAATCTCCCGTCACCCTCCTCCCTTTATCAGTTGCAGAGTCTGCAAGGGAAAGCGAATTTTCTTAGGCGCTTCATCCCGAATTACGCCGAGGTGGCCAAAGGATTCACTCGTTTGTTAAAGCAGAATGTTCCCTTTCATTGGGACGAAATCGCTCAAGAATCCTTTGAGAAGCTGAAGACATTGCTCGTCAATGCTCCGTTGCTTCGTCCTCCGGACTACCACCGCGACTTTACTTTGTATCTAGTCGCCGCATTAAGCACCATCGCCATGGTCTTGGTGCAGGATGACGAGAACGGTGACGAACATGTTGTTTATTACCTCTCTCGGAACCTTCTCGACCCGGAAACGCGTTACGCACATGTTGAGAAGTTGGCCTTAGCAGCCGTACACGCTGTACAACGCTTTCGCCATTACATCCTTTTGCGCATGATAACAGTGGTTTCAGACTGCAACCCCATGACATATATTCTTTCTAGACAATTGCTGGGGGGCAAGTACTCCAAATGGATCGTCATCCTGCAGGAGTTTGATTTGGAGTTCACCACTGCCAAGTCAACTAAATCACTAGTCTTCGCGGATTTGATTTGTTCTCTCCCTACAGACTCTCTTCCTGAACACTCTGAAGATCATATTCCGGACGAAACGTTGTTTCTTATCGATACTCGTGATCCTTGGTACGGGGACATCATAGTGTATCTTTAGACCGCGACATTCCGGTCTGAGTTGGATAAAGCTGCACGCCGCCGGATTCGGCACCAGTCCCAACCCTACCGCATAGTGGGAGATACCCTATATCGTATTGGAGTAGATTCGGTGCTCCGACGATGCCTTACCTTGGACGAGGCTGAGAAAGTCTTGAATGACTGCCACAGTGGCGCCTGTGGTGGACACATGTCCGGATATGCCACTGCCCAAAAGATTCTAAGGGCAGGTTACTTCTGGCCATCTATATTCAAGGATTGCATCACTGCAGTCCGAAAATGCCATCCGTGCCAGATTTTTCAGCGCAAGATGCGTGCGCCGCCGTTGCCTTTGCATCCCGTTATTACCGTCGGCCCTTTCGCGAAATGGGGCGTAGATTTTATGACGTGTAACCCTCACTCGGCCGGGGGGCATGCGTATATCATTGTCGCCGTCGACTACTTCACTAAGTGGGCCGAGGCGATGCCTACACTAGCTGCTGACGGAAGAACGGCCGCTTCATTTTTATTCAACCATGTTATTGCACGATTCGGGGTTCCTCAAGCTATCGTCACTGATCACGGTACTCATTTCCGTGATTACATGATGGCGGAGCTGACAGCTGCGTTGGGCCTGCGTCACGACAGCTCAACGCCATACTACCCTCAAGCGAACGGTCAGGTTGAAGCGGTGAACAAGGTTTTGGGCACTATGCTTCAACGAACAGTTGGGATTCATAAATCCAGTTGGCATCTCCAACTGTTCTCAGCTCTCTGGGCGTACCGAACATCTGCTAAAAGTGCAACCGGATTCACACCATTCCAACTGGTGTACGGTCTGGAAGCTACTTTGCCGGTTGAATGCGAAATTCCTTCGCTTAAGTTAGCTGTGGAGCTCTTACCGGGTACTTCTCCTGAGGAAGAGCGTCTTATGTATCTCGAACGGTTGGATGAAACCCGTCGTTTAGCTGCTTTGATCATCGAAGCACAAAAGAAGAGGGTCAAATCTCATTTTGATCAATCTGTTTCTCCCCGTTCTTTCATTGAAGGAGACCTAGTCCTCTTGTACGATCAGGCACATGATAAGCTTGGTGCCGGTAAACTCCAGCCCATGTGGCGCGGTCCCTATATAGTAAAACGTGTTTTGAAAAATGGGGCCTACGAGCTTATAGACTACGAAGGAGTTCCATTGGCGCAGCCCAGAAATGGGCTGTACCTTAAGAAGTACTACGCCTGAAATGATTTCTTGGTGTGGTGTGTGTAAATAGGTGTGTGATTGTCATTTGTGTGCATGGTGTGGTGTGCTTTGTAAACATATTTCTGCTGATCGGGTCTTCCTGGTTGTGCAAATGTCTATTCATCCATTTGTTGGTTTCGCGGACGGTGCCTCCCGCAGTACCAGGAATCTGTCTTCTGCAGCCTGGGTAATCTACGATCCTGCTGGTGAGTTGATCGACCTGCAAGGTGTTTGTTTAGGACGTACCACGAACAATATCGCGGAATATAGCGCCGTATTGGAATTATTAACCGAGGCAGTAAACCTTGGTATCCGTGAATTGCTCGTGTACCTAGATTCACGGCTTGTAGTGTTGCAGCTGAACGGGCACTATTCGGTAAGAAACCCGTCCATTTTACGATTGTATTTGCGTATTCGATTACTGGAAAGGAATTTTGAATATATTACATATCATCATATACCCAGGCATTTGAATACATTAACAGATGCAGTAGCAAATTTGGTGTTAGATAGACATTTGCGCGATTTATAAATCATCATCACATGTAAAGAAGACTCATCCAGAAATAGATATGCATATATATAGATATCGAAATGTTTACATAGAAGTGTGTCACATAAAACTCAAAAAATATACATAATTGTCTTAATACATCCGGAGACACTGTGTCTCTCAAAAAAATAGGTGTGGCTAAATCCTAGAGACTAATCAGCATGGTGCTCATGATAGCACGTCACTGCACGCACTAGCCGCCTCGGGATTCGGTGGAGCCGGTTTGGAACTCCCACCGTATGGCGCTGGTACTCCATCGGTACATCTGACAGTCGGGCATAGTCTGGGATCCCATGGACGATCCCCTCGAGGTTCTGAACCAGTGCCTCTCCTCCGGTACCTTCCCCCTGGATCTCGGGGGCGAGTTGTGTCCTCCGGAAGATAGGAGACATCCCGGCTGGTCTCTCAGGTCCTACATCTGCATGCATATATAATTGTGTTAAGACAAGTGTGTATTAATAAAAAAAAACATATAAACATAAAATCAAAATATGAGGTCTTACCCAGCTCTTCATCCCAGTGGTCTCCTTCTAGTAGCGGGAGATCTGGGTCCCCTGTAAAGTCAGTTCCCGCATAGGGCCAATCTTCCACAACGATCAGTTGGCGCCGTAACCACCTGAAGAACTCGGGCTTCCAGGACATCTGTTGCCGCCTCCAGATCTGGGCATCAGTGCTGCCCAGCGAGCCATTCTCGGCTCTCGTGGTACTGGACTCGCCACATGGGCCTCTTGGCCCTGGAAGGTTGGTATGCGTTCCAGAATGAACGATACCAAGATGGAACCATACCCAAACTACTTCAGTTTGTTCTGTTTGCACTTTGTAAGCTGCCTTTTCATGTTGATCGTGACAGCTGTTGCCCAATCATACAGTCGGGGACCCATGCATTCTGAGGCCAGTAAGAGTTGAGTCTTTGTAGCCTCGTGCGGTGCCTGCGATCCAGCAGCCCGCGTAATGGTGTGGAGTACAACTCTCAGTGCTAGGTCGGGGATGGTTGAGATGTATACCTTCTTACTCCCTGTTCCTGTTTGTGCCCCACGGCACACCCGCGCCATTACTTCTTCCATCTTTTCCCCTGATGGTCTGCTCCCAGTCAATACAGGGATTGGACCCCTGCGGGATAATCCGGTAACGAAATAAATGTCAGTGACCTCCAATTCCAACACCTGGTCTCGTATTCTGAATACTTGGTCATTTTCATCCCAGAGGTTGATCAGATATTGGAGGAGCTCAGGCTGAGCTCGTAAGCATGGCGTGAGGAAGAACTTTTTTAAGCCATAGTCTCTCAGAGCATTCATACATGCTTGGCTTTGCATGGCCTCTTCGTCCTCATCTCCGTGTTCTCGTTCCTTCCATTCGATTGCCATTCTGACTGTTTATCTGCATTCACATGGTTCAAAACCCCTAATTAGATCCTTTGTGAGCTTCAAAATTCAAGAAATTTGGCATAAGTAGTGGGATTTTAGGCGAAAATTTGGGTTCCGCCGCTGGCGCGACTGTTTTGCTGACAGTCGCGCCATGTGGCGCGGGCCCTTTGGTAAAAAGAGCTCAGTGGCGCGGGTCCGTGCCCGATACCCGCGCCACTCAGCCCGGCCCTAAAATTTCAAAGGTGCCCTTACAGAGCTGGTTTTTAAAGGGAAATCATTAAAAAATGCATGGAAAGAAAGAGAAAGGGAGCACCTCTTACCTGTCACAGACGAGACGCTGAATGGTTGCCTGGATTGGTCGCAATCGCCGTCAGAAGATTCTGCTCCAAATGGACCACTGCTACTCTCCACAAGGTAAATAGTAAAAAGTAATTTCATTTTTTACCATTGGACATATTTATAACTTTTCGACGTTAAAATGAGTTTTAAAGTTATTTCTTGTCAAATATTTGCATGTATTATGTCGAAAATGGATTTTACGCTTGTTGGGTATGTGCAGTGACAGGTTTTTGCGACTTAAAAGGTGGAAACGAGTTGTATTTTATACTTTTTCGGACTCGGTAAATACACGAAAAAGTCACTCTGGAGGCATCTTTCAGCTCTTTTCTGACTCTCTAAATATGAAAAGATTGCCGAGGCCCTTGTCGTTTCGATCTCGTTAAAATGGACACGAATCGACATTCACCCGGTATAAGTTTAACCCTTTTTCGGGCTGGGATGGATTGATTACGAAAAAGGAATACCCTAGCCTATCGCGACTAGGAGGTTTTCCCGGATATTGTTTTCTACCTTTTCGGATCTCGGGAACTATTTACGAAAAGGGACCTGTGGAGTTTTCTTTTCCGCTGTCTTTTCAAACTCTCTAAACATGAAAAGACGCCGAGTTCTTCCTTTGTCAGACTCGTTAAACCCTGATGACATTGGATTTCATCGAAATGACGTTCTCCGAGTTTCTCCTTCCTAGGACTCGTTAAATGCACTAGGATGGATTCGCCCGAAGGGCGGACTTATATCACAAGCATATGCTATCCCCTTCAAGCTTGTTATCAAAAATAATTGGGGTACTCGCCAGAAATGGTGGGGGAAAAATGGAACCATCGTCGTTGTCGTCGGCGGTATGTCGCTCTTGAACATGGCACTTGTCTGCATTCGTGTCGGGTTGGGGACATCTCATCTCGTTGCTTCACTTTGCTTCCATGGGTTTGGGTAATCTCTTTTGACCTCTCATCTGTTCACTGCCTCGTCGCCATGACCTCTGATCCGTTGATGTCAAATACTGCCAAATCCATTGTCGTGCCGTTCATGTGTTCAAGAGAAGTTGGCCTCTGCAAGTATCAACCTTCCTCTGTTACTCATATGATCTTGATTCACAAAAAAACATTATGTTCCTCTGTCTCGTGTCGATGATGTGGGAATCGTTATGGCCCACCTTCGATCAAGGTCACTTCCTGTCGACTTCAACTCATTATCCAGGAAGTTGGTCTAGAGACTCCTGATGGTACCTTGGAGCCTGCATGCCTTAATGGCGGGTTCGTCGCATTCGACGTGAGGTTTTCATCATTGGCCTCCGATCGGATGATTCTACGGGTGTTCGACGTCAGCTCATTTATTCACACGCTGTAGATTGTACCTGTAGTACCTTGAGGACCATCGTCATTATTGGTGGTTTCTCTCGCGTCTGTTAACAGCTTTCATCATTGGCTGGTAATCAGACGATGTTCTTGCATGTTCGACATCGGCTCACACATTCGCATGCTAGAACTTGTACTTGTTTGGGTCGAGATGGAGCGCAAGACCCTGGATTGTGTCTGTTGTAATTCAGGCTGCGATTGTGGATTATTGTCATTATGTACATGACTCAATGATTGGATGGCTGTGACCATACCTGAGTCTATTTGTTTGATCTTAGTTGGATGGCTGCGCCCATACCCTAGATCCGGATTATAGCATACTCTGTTCGGATGGCTGCGTCCATACCATATATATACATCATGTACTTGAGATATCGGTTGTATCTTTCTGTGCAGGTTTTCCGACGGCGGGCCTTCAGTTGGACATGTTCTCGTAAAGCATTTCACCCCTCTCTCTCTCGGGCCTCATGCTTTAGGGGGCATCTGTTACACAGTAATTTGTCACCATCCCTACCATTCCCCATCCCGCACAATGGAGGACCCATTATGTGACCTGTGAACACTGTCATGCCTTGAAAACATCATCAATGCATCCCTCTGAGTATGAACTTCATTTCCCCTTGAGACATCTCCTTGCAAAATCCATGAAAAACAACTCTTTTTGCATTGGTGCGGGTAGACAGTTCAGTGCTCGCGCCAATCAGGGAAATCCTGTAAAGAGGTCGCGCCACTTGGCGCTCTGTCATAGAGCAGCAATCGCGCCACCCATTTTAGGGACTGTTTTTTAAATATGGATGGCGGAGGTTGAGTTCAAACAAACTCACAAACCACTGCCTATCTTGAGTTGGGAGGTTTGGCTGCGGGGGTTCTATGGAAGGGAATTGGTTTTGCCACCTCCCATGGAACCTTCCTTGTTGATAGGGCCAATCCCATAATAATAGGGATCCCAACTCCCTCCTTCCCCATCTATATAAGCTTGCTCAAATCTATGGCAAGCTAGTCTTGAAGTGCTGAAGCTTTGCATCTCCTATTCCCAAGTGCCTTTGTGCTGAAAAGAATCCCTTCTTTCCCTTAAGGCCCATTCAAGCGAGGAGACCATTGTTACGAGACTCTGGAGAGGTTTCCCTTTCCTTGGCGAGCTTTGCGAGACGTGGACAATCGGAGACCCGTTCGAAGGAAGCTGCGACGTCAGAACTTGGTTGTAACTTCTATTCGTTTATCACTTTAATAGATGACTATGATTATGGTTCCACTCCTTTTTCTATCATGTTAATGCGAGTAATATCTTTTATGACCGATGTTTAGTTACGTATGCTGGTTCCTATGCATGTATCTGTTCGTTTCTTCTGTGTGCAGGTGTTCATCCACGGAGATCGTGGAAGGATTGTGATCTGCCAGGGCTGAAGGACGGGGACATCTTCTTCTTGAGATCTAGCGTTGGAATCCAGGTAGGCTCTTATCCCAAGTCTTTCATTCGTAACTAGGAGCTTGCGTCATAGCATTGTTTGTTTGTTGCTAGACCCCTGCTGGGCTAGTAGGGATCGCCTCGCCCGCGGATAGAGTTTACCTCCTCCGCTTCCGCAAGGCATTCCGTGGCGGCCGCGCATTCGTAGGCGATCCTGCATTTCGCGGTACATTTTACGGTTTAGTGGGATGGGTGTGAAGAAGCACTGTCGGCGATTCTTACTCCATCCATCATTGATTGCTCTCAAAGAAGTCTGAGCAAAAATATCTAAGTGGTTATGCACGTGGGACACCCAAACTAAGAGGCAGTCTCCTATTAAAACACGGATTCTACAGGTGTCCGCAATGAAGAACGAGGCTGTCAATAAGAGTTTCAATTTGATTAGAAGTAGAAAGACACTTATCCCTTTATTTTCTCCAGTTCCGTTATGTAAATTTGCTATTAATATGCTTGGGGAACCGAGAGAAAGAGGTTAGATTTTGGTTAGATTTTGGCTTTTGCTGCTAACCGTGAATACTCTATTTTAAGTATTTTTCTCCTTTAATGAAAAAGACATCGTTCTAGTGCAAGATCTGAGTCAACGTTAATTGGATTTGCAAGCTAATTTGGCAGTAGAGGGCCCCTACTGCCCGAGAAGCTCCGTTCAGATGATTTAGATAAGTAGCCTTAGCTTGATTTCGTTTTCAATTTCCAATTTCAATAGTTTTATCAACTTCATGCTTTTACGCTCATTTACATTACATATTACAGTTAGTCCTGTTCTATGAATTCTTCCAAAATAACTCTAATGATGAATGGGAATTAACTGTGATATTTTAGGAGTTTAATTGTGTTTTCATTTCGAACTGTGTGTTTTATGTCAATTTGCATTAGATAGTACAGCCAGACTTGTTTTCGTAATATGCAAATAGATTAGTTGCATTGTAGTTTAATACTCCGGAGATCAAAAAGCGCTTTAGTTCATTGTACTTCAAAGTTAGGATTATGGCATTTTAGTTTAATTCTGTTCACCATCTTTCCAGTTTGAATAATTGCATTTTAGCCCAGTTGTGGTCATTGTGTTTTCAGTTTGATTAATTGAACTTTAGCTTAACTCTGTCATTTGTATTTCAAAATTGATTAATTGCATTCTTGTTCATGTTTTGCTTAATGTATAGTCATGTTTCATTAGTTAGTTGTATAATAGTTCTGTTTTACTAGACTAAGGCCTTCATTATTTACAAAGACTATTCCTGTTATTAAACTTTTCCAACATATCACCATGCAGACAGGAATTGGTAATATCATTTCACGGCCTTTACTATTCTGCAAATTCTCTTAATTGTGCAACTAGCCTTTTCCTCAAACTTATTCCAAAAGACTTTAACTTTCGAATAAGGCTTAGTAATGACAATTTAGGTTGCAGAATAGATTAGTTTCGGTATCCTTGATTAATTTAGAGTAGAATTATTCACTGTGTTGCAGAACTAACTTTTCCAAATATGTTCAAACAAATATCTAGTCATGGATAAGATCTGTTTTGTGATATGGTAAATTTTTGTTTAGGAAAACCTCTCTGCACTAAATTTATCCTTTTCTTGAAGTATTCCAACATGTCTCTAACAAATGAATTGGACTAAATTTGTGTTGTGAGTTACTGTCTAGCTTTGCATACCACACATGATTTAGAATTGTTTCTAGTGTGACCAACAACTGCTTTTCATCAACATTTAGTTCTTTTCCTTTTCAAAATAAAACCATAAAACCAAAAACATCAGAAAACACTAAACACAACGTAGTGGGAAATAGATACCTAGGCACATATAGTGCACCACACTTCAGCAATTTACTGACCCTGGTTGACAATTAATGAACTCAATTTAGGAGACTAGATTGAGACCAAACATTTTGGCGCCGTTGCCGGGGAAGTGTAACTAGGTAACCTTATTTCTTACATCCAAAAAAAAAAAAAAAACACAAAAACAAAAACAAAAACTTCAATTACCTACCACATCCACTATATCATGTGGTGCAGTAAGAGCCACACATCCACATCATGAATTCATATTTGCAGGTAGAAGAAGAGGTGACAAAGGAGGTTGAAGAAATGGATGGAGATGATGACAATGAGGAAGATCCTTTTGTATTTCCCATTCAAGAAACTGATATCAACGTTCAAATGAAGAACATCCATCCATCTGTACTTCCTAACTTCAAAGGTATGAGATCAGAAGACCCGGAAACCTTTCTTTTTGAATTTGAAATAATTTGTAGATCTTATGGCTATTCATTGCACATTCAAAAATTGAATTTGTTTCCGGCAACATTGAAGGATAGAGCTCTTAGATGGTTCATGACTTTAGGAAAAAATTCTATAAGGACATGAGATGATATGAAAAGATTATTTTTGGAAAAATATAAAGTTTATTGCATGCACCATGACCTTAGAAATGAAGTCTTTAACATGAACCAAAAAGAGGATGAAAGCCTAGAAGATTTAGTAGAGAGATTTAATTATAATATCAAAAGATCTAAATTGCATAATTTAGGATCAGATGCATTAAAAACTCTCCTACTAAATGCTATAAAGGATGAATGGATTGATCTTCTTAATAGTGTGGGAAAAGGAGATGTCTATCGATTGTCATTTCAAGAAATTTGTGAACTATGCAAGAACATATCAAGAGGAAAAGCAAAGTGTGTAAGATCCCTTCAAGGTCCATTTATGGCAAGAGTAAGTAAGTCAACATCAAGATTGGTAAGTCAAACTGAACCTAACAATTTGCTAAACATTCTTGGTAATTTAAATGAACAAACTGACATGCTAAGAATGCAAAACAAGCAAAAAGTTGCTTCATTTATATTTTTCCCTAAATGTAGAAAGAAACATGCTTTGCATGAATGTCCATGTGATAACATTAAAATGTGTAAAATTTGTGCAGGATCACATACTACTGAAGATTGCCCATCATTACCAGGGTTGAAGGCAATTTACCAAAAGGATAATGGAGCAAATCAAGCACAAGAGCAACTTTGTTATGTAGCTCCAAGAGGGCTATGGCAACCTCATCAACCCAATATGATGCAATATCCTTATGCACAGTTTCAAGGTTATGCACAACAACCTCAAGGTAATTGGAGAACACCCTTGCCTTGGCAACCTTGGCCATCTCAATCCCAACCTCAAAACCAACCTTGGAAACCTTTGCCATCTCAATCCCAACCTCAAAACCAACCTTGGAAACCTTTGCCATCTCAATCCCAACTTCAAAACCAATCTTGGCAACAAAGTTGGCAAAGGCCCTATAAAGGAAATCCACCATATCCTCAATCTTTCCCTCTCTATCCTCAATACCATGATCAATGTTATCCATACCGTTTGCCTCCACCACAACATCAATATCACCCTCATTTGACCTCAATTCAACCTTTCCCATTACCATCCACACAAACACCCCAAAGATTCCCCACTCCACTACCTCCACAACCATTTCATATTCCCAACAATAAAACACCTCAATCAACTTACAAATCTGAGGTATTGCAAAATGATTTACCAGCTGTCATTGAAGAACAACAACCAGCAGAAGAAGACTCAGATGAGGTCCAAGAATCAGGGATGTCTGTTGATAAAGAGAAGATATTGGAACCAGAGATTGAAAAGTCTCATGCATGCCTATCACCAAATCCTATGAATGAAGATCATATCTCCGAAGACTTGCATTTCATGATAGAGGAAAGACAAGGAAGACAAGATTACATTGAATCTTGGTTCAATTCTGTCATCGGATTCCAATGCTCAATTATTCAATATCTTCTGACATCATCTAAATCAAGACAGTTGGCATCTCATATACTAGTACATATCAAAGAGTATCTTTCAAACCTGCATATGAGTTTATCTATCATCTTGTTACAAACATGGTTCCATTGGAAGTACTCATATACTTGAACAAGATTTTCTTTTTTTCAAGTAGAGTAGGACATAAAAAAAAAAAAAGAGAAAAAAAAAAGAAAAAAAGAAAAAAAGAGTAAAGAGAAAAATAAGTCCTATTGTGAAAACCAGCTTGCTGGCGCAATTGGACATGAGCTTTGTTTGAAAACCAGGCAACTGGCGGGAAAATTTCACAATAAGTTCTGCAATTTCATGATGGTTTCAATATTTCATGGTTCTTCAAATCATTCTTGGTTCTATGCTCGAGTTGGATGATGTGGAATTCCTTAAGGTCCACCTTCCAACAGATCTTGTCCCATCGACCTCGACACTTTATCCGGGATCAAGATTAGAGATTATTTGAAGTGCCTTGGAGCTTGCATTCATCAATGGCAAGCCTCCTCGTTGATAACAATGGGAATACAACAATGTCTCTTGATTGTCAAATCTTGCGGGCGACTCGACTTCGACACATTCATTCGTCCCTGTCAAGATGCACTGAGGTACCTTGACACTCATTTACATTATCGGTGAGTTGTCTCGCATTGGTTAATGATTTTCATTATTGATCGGTAATCCAATGATTTCTTCCCATGCTCGACTTCGACACATTTATTCGCATGGTAAGAATTGTACCATGAATGTTGGCTTTGATGAAGATTAATGGTTTTATGGAATCAATAAAAACTTGCAGTAGTACATTTTATTAGTTTCTTGTAGTAGCATGTTCATATTTTTTTCAATTCAATAACAGCTGTGGAAAGTGGCAGTTTCTACAGCCATTGTTGTAGCAGCCTGTTTTTGTCTTTTTGCAACTTTTTCTAGAAGGCAGTTTTGGCGCAATTTTTGCAAGAGATTGGTGCAGAAATAAAAAATTCTGAGCTTCTGGGTTTTCTCAGAATATGATAAATTGAGTAAGACGTGGATAGAATTTGGAAAAAAAACAACTTTTAACGGCATTTCAGAAGGGTTTTTCAGGCAGATTTTCAATTTTCAGCATTATGGACAGAATAGGACAGATTTGAGTATTTTTGCACAGCAGCACCTTTTCTTCATCAAAATGAAATTCTGGAAGCATGTGGCAGTAGAGAAGGTAAAAATACACAGTTTCCCTTTGGAATCACTCAATTTGGCCTTAAAATGAGTTCGTGGCGTACTTTTTTGTTGCAACATTGGGCAAAATGAAGGGTGAAACAGGGCAGAAATTGATTTTGTCATAACTTTCAAACCGTGCATCCGTTGGTCCTGAAATTTTTATGGTAAATGCATTGAGGTAGGGTGAATAAACACAGAAAATTTTAGAAAATTTCAGTGTGTATTTTTCAAGAAATTGGCCACTTTCACCTACAACCATTTCTCATTTTCCGGGAGATCCGTGTAACCAATGGCAGATATTTTTCGTCGGAAGATGCATAATAATATTGGTGACAACCTCAGAAAAATTCAGGGAAGTCTGATGTACCATTTGAGAGAAATTGCAAAATTCATTTCATTCTACAATTCCACTCCATCTCACTCCACTTTCACTCCATCTCACGCCATTTTCATTTCATTTCACAAGTCCATTCCACTTTCACTCCATCTCACGCCATTTTCATTTCATTTCACAAGTCCTATTCCACTTTCACTCCATTACATTTCACATCCATCTTCCATATTCATACTTCATTTCTTTTTACAGATTGCATGTTGCAGCCACATCTTATTCAGCAGTTCTGACACAATTGTACAGCCTACAAAGAGATGATGATTACAGGAAATTGAAGGATTCTGTTTTGAAGACCAACATGCTAAAAGAGGACCAAAGGAACAACATCAAGCACAACAATTAACAAGGTCAAAATTATGAGGTAAATTGTGAAAATTATTTTAATAGAAAAAAGTTAAAACATGAAATAGATACAATGTGTATAATCATATGTTTCCTAAAACAACCTATCATTCGAATTGATTAACATATCTTGGCCATATCCCTTATCCAACATTCCAACCTACTATTCCACATCTCCTTAAGATTGTATCATTCACTTATTTCACCACAAGTTCATCAAAAGTTCTCCATCAGATCCATAGCCACTTCATTTTCCCTTATAGCTTAATTACCTCCATCCATTCACTTCCATTACACTTTGTAGCCAATCCATCTCTAAGTGCAGAAAGGTAATTCTAAGGGTGAAGCATCATTCTTCAACTAATCCATCTTCAGACACAGAGATACAATTTCAAAATAAAGCATTATACTCTGTAGTCAATCTAGCTTCAAGCATAGAAAAGTAATTCTGAAAGGAAGATAATCTGCACAAAGGAGGAATGTGGCTAATTGTCAGGACACTATCAGTTGAAGTCAAGTATTTGGAAGGATATCCACAAGTCAAGGAGCTACTACAATAAGAAGGGAGGCTAAATTTTATAGAGAAATTTGATGGCTTCCATAAGGAGATTATAAAATCTTTTGCCAAATCTTTTGATGGAGCAAAAGAAGAAAATTTGACATGGTTATTGAAAATAAACTTGACACTCCACTACAAGAGGAAGATGAAGAACTAATTTCTGAAAAGTTAACAGAGATTAGAAAATAGATTAGGGCCAAAAGAAGCAGAAAGATAAGGTTGGATGTTCTAACAGAGGTTTCAAAGCACATGGAATAAGTTTTGATGAAATTGCATGAGGACATGCAATAGTCTTGCGGTGGGGGTATGTTGAGCCCTAGAATTGCCTTCTCTTTTACAAACCTTCACTTCATTTCATCATTCTTTTATCACTTCATAAGCCTAAAATCAATGAAGAATGATTAGGATTGCTTAAAGGTTACATGCAATTGATTAACATATTGTATTTTCATGATTTTTGCTATTTTAACAATTTTCTGCAAAATAGCTACAGAATACAGGCATTCCGTAGCTGATCGCGCATTCCGTAGCTGATCCCGCATTCCGTAGCTGATCCCGCATTCCGCAGCCGTTTTAGAGTTTTAATGGGTTCCAGGTGTCGTCTGAAGGAAAAACGCATATGGGCAGATTCCTTACCTCATCCACATCATTCGTTGCTCTCCACAAAGTCTGAGCAAAAATATCTAAGTGGTTATGCACGTGGGACACCCAAACTAAGAGGCAGTCTCCTATTAAAACACGGATTCTACAGGTGTCCGCAATGAAGAACGAGGTTGTCAATAAGAGTTTCAATTTGATTAGAAGTAGAAAGACACTTATCCCTTTATTTTCTCCAGTTCCGTTATGTAAATTTGCTATTAATATGCTTGGGGAACCGAGAGAAAGAGGTTAGATTTTGGTTAGATTTTGGCTTTTTTTGCTAACCGTGAATACTCTGTTTTAAGTATTTTTCCCTTTTAATGAAAAAGACATCGTTCTAGTGCAAGAGCTGAGTCAACGTTAATTGGATTTGCAAGCTAATTTGGCAGTAGAGGGCCCCTACTGCCCGAGAAGCTCCATTCAGCTAATTTAGATAAGTAGCCTTAGCTTGATTTCGTTTTCAATTTCCAATTTCAATAGTTTTATCAACTTCATTCTTTTACGCTCATTTACATTACATATTACGGTTAGTCCTGTTCTAAGAATTCTTCCAAAATACCTTTAATGATGAATGGGAATTAACTGTGATATTTTAGGAGTTTAATTGTGTTTTCATTTCGAACTGTGTGTTTTATGTCAATCTGCATTAGATATTACAGCCAGACTTGTTTTCTTAAGCTATTCCAAAACAACACTATGTTAAGCAAGATAAGGCTGTAATATGCAATAGATTAGTTGCACTATGGTTTAATACTCCGGAGGTAGAATGCATGTGGTTCAGATTTGTCTTTTCTTTTCAAGTATGATAATGGCTATTTAGTTTAATACTGTTCATTGTAGATTAATAGCATCTTAGTTTAGTTTTAACTCATTGCTTTAACACTTCAAGTTTAGTTGTTGTCCATTGTAGTTTACTTTGTCTTAGTTGATAAATTCAATCTCACGGGCTTAATTATTTACAAAACTTCTTTTGTTCAAAATTCATACTCATACACAATTATCTGGACAAAAGATAGTATTATTATAAGGTCTGGAGTATTTTGCAGCTTCTTTATCATTTCACAAACAAGCCTCTTTCTCAAAGACTATTTTTGAAAGGAAATATATAACTTTTGAGATAGGTTTAGTGGTGTTAAATTGAGTTGCAGAACAGAAGTATAAACTAGTTTAGAGTAGAAACTTTACCTTGTTACAAATATTCTTTTCCACATATTTTCCAACAAATCTTTATTCATGGATGAGATGTTGTACATTGTAAGTTATCTGCTTGATTAGTGATTTAGGAGAAAACTTCATTTGCACTTAGCTTGTTCATTTCTCAGGTTCATTTCAATTTCATGTTGTGAGTTTACAATAGAGTCATTATCAAGCTTTGTATTTGTTGGTTGCTAGTCATAGTTAGACTCTGTTTTGTTTTAGCATTTGCATTTATTTACCATCATAATTTAGGCTTTACTCTGTTTTGACATAGTCAATAGCTTCTTTGCACCAGTATTTAGCTCCTTCCCTTTTCAAACATAAAACCATAAAAAGACCAAAAACATCATAAAACACTAGACACAACGAAGTAGGAAGAGGTTACTTAGGCACATATGGTGCACTTCACTTCAAAGAATAGACCGACCCCGGGTTTACAATTAATGAACTCAATTTAGGAGACTAGGTTGAGCACAAACATGTATGTTTTATGATTATTTGTTATAAGGTGCTATTTAATATTTACTTGTTTGTGATTGCAGGTCGACAAAAGACAACACTTTCTTGTGACGAAAGAACTCTTGTTGCGACATAAGGATTATTGTTGTGACGAAAGGACTCTTGTTGCGACGAAGGATTATTGATGCGATGGAAGCACTATGAATGCAAATAAGCATTTGGATCTAAGGTAGGATTGACACCTTTATAACATTTATTTGTAAAACGAATATATTTAGAGAAAGACAAACTTAGTTGTTCGTTTGTTGCTAGATTGTCTTCTGACACTAGGGAGATCGATCTTGTCCACAAGAACAATTTATCCGGCCAACACATGGGCCCACACACATCAGAACGGATGAGGTCTAATATCTCTTTAGACCTGGTTTCACTATTGTGAAATCACTTTCTTGTATGCTTTCCCAAAGAGCATCCCTTGCACACACCTTCATGATCCAACTTCATATTAGGAATACCATGAACTAGGTTAGTAAGAGTAGGGATGACCTTATAATGTAGATGACCATACCTCCTATGTCATAGCTCAATGGGACTTATTTCCATATGAACCAAATCTTGATGAGGTGGTGTAATGACTCTATAAATACTTCCTTCATGAACTCCAATAACCATATCTTTATCAATGTTAGAGCCTAGTTTCTTAGAATATAACTTGTAATCTAATAGTTTGTATTTCCAATCCTAGTTTCTTAGAATATAACTTGTGAAAGCCAAATCTGGTATGTTTCTTACCTAATAGATAATGCTTCAAATTTTTAGATTTCTTACAATATCACTTTTGAGAATAGTTGGTGCTTCCACTTCAAGTTTCTTAGAATATAACTTGTGAAAATAAAATCGGGTCTACTTAGTTGATATATAATGCTTCAGCTTTTTTGATTTCTTACAATATCACTTCCTTGTGGGAATCAAATCTAGATATCAAGGATCATAATCGTTTTATCCAATAATACAAAATAACATAAAATTTTATTTTATATTTATATGATGGATTTGCTAGAAAAGAAGAAGGCATCATTTCTTGCATCTGGATTCCCAAAGATATAAATTAAGCTTTAACACTTGTGTAACAAGATTAAATAATTTCCAGTTATGATCCAAAGAAAAAAAAGAAGACTATGTTGGAACATGCATGTAAGATAATTTCCCATAGCGAGTGACTTTGGTGGAGATCTCTGATTTTCTATGAAACAAAAAAATTGAAACAATAGGTACCAGGAAAATGAGTATTCCTACATGTCTCTTAGGTGTTGTGATGTGTTTTCTTTCCAAATATCTAGGAAGATCAGTCTTGGTGGTGATCCTGGAATCTAATCATTGTCTTGTTGTTTTTCTGATTCACAGGTGAAATATTTTTTTGTGTGGATTTTCTTTGGGATAACTCTTAATTAAGCATACTCTGTTTTTTTTAATACTTACAATTTGTTAATTTTTTTATACTTACAGTTTTTTTCTGAAGGGTGAGAATTTTTTTCTCACACCTGGACAAAGGTTTCAAATTAGGTACTGAGAAATTTTTTTGTGAAACAGATTGAAATTTTGGTGGAGAGCTCCCATTTTTTTTGAAACAAACAAATTGAAACAATAAGTAACAATAAGTATCAGAAAAAATTTACAAGGGATTTGAAATTATAAAGAAGATTTTTTTCACTTTTATGTGAAACAGATTGAAATATTGGTAGAAATATTTTTTTTTTTGGTGGTGAAACAACCAAATTGAAACAATAAGGATCCAGAATATTTTACAAGAGATTCGAAATTATAAGGAAGAGAGACTTTAATTTTAGATGATATAAAAACTGCGAATTGCAAATTTACAAAGGATTCGAAATGATAAGGAAGAGATGTTGACCGAGAGCTCTAAATTTTCTTGAAACATATTGAAACGATAGATAATTGGAAAAAAATTATATTAAATGGATATGATATAGTCTCTTTAGAAAAAAAAATGCATATACAGGACGTGTCGCATCTACAGGCATAGCAGATGCATCATCTTCTTCCTACGCCTAAATGTGGGCATGAAATTACAATTACAAAAATTATTATACCAAAGGCTGGCAAGATTTGGTAGTCGGATCCCACAGAGCCGAAAACAGAAATTCCCTTCCATTAACTCTATGGGAATTGTAGCTTTCTCCAGTTGTTTTATCCATCAGAAGATTTCCATGGAAGCTTAGGTACGCTTTTTTTTTCATATAAACAGTGTTTTATTTGCTTGAACATGTGTCGTACAAAGAGTAAAGAGATAAATTTTTTTTTGATGGATAAGTTCCACAAACTTACTTGAGAAAAAGAGCAAGGGAGAAAGAAGAAATACTACATTGAAGAGTTTAACCCAACTCATAACAAAAAAAGGCGCACATAGGGGCTAATATTTCTTAGA
Organism: Pinus albicaulis; assembly: GCA_034641835.2. Classification (NCBI taxonomy): domain Eukaryota; kingdom Viridiplantae; phylum Streptophyta; class Pinopsida; order Pinales; family Pinaceae; genus Pinus; species Pinus albicaulis. Next base: position 1,299,423,946 of record CM076583.1, on the reverse strand, counting down.
GATCTAAAATTTTTATTGCTCAATTAAAGACTAATTCTCATCAAATCCGTTGTGAAACAGGGCACTAGAAAAGGCCAAAAGAATTGTGGAAGGAAAAAGTATATATTTTTTTGCTCCTCTGGAAAAGTGGAAACATAAAAAAATTTCATTTTAGAATGCGAGGCCTTCAAAGATAAGAGGGAAAACTATGCAGGCAGCTAGTTCTTGGGATAATTTATTCAGCGAAGAGTTTGTCGATAAGATGGGAGCGGATATTGTAAAATTTCACAGGAAAAAAGCCGAATGCAAAAGCCAGATAGAGAAGCAATCTATCCCGTAGTTATTTTTAGCCTCGTGGACATTAAAAATGCTTTCTTTCTATATTCCAGAGCAGACAGACACAACCTCTAAAAGTGCAGCAACATCCCCTTCGAAGTAGCCGTGTTGAATGGATTGGTGGCTACTCCTGCCAAAACTATGGCCATGTTGATGATCATGCCATCGATGCCCACGTCTCTGTTTGGTGCCACTAGGGGAGGAGTCTGGAGACCATACATGGAGTGAAAGAATAAAGAAAGAAATAAAGAAAGAATTTTTAATGTCCACGAAGACTAAAGATAGCCCATGGGACATATTAGCTACTCTATACGATAATATTCGGCCCTTTTCTGTGAGTTACACCTCAACTAGCAGGGCCAAGCTCTTTGTTAATAGCTTATCCCAAAATTAAGTACCAATACTACCATGATTTTGGGGTGTGTGAGGCCTCGTGTGAAATGCTGCATTTCCGGAAAGTAAAAATCCAGCTCACATGCCAGTTGATGAGTGTATAATGACGATAATCTTACAGTCTCCCAAGAAGTATGTAAACCTTTGTTATTAGTTATGAGTGGGGTTAAACTCTTTCATATAGTACTTCTTCTTCTCTCTAGCTCTTTAGTTATGTTTGTGGAATTTATCCATAACAAATTTTTTTATCTCTTTACTGTTTGTAGGACACATGCTCAAGCAAATACCCCATTTACTAAACCATTTGTTATTTTGCTGCATCCAAGTCTTCTGTCTTTTGCACAATCTATCACTAATCACAACCTTATGCCATCTACCCTCTTCCATTTGCTCAATTTTTTTCAGATACCTTATGACTCGCACCATAGCAATTGCTTCAATAGGAGCAGCCCCTGTTTCACTTAGCAGGATAGCATAAGGAACTGCACTTTTAATTTTGAATTTGTTTGTAATCAAATGTTTCTGAATTTTCTCAATTTGTTTCCATTGCATCTTGGTTGTGCTGCTGGCCCACAGTTCACAACCATAGAGAATCACCGGAATCACTCAAAGCCCAAAAAGAGTTAGAGTGGTTTTCCAGTCCCACAGCTCTGCCTCTCTACCCCTGTTTTGAAGAGCATAAAATGCTTTCCAACCCCTAAAGTTATTTTCTTTCTACAACCATCCCAAATTAAATTTCTGTTGAAGTCAATTCCGAGGTATTTGTATTCTGCAACTTCTTCCAGAATGTTGCCTTCAAAATAGAACTTATGTTGGTTATGCTTTCTTTTGTTAGAGAAAACCACTACTTTCGTTTTGCTAATATTGACTTGCATCCCAACCCTTCTACAAAAATGCTCAAGGGAACATAAATGCTCTTGCAAACCAAGAGCCGATTTAGCAATCAATATAAGGTCATCTGCGTACAAAAGAAGCCTTATAATGAACTTGCCCAAATGGATACCGTCACCCCCTTGCAAATTTAGCCACTCTTCAAGCTTGTCAATATATAACCCAAAAATGGTAGGAGACAATGGGCAACCTTGCTTGACCCCGATATCGCTTCTAAAACTTTCAGAAATGCCAGCTGAAGTTCTGATTTTGACTTTCACCTCTTCATACAACCTATGCACAGCTGCTCTCAAATGCTTGGGAACCTCGAGTTCCTCCATTCTGCCCCAAAGCTTATCCCTAGGAACCGTGTCAAAGGCTTTTCTGAAATCAACAAAGCAACAAAAAACTTCTTCCTTTTTTCCCAAACTTTTTCAATGATGTGCCTTAAAGTTATACAATGATCAACTGTGGAATGTTTAGGTCTAAAACCTGCTTGCCCTTTAGCACGTTTATCTCTTTCTTCTGCCCACTTGTTGATTTTCTTTTCTAACATGCTTCCAAATAACTTTGCAAACAAGGGGTTTATCATTATGGTTCTATAATTGGAGGGATTATTGACGTCACCACTCTTGAAAAGAGGTATTTCCATACTAGTTGTCCAATTTGTGGGGAACCCCTGCTGTAAGATGTTGTTGAAAATTTTTGTGATGTGAGGTGAAAGAATTTTTAAGCCCCACTTTAGATACTCTGCTTGGAGTTCATCTAAGTCTTTAGCTTTTCCAGCGCTCAACTTCTTGATACCCATCTCTACTTCTTGCACCGTGAAGAGTTTTGTGTCTGTGTTGACCAAGGGAGGAGGGTCAACCTTGGGATCCTGCTCATAAAGTTGTCTTGCATAGTCAAACCATTTAGAAGCTGTAATGTTGTTTTCAGTTTGCACCTTTTTTGATTGGAGCTCCTTCCAAAATAATTTGGGGTTATTTTTCCCGAGGAAGATTAGTTCTTCTCTCCTTGAAACCATGAAATCGGCTTTTTTCTTTTTTACTGTCTGCTTGTAAGCTTTGAGCTGTATGCTATCCGTGTTTGATTCCTTCCACCTTCTCCTTGCCTTTTTGCATTCCTCGTCAAACCAAGCATTAACCGGAAAGCAATTTGTTTCAGACTTCTTAATTTTTTCTCTTTTGCACTCTGCAAGTGCGCTTTGAATTAAATGTGTTAATCTGTGACTATGAAGGCCATGAGATGGGATTTCCTCCTTCTTGAAGAGCCTCTCTAGCATTATTTTGAAGGTATTACAATTCTTTGGATTCAAAAGAATTCTGCCCTTTGGGGGATTTTGTTGAACACACTGATTTTTCGACCCTAATTGCTTTTTTCCGGTCCAAGAGAAACTTAAATAGATTGGCTTGTGATCTGATTTTAAGTCCCAAATTTGATCTCCAATCACCACTTCCTCCATTTTCTCACACAAACTATGCGAGCAAATTACATAATCTACTACACTTGCTCCATTGTAAGTATTGCAAGTGAAATTACCGGACTTTTCCCATCTAGTCAAACCATTACAAATGACTAAATCGAAAGCCCCACATAGCGTAAGTAGTTGTTCTCCAAAGAGATTGCAGCCTTTATCCTCTGAAATTCGTTCCCACTGATGATTACTCTCTTCTGTAAGCCAGATAGGGTCACTATCTTCTTTACAACAAAGAATGCTAGCTTGTTCACCTGCAGTTCTAGCATTGAAATCCCCCACTATAAGGACTTCACCTAGCTGAGAATATATTGCAATATCTGTTTTTAGGGCTACAAAGGGATCTTTGTGGTCAAGCCCTCTACTTTTGTAGATTTTTGAAACTTGCGGCGCAAAATAGCATGCTGCAATTCTAATGTGATTTCCATTTTCTGATATTTTAAGCCAAACAAATTGCTTATTTGGGTCTTCTTTTTCTAGCTGAATGAAACGACCTTCTTTTTCTCTTACTAATACCATGATACCCCCGTGCCCTTTGCCATTCCCTACTGCCTTGTTCCACACTGCTATCTTCCAATACCCTTCAAACAAAGGTGTCTTACACCCTTCATGCTCATGTGTTTCTATGAGGCAAATTATGTCTCTACCTTCCGCAATAGGCCCTAACCGAGGTCCTCGTCTCCATGGGTAACCCCTGCAGTTCCAACAAACTAATCTTAAGGAAACCTGGGTAAGACTTGATTGCTATTTGTTTTGACATGCAAGACTCACAGTTGAGTCTTTGTCCCTGCTTGCCCCTAATGATCTTGCTTCCTCATTTCTTGCTAAAGAGTTTGTTGCCTCTTCTTTGTTATCATTTTGTTGCCTTGTTTTGGAAGGAGGTCCAAATTGCGCAATCACGGCTTTACCTTTATAAATCCATGCTCTTTTTCCCTCATCTCTTGCTGCCCTAACTTTTGTCATTTCATCCCTCCTTTCCTCTTGTTGTTTTATAGTTAAATCTTCTTCTAGAAAAAACCGAGAACCCCTTAAGAGTTGCTTCTTGCTTAGAATGATATCTTTATCATGCAAGTTGGGCATGATGACTTTTATGGGCCTGGCTCTCTCACCGTTAAGCTTACCTACTCTCCATGCTTGACATATTTGTCCTTGCCATTGGAGCTTGTCTTTCAAGAAGTCTCTTGCAAGGTCAAGAGTACATTCATTTTTCCCATACTCTTTCACCCCTTTAATAATTATGTTTGTTGCTCTATCCAGTCTTTCCTTGCTTTCTCTATCTTGCATGTTGTTAACCTAAATGTTTGTTTCTTCTTCCCTCTTAGCAGAATTGCTAATAACTTGAGCCCAAGTTTTGGAAAGTTTTGTGGGATCTCCTTTCCTCCCTTCTCTTGATGTTTCTTCATTGTTGTCTATTTGAGCAACTACTTTCCCCTTATCCTGGGATGGCTTCGCATTCATCACCTCTGTATTCTCCACTGCAAATTTCTTCATGTTTTGCACCTCTGCTTTCATGCGTTGCCATTCTGTTTTCCCTATTCGTAGAGCTTCCTGCAGTAATGACACTTGTTCCTTCAGAACTTTGTTGCTTTCTGCTAAAGCCTGATTTTCAGCTGTTATTATATGGATTGTACAATCTCTTTCTAGCTCTTTAGCTTCTACTACTTCCAACCTTTCTTTTACATTTAAGAGTTCTTTCACATAAAGATCAGATGACCAAGTGAGAGGTGTGGATGTGGGACTATATAAAGCATAATCATCACTAACTTTTTCTTTTCTTTTGGACTTGTTGCCACATGTTTGCGAAGAAGACTTGTTTGAATGTTGTTTCTTGCGAACAATACTCTCCCTTTGAGACCTTTTTTCCTTGTCTGCTCCCATTTTAGACGAGCTAGTCTCCTTTTTAAAATGCCCTGATATTGTTTGGCATTGACCCAAACCCACTTCCTAGTTTTCGTTGATGAGGCAATTTTCACTTGCCCTATATCATTTGTTTCCACGGGTTCTAAAGTTTCTTGTCCCATTATCATGATGATATTAAGGGAAATCAAAATCTCTGCCCAAAACTGACCCTTTGTTTTATGCTTAACTCTTCAATATCTGTTGGTCTGACCACTGAAAACTTGTTGCTCTGTCCACTGTCCACTGAAAACTAGCTGCTCTGCCCACTGTCCCTGTCCTCTGTGCTGCTCTCTCCACTGTCCACTACTGTCATATGTGCTACTTTTCTGGTGCTCTGAAGAACCTCTCTCTCAAATTGTCTCTTGAGAGAAATTGCCATTACTTACAATTGCCACTTGCGGAAATCCCTGGAGCATTCCAAGGGTATCTAAATTGTCCATAACAATTTCATTTCGTATCGCTTTATGACCCGTAACAATCAAATTTCGTACGCCCTTGTATGAAGTCTAATTTCAAGATCTCAAACCATAAAGCACCAATGCGCTGGAATTCTTGAGATGAAACCCCTATTTGGATAGACGCCATTAAAGATAGATAATCGGACCTCGACGGCAATAGAAGCGACCAATCTCCGAAGTGGATCTGCTAGCCAATCACTATACTCGCTATCCCAACGGAACAATCACTATACTCGAGTGATACGGACGGCCATGCTTGCTTTAGTGGGGGAATGGTATTAGTTTCATAGTGGTTGGTGGTTATTTGCACGCGATGTTTTTATGTTATCGTACTAGGGGCGGCTAAGGATAGTGTGATGGGTTTGTGAGGGCATGATGATTTGAAGAGGAGTATTTGGTTCGACGAATCGGGGTGATGTGAAAACTCTCGATCGATGCTCTCCGTGACCTGCGGCGTTCGGTAAGAGGTTGACCTGATCAAGGAACTCCAAACAGTATCTGTTTCCTCCGTTTGAGTGATGACTTGAGTTGATATGAGTACAGTGTCCTGATGGAACTGCACCCTGCACGTCGACGGCACCATTAGGACGTCGGCCAGCTAGCAGGAGGCACAGAGCTCGAAGGAGGCATGAGGTTTGAAATTTGAAATTGAATCCATAGATATCACTCTCGCCAACAATGCTTTGCTAAGCTCAAAGCTCGACCATTTATCGATTCCTGCAGCGGAAAAGCTGGAACTTTCGAAGGCATGGTCGAAGACATGGTAAACCTGCTGACAGTCTGCGGAATGATTTCCTGGTTCCATATATATATATATAAGCAAGAGATTGCGTGTGATCGAATCCACCGACTTCCATGTAAACCAATGTCGAGGAAGGCATAAGAAACTACAGCGATGATTCGATGAAGACACAGCGCAGCCACACCGCGACTTACATCTTAAACTATCACGGCCATGTTGTGCAACAAGAAACTACCTGTTGCAGGCTTGTAAGGTAGGGTTGCAATCAAGAAACTCCTTGTTGCAGGCTTGTAAGGTAGGGTTGCGATCAAGAAACTCCCTGTTGCAGGCTTGTAAGGTAGGGTTTCGCACCATCGGATTAAAGTTATTTTAGATCCAATGGGTGCGCAATAGGGCATAAAGCAGGGTTGGTGATTATTTTTCGGCGGGTTCCAACAGATACTGTCGTGTTTTTTGGTGCATATATCATCGGCAGTGGGCACATACACATATCCAGACAAATAAACAAAGCACTGAGCATCCGCTCCTTCCAAACAACTAAATGTGTCCGATAAAGGTTGCATGTCGCAGTCAATTGCCAACATTGCAGATCCCATGTTTGTAATCATATAAGGAATGAAAAATGGCGTGATCCTCTGGTAGCCCTTCCGCACAAGAGCCTCCATTCCAGCAGAGTAGGTTGTAACACCACCAATCCCGCTTCCCAACACCACCCCTGCGTGGCTTTTGTCTACCTGTGCAGCGTAGCATGGGCTATCTTTGTTAATATTAACGGATCCAAGATTGAGAAACTCAAAAATGAATATCTAACTTCACACAAATCAATTATATATGTAGCAATAAGTTTCAAAGTTCTGCAACCTTGAAATTCAATATAATTAAGAAAAAAATCATGGACAGTTTACATCTGTAATGCTTCATTTTGCATGTTTCATTTTCACTGAAATTAAATGATGCTTTTTGATGAGCACTTTCCACCAGCATAAAGATTGTGAGGATGCATAAATGGTTTATTGCGTTGAGAGATGAGATTTATAAACTGGGTTTAACTTGAAATTAAATAATGCATTGTAATGAGCTCTCTCCACAAGAATAAAGATGATAAGGATCCATAAATGGATTAGTGTTTTGACAAAAAGATTTATAATTCATCTATAATATAGGAAAGGATGGATGATATAAGTGTTATATAGATTTAAAATAGGATGGATTTAGGTTAATTTAGAATATTATAAATTATTTATGTTATATATATAATTATGTTGATAAATTTGTTTATTTTTATATGATATTTTTATAAATTTATATTAATTAACAGTAATTATTAAGTAGAAGATAGAGATTTGATTTACTATAATAGTGATAAAGAATATAAGATTGAGATTTTGTTAATAGTAATTATGTATTTTTTCTTTTTAATTATATTTGACTTGTTATTAATATTTGTTATTAACTTAGCTTTAACTTATACAAAACATAATGTTAAACTTTAAAAATAAATATCACATTTATTATAATTAAAAAGATTGATTTGAAAGAACAAAAATTTTGATGTCCTTAACGTCATCTATTCTAACTCTGAAATGTTAGCAAGGCCACCCTATACCATCATGCTTTACCAATAAACTCTTCTAACTAATGTCAACACTATACGATCACGCTTTACCAATAAACTCTTCTAAATCTAAATATTGACTATATTGAATGCCAACGTATACCCTCATACTTTACATTTTGACATGTTAATACTTCTAATTAATAGGTGTCATTAAACAATATTGGTAATCATCCATTAATTTGCTCACCTCTCCAAATTTGTTACTAACTTGGCTATATGATGCATTTCTCTCCATGCAAAGAGAAATTGATTTTTTTCTCACTTTATGTTGGCTATCCCATAACTGACGTAACCCCACTGCATGGAAACAAATTTAAATGAATTTAATTTGATTTAATATTTTAAAAATTGATAGAAGTCTAAAGAAACACTTTTCTAATTTTTTTTTTTCTTAAATTGAGTTATCAATATTTTATTTTTTTTAAATGTTAAATTTGAATGAATTTAATTTGATTTTATATTTTGAAAATATTTTGGAATTTGATAGAAAGTTAAAAAAATAATTTTCTAAAATATATTTATTTTCTTAGATTGAGTTGTCAATATCTTCTTATAAATATTGCGGTCCACCTAGACCCTGTGCCAAGAATAATTGGATTTCATTCAATATTGAGCACAAAAATAAAGACAATGAGCTTAAGTGCTTCGGTGTTCCACGGGGACGTGTCCCCCAAGGTGGGGGACGCGCTTCCCCGCTCCCCCACGCTCCCCACATGGGGAAACTCCAGGGGAAACTTTCCCCACGTCCCCTTTTTTGGAAAACTTGGGGAACTCTAGGGGGGATGCAAGAGGGACGCGTCCCCTGAATTTTTTCGCTAATAACAATTAGAAAAAACAATTTTTGTATTTCACTGCTTTATATGTTTATTTTTAGTTCAATTTTCTATGGCTGTTTTAGACTTCAAATGTCATTGCCATATGATGAATTTAATTTTTTATGTGCATTGTGTTGTTTCAATTGTCAAATGATGAATTTAATTTAGATGTACCTTGCATAATATTAATGCCCATTGCCAAATGATGAATTTAGTTGGAACATTGCATAATGTCAAATGATAGATTCAATTTAGTAATTTATTTTTAGATTTACATTGATGATTGCAGAAATGTCAAATGATAATTTTACTTCACAATAGTCTAATACGAAATGATGATCATATTTAGATGTGCATTTCATAATTAATAAGATTTACTATCTACTAATTTAGTTATTAACATATTGTCGGGATTTTTTTTTTTTTTGGGTAAATTTATATATATTAATTTTTTAATTTTTATGGCTCTGACGTCCCCCTGTTTCCCCGAAATTTTCCTATTTTTTGGGGTTGCTTATATACGTCCCCCTTGTGCGTATCCCCGCTCTCGCGTTTCCCCATCCCGGAAACTTGGTGGAACATTGTAAATTAGTAGTACTAATGTAGGTGAGGTGTTCCACATGGTTATTCTATACTGCTTTTCTATTTTGTGTACAACATAGAAACATATGACTTGTATGTGTTATGTTTGTAATTATATAGATAAAATCTACTGGATGGCAACTGATGCAAAGGATTTGGGGGTTCCAAGTGCACTTTGAACTACATTTTCAATGGTATTTTATTTATTTGTTTGATATCTCTTGCCACAAGAAAAGTGTTTTGCAGAAAATAACATGATTTCACATAACTACTAAGTCATTAATACTAGATACATATCCAATGTAAACTCGTAATTTTTTATATTTTATTACATTTATAGATAGTTGTTTCTTTTCTCTCTAGTATAAGGAGTTATTGGTTGCAGGGGCATTGTTGTAAATATGAAAGTTATGCATAAGAATATTGAATATTGGGTTGCAGGGTATATATATAGATGCATGGACTCCACAACACTTGTTAATTATTGTTTCTTTGTTATATTTTTCTTTTCACCTTTTTTTCCTAAATGTATATAAGTTTAACTCATGTGATAATTTCTTTTTTTAATAAATAATAGTAATTTTGAGTAAAGTTATAATTTAGTTAATTATTATGATTTGTTTTTTTAATTTTGGCACTGTGAGATGCATCATGAAATCAAATAAGTGTCTTGATGCTTACTATGGATTCATGCTTTTTTTTTAATTAAAATACTAATATTACTTCAAAAAAATTGGATTACATCCAAAACAATCGACACCTAGAGGGAGAAACAAAACCAAAAGCTCGACCTTGGCCACCACGAAGATCTACAAATACTATTGAGACTAAAAAACATATACCTTGCTCCCATAACATGCCTATATGCCACCACATATAAGTTAAAACCAAATATAAGAGACCAGGTTACAAAAGGGTACCTGAAACTAATGCCTGTCGTCATAGTCACTTAGGAACACATAAACAAATGAGAAAAAAACCACAATAGAAGAGCCACCAAACTATAGAAATAATTCCAAAGACTAGTAGGATGAGACACTTCCATCGTCGACCTAATAAGCATTCATTCCACCAAAAAATCATAGCATACACATTGCACCATACACTTAGAGCCAAGGACAACAAAGAAAACTTCAAATAACGACATTGGAAACCATAAGTAAACCTCAGGAACACATGTCCATGAATCAATAATATTATCATCATTCATAGAGAAGTATACCACCAAAGGAGACAAAACGAGAAGCTTTAGGAGTGACTAAGAACTTTCCACCCACTACCCCTGCTCATTGTTCATTATCTAAGGAGGAAATATTGGTTGAAACCCTTGCGCTAGAGCCAAGGCGATCCAACTTCTCCCCGTAATCTGAGTTACATGTTATCTGACTCTCCACATGCATTAGTTAAGCCTCAATTTTATCCTCTCCAAACCTCAAGTTCCTTATCATTCTCTTCACATCCTCTAAGGAGGAGAACATATTATAATTTTACACCTTCATATGATCTAGGTGGATATTGGTGGCCACCTGCCCACTCCACTTGGACCCTCACCATTGTTTCCTTCAGTTTTTCAGTTTCCTTAATTGTAGCACAATTTACTATTTTTGGCAGTTTTTTTGGGTCCTGAACTTTTGGAGCTGTTTTGACGCCTTAAATGGTGCTTTTTTGAAAAAATCGCCGATGAAAAATGAGGGTTTTCAACTCGACATCTGTTGTCAACAATTGTAGTCCTCAGATATATCTTTCTAAAGAGGTACCATGTGTGTCAAACATAGATCATATGCCAAAGTTATGACCCCGGGAAATTGATGTACCAATTTACCCCAATGGGGCCCATAGTTTGGTGTTTCATCTCCTAAGGTTATGTTTTTGGATGTTTAGGGTTTTCCATTGTTTCTCAATAATAAATAGGCCTTCGAGCCTCATTGTAACACAGTTTAGAGGCATGTAGCGATCACATCTCTTCTCAGAGATAAGCTACCATCGCCCTAGCTAGTTTATGTCCATTTTGTCTATAAGAATATTTCAGTTATTTGATATTAATGAAATGATTTTTTATTTCTACTGCATCTCTGCATTTATTTTTAGTACTCTATTTTATGGTGTTCCTGCATAAGTCAATATCATCATATCTCTCAAAAATTAACTTAGTAATGTCTTCATTTTCAAATGGAGGACTAATGAATTTAGATATTATTTATGCCTTCCCCTAGTGTGCCCATTGTTCGGTATCCAACTAGACATCTCTTTGAACAGTTATGAGTCTTATAGGGACTATCTCTCTTCCCCAACTTTTATTGCAAGTTCATGAATCTCCTAATGAGTCTCACGTGGAATAGCATTAAAATATCTCACCATGGGGTCATGGTAAAATATATTTTCCCCATGATACCTGGGCTGAGATCTGCTGCCTCCTCCCCTCCTACTCTTCCCACTCTACTTGAAGGAATTGTAGAGTCATGGGAGGGTACCTCAATTTCTCTACAAGTGAGGTGTCTTCCTACAAAAGGAGAAAAATACTAACTCTTCCCTTCCATAGAAAAAATAGGATACTAACAAATAACCTCGTTTTAGAAGCACTAGATATTAAATGACCTAATTTTGACAAAGAACTACCAGAGAGGGTTGAGGACAACAATTCCTCTACCAGACACTCTACCCCCTTAACCATTGAGAACACACGACACCACCCCAGCCCCAAAAAGCTTCTATGTTCTAGAGCCTGCAGATAATTAACCAAACCCAACCCATTGTACTTGATTATCCCCACAATAGAACTACCAAAGCCACACTTCACAAAAAAACTAGCTACCCACTCCCAAGAGAAGAGACATACACAATGGTTGATGCCAAACCACTTTTGTAGACTCAAAAATTTCTCCAACCCCAAGAACACAACCCACACCTAGGGACTAAGACACTGAAGCCAAGAAATAAACACTCTCAGAACGACTAGAAAATAAATTTGAATGTAGCCAAGACAAGACTAGTAAGTGCTCATACATCTTACTAACTTCAAACGACATCAAATGCCTTCAACTGAAAGCCACCACCTTCCAGCGAAACTATGCCAAGAAAAATCCTTTCACGAATGGTTTCCAAATTGGAGCATCTTGATAAATCCCTTTCCCTTAGGACATATTGATGCGTCCCAGTGCACCAGAACCTCACCACAAGATGAAATTGAATGAAAAAAATTCCATGGTGTCGCATGGGTCATCTCTCTCAAAACCCAACCTTTGAAAAATACTTTTCCACTCATCCCTGCCATTACATCATAGATCTACCAACTAGAGGACTACATTCTCATACATGCGAGATGCCACGTGTGTCCTTTCCTCATTTATGAAAAATTACTAACTCGAGGGTGGTCAGTACATTGCGCCAAACCTTGCTCCCTCTATCATAACACCCCCATCGAAGAAACTATGGATTCATTCGTATTGATGTATATCATTTAATTTATAAATTTATGCTAATATAAATTATATGATTTAAATATAAGTAATATAAGTAATTTTAAAATCACTAAATATAATTTTAAATAATTTAAGTTAAAATTAAATGTATAATGTTTGTATTCAAATATTATAATGTGATTGTAGTTCATAATGGTTTTCAATTAATAAAGGGATTAATGACAATATTTATCTTAATAAAGAATGCTATTATGCAATGCAAATAAGAAACTATATGTTTGAAGAAAAATAAAGCCAAGTTATATTAAGTTCATAATAGTTCTTAGTTAATATAGGTATTAATAGCAATGTCTATCTTGAAAGAGATATTAAGCCTAATTGACGCTAAGTGATATGACATTCAGTTGATTAGTTCAGCCCAACGAAAACTAACAGGAAATTCAGTCTAAGGTGAAATTATTAACTCTATAGTAACTAACACCATGAAATTATCAATCAAATGAGCCAAAGCCAACTTTTTCTAAGGATTGGTCAACCGCCTTCGATTATGAGACAAAAAATTATTTATAGATCCTAAATGTAATATACCTAGTAACCTAAATAATTAATTTGTAATTAACAATATTACATAAAATTCATAGGCAAATAGATATATAATATTGTAATTAAAATTGTCCATTCAATTACCCATGAAATTGAAACCTAGTTTTTTATTATATATGAATGATTATACTTGATACATGGATAATTACATGAACATACTAGAAAGATTATTGTATTAATTGTAAATATTTAAAGATTAATTTACAAAATTGAGGCATAACTATTCTCTATAAATTATATATATGGTTGTAACAAAATCTCCTATCAATATATAAATAACTACCAAATAACCCAATTCCTGAGCCAATCTTAATTTCTTTCCTTGTAATTCTAAGAAATATGAGTATATAAATCATTCGCAATGGCACTTACAAGAATTAGCTATAGTAATATAATTAATAATATGAAAAAATTATTTGTTATGATTTTCACTTGGGTAAATAATTTTAGGGAAGTATTTCTCTATTGGATGTGAAGCCTGATTATTTTCCTGATTTATAGGTCTTGTTTTAGCAGCGTTTGGATCTCATTCCCTGACAGGAGGTGTGGGGGGCTCTGCCCCCCACTACTACTACCAAGGGTAAATTGGGGAGGGGATGTGGGCGCAAAAGTATCCTTTTATATTATAGTAGAAGTTATGTTAATTTAGGGTTTTATCCCTACAAAGTTTTTTTTTTCTTTTTTCTTTTTTATGAGAGAATTTTATTAGGACTGTGTATCATTATGTGTGAGAAAAAGAGAGGAGATTGTGTGAGAGCGAAGAGAAAGTTATAGTGGATTTGATATAGGTTGTATCCCTTTATATATTGTTGGATAGTATACAAGGAATGATTGGCTCTTTCTCCATGGACGTATCCCAAACTGGGTAAACCGTGTATAATTTTTTCTCTCTTGTTTTATGCTTTTTGTGTTTCCAATATTTTTTTTATTGCTCTGTTATTTAATTTCTAACATTTTCCTCTCAACCAAAGACACCATCTCAAGCAGGTTCCATCCAAACTCCAAGAAATGAAACAACAAGGGTTGATTTTTTGGATATGGCATAGGATTCTCACTCAACCTCAAATCTCGAAAATAACATTTTATCCAAATTCTTTTACAATTTCCCCACTTTCTAAACTTTTCCTCCCCTCCTCCCCTCTCCCGAACACAAGGAATTCCCTCACATTATCCCACTCCCCTTTAATTATGCAAGTTGCACTAGACAGGAAATATCAATTATTGTAGACAAGGGAATCTCAATCGTAACATTTATCCTTAACTCGAGCATGGCCTGTTATGAAACTAGCTCAAAAAATAGAAGAAAAGAGAGATCAACGCCTTAGAAATAAGCGACTTCGAGGGGGAAACCTCCTTTACATTTCATAAATGAGAAATTCTTGGATGATTCAAATGACAAAACATCCTTTCTATATATAGGAGTCCATGGGGTCACAATGTAATCCTAACCGACCTAACAATAATAATGTAAGGGCACAACAATAAAAATAGTGGGGTTATGGGGCACAATAATAACAATATGGGGGCTACAGGGGCACAACAATAATAATAAGGGGGCTACACTAGTAATATAGGGACCTAACATGCCCCTCTCCTTCAAAAAAATGTTGTCCTCAATGCTTGAGTAGCTCTGGATGCTTCTATATACAATACTCATCCTCCCATGTCGAATCTTCAGTGGGTAAGTTCTTCCACTTGATGAGATACTCTAAAATTTATCGCTTTCGTAGCTATTGAGTTCTTGTTTTCGTGACTGCTTCAGGTTCTAATATGATTTTTCCTTCCTCATTAAGTTTTGTAAATATTGTTTGAACTTGAAGTTTGTCACCTATAACCTTCTTTAAGCATGAAACATGGAAAACTGGGTGCAGTCGAGAAGAAGCAGGAAGCTCCAATTTGTTCCATAGTACCAATATTTTGCAACACCTTGTAAGGACCATAGTACTTTGACGATAATTTATTATCCTTCTTAGCTTGCTTGAGTGATATTTGTTTGTATGGTTGTAGCCGTAAAAATACCCAGTCTCCTACCTCAAAACGCCTCTCGCTGTGATGTTGATCTGCATGTTGTTTCATTCGATTTTGTGCCAAATTTAGGTTATCCTTTAAGAGTTGGAGAACTTGTTGTTGATGCTCGATGTGATCTTCCACAGCTTGAACCTTAGAATTTTCTCTTAAAGATGATGTGATGGAAGGTGGATGATATCCATAAAGTGCCATAAATGGGGTCATTTTTGTTGTAGTATGGAAGTGTTATACCACCATTCAACCAAAGGTAACCACATGACCCATTCTATTTGTTTATCAGATACAAAACAACGAAGATATCCTTCCAAAAATTTGTTCACTATCTCAGTTTTCCCATCAGATTGAGGATGATAATATGAGCTATGAGCTAATTGAGTACCCAAACAAAAAAATAATTCCGTCCTAAAATTTCTAGTAAAAATGGGATCTGTGTTACTTACAATAATCTTTGGGTTTCCATGTAGCTTTTGAATTGTTTCCATAAATGCAGTAGCAACTGTACTTGCTTTAAATGGATGAGATAATGCACAAAATTGTGCATACTTGGTATGTCTATCAACTACCACCATGATGACACTCTTTCCTTCAGACTTAGATAAACCTGTGATAAAATCCATTGAAACCTCCTCCCAACGTTGACCTGGAATGGATAAAGGTTGTAGAAGACCCAAGGTCTTAATTGTCTCAACTTTATTTTGCTGGAAAACTAAACATTTCGCCAAAAAATTTTGAATATCAGATTTAAAGCCATCCCAAAAAAATCCTTTCTTCACCCTGTGGTAAGTTTTCAAAAATCTCGAGTGTGCTCCTAAGGGAGATGTGTGCAATTCCAAAAGAATATTTTTTTTTAGTTGGGAATTCTTACAAAGATATAAGCGATCTTTGTACCATAAGGAATCAATTTTCCAACTAAATGCATCAGATGTACTAAGATCTTGCTGCAAATTTTGAATGAGTGTCCACACTTCTTCGTCATTCTTCCATTCATCCCTTGCTTCGGTTATCCAATCTGGTTGGATAATAGAAATGGCACAAAGTAATCCTTCCACCTCTTCATCCTTTCCTGATAGGGCATCTGCAAGTTAGAGTTGAGATTCTTTGGTCTCCAACAATTGATATTTATTTCTAGATCTTGTTGCAACAATAGAGGGAAGTGTGATAGCCCGAGAAACTATTTAGTAGTGAAGGATGTCCATTACTTGTGTTGAGAAAGGCAAAGGGGAAATAAATACTAGTGAGTGGGAAGGTTGTTTTAAAAGAAATGAGTGAAAATATTATTGCCCTAGATGAGATGCATAGATGAGGGCTTGATTCAGGAAACAAGAGTCATGGCTAGTATAATTTCCTTTGTTTCACTATCTAGAATCAAGGTGGCACTTGCTAGAGCTAGTACCCATGGTTGGGAGGAAAAATAGTCCCCAAAATCCTTTTCCTCAGGTGAAACTCATAATAAATAATAATTAGGTCTTATTTCTTATATTTAGATGCCTAATGATTGTAATTGTTGGTGTAAATGAGTAATAGGTGCCTATTTGGTGATGGTACATGACTAGAAACTAATGTTGTATTAGGAATATAATTTTGGGTTGTTTGAAATTTATTTATATGATGATTGTAAGGGTTGTTACAACCATATTTTTATTGTAGAGTAACTAATTATGCTTCTTCTTTGTAAATTAATATTCAATTATATACAATATATAATGCATTTGTCACGTATCTAATAAGAGGCCAAAAATGATGAATTATATGTACTTGTTATACATGGAAATTAATTATACATGGATGTTTTCATAATGTCTCATTTATAAACTATAGTAATTCATGTAATTAATCTTTCTGGTATGTTCGTGTAATTATCCATGTATCAACTATAATCATTCATATATAATTAAAAACTAGGTTTCAATTTCATGGGTAATTGAATGGACAATTTTAATTACAATATTATATATCTATTTGCCTATGAATTCTATGTAATAATGTTAATTACAAATTAATTATTTAAGTTACTAGGTATATTACATTTAGGATTTATAAATAATTTTTTTTGTCCCATAATTGAAGGCGGTTGACCAATCCTTAGAAAAAGTTGGCGTTGGCTCATTTGATTGATAATTTCATGGTGTTGCTTACTATAGAGTTAATAATTTCACCTTAGATCAAATTTCTTATTAGTTTTCATTGGGCTGAACTAATCAACTCAATGTCATATCACTTAGCTTCAATTAGGCCTAATATCTCTTTTAAGATAGACATTGCTATTAATACCTATATTAACTAAGAACTATTATGAACTTAATATCACTTGGCTTTATTTTTCTTCAAACATATAGTTTCGTATTTGCATTGCATAATAACATTAATATATATTTATTAAGATAAATATCGTCATTAATCCCTTTATTAATTGAAAACCATTATGAACTACAATCACATTATAATATTTGAATACAAACATTATACATTTAATTTTAACTTAAATTATTTAAAATTATATTTAGTGATTTTAAAATTACATATATTTAAATTATATAATTTATATTAGCATAACATTATAAATTAAATGATATACATCAATACGAATGAATCCATATTTCCTTCGATGGGGTGTTATGATAGAGGGAGCAAGATTTGGCACAATGTACTGACCACCCTCGAGTTAGTAATTGCTCATAAATGAGGAAAGGACACACGTGGCATCTCGCATGCATGAGAATGTAGTCCTCCAGTTGGTGGAGCTGCAATGTAATGGCAGGGATGAGTGGAAAAGTATTTTTCAAAGGTTGGATTTTGAGAGAGATGACCCATGCGACACCATGGAACTTTTTGCATTCAAGTTCATCTTGTGGTGAGGTTCTGGTGCACTGGGACGCATAAATATGTCCTAAGGGAAAGGGATTTATCGAGATGCTCCAATTTGGAAACCATTAGTGAAAGGATTTTTCTTGGCATAGTCTCACTGGAAGGTGGTGGCTTTCAATCAAAGGTATTTGAGTCATTTGAAGTTAGTAAGTTGTATGAGCACTTACTAGTCTTGTCTTGGTTACATTCAAATTTATTTCCTATTCATTTTGAGAGTGTTTATTTCTTGGCTTCATTGTCTTAGTCCCTAGGTGTGGGTTGTGTTCTTGGGGTTGGAGAAATTTTTGAGTCTGCAAAAGTGGTTTGGAATCAACCATTGTGTCTGTCTCTTCTCTTGGGAGTGGGTAGCTGGTTTTTTGCGAAGTGTGCCTTCGGTAGTTCTATTGTGGGGATAATCAAGTACAATGGGTTGGGTTTGGTTAATTATATGCAAGCTCTAGAACATAGAATCTTTTGGGGGTTGGGGTGGTGTCGTGTGTGCTCAATGGTTAAGGGGATAGAGTGTCCGGCAGAGGAATTATTTTCCTCAACCCTCTCTGGTAGTTCTTTTTCAAAATTAGATCATTTATCTAGTGCTTCTACAACGAGGTTATATGTTAGTATCCTATTTTTGCTATGGAAGGGAAGAGTCCGTATTTTTCTCCTTTTGTAGGAAGACACCTCACCTGTAGAGAAATTGAGGAACCCTCCCATGACTCTACAATGCCTTCAAGGTAGAGTGGGAAGAGTAGGAGGGGAGGAGGTGGCAGATCTCAGCCCAGGTATCATGGGGAAAATATATTTTACCATGACCCCATGGTGAGATATTTTAATGCTATTCCACCTTAGACTCATCAGGAGATTCATGAACTTGCGATAAAAGTTAGGGAAGAGAGATAGTCCCTATAAGACTCATAACTGTTGGAAGAGATGTCTAGTTGGATACCAGACCCTGGGCACACTAGGGGAAGACATAAATAATATCTAAATTCATTAGGTCTCCATTGGAAACTAAAGACATTACTAAGTTTATTTTTTAGAGATATGATGATCTTGACTTATGTAGGAACACAATAAAATAGAGTACTAAAAATAAACGTAGAGATTCAATAGAAATAAAAATTCATTTCATTAATATCAAATAAGTGAAATATTCTTACAGACAAAATGGACATCAACTAGCTAGGGCGATGGTAGCTTATCTCTGAGAAGAGATGTGACCACTACATGCCTCTGAACTGTGTTACAATGAGGCTCGAAGGCCTATTTATTATTGAGAAACAATGGAAAGCTCTAAACATCCAAAAACATAACCCTAGGAGATGAAACACCAAACTATGGGCCCCGTTGGGGTAAATTGGTACATCAATTTACCGGGATCATAAATTTGGCATATGATCTATGTTTGATGCACACAGTACCTCTTTAGAATGATATATCTAAGGGCTACAATTGTTGAAAACGGATGTCGAGTTGAAAACCCTCAATTTTTTACGGTGATTTTTCAAAAAAGCGTCATTTAAGGCCCCAAAACGGCTCCAGAAGTTCAAGACCCAAAAAAACTGCCAAAAATAGTAAATTGTGCTACAATTAACGAAACTAAAAAACTGAAGGAAACAATGGTGAGGGTCCAAGTGGAATAGGCAGGTGGCCACCAATATCCACATGGATCATATGCAGGTGTAAAATAATTATATGTTCTCCTCCTTAGAGGACGTGAAGAGAATGCTAAGGAACTTGAGGTTTGGAGTGGATAAAATTGAGGCTTGAATAATGCATGTGGAGTGTCAGATAACATGTGACTCGAATTATGGGGAGAATTTGGATCGCCTTGGCTCTAGCGCAAGGGTTGCAACCAATATTTCCTACTTAGATAATGAACAATGAGTAGGGGTAGTGGGTGGCAAGTTCTTAGTCACTCATAAAGCTTCTTGTTTTGTCTCCTTTGGTGGTATACTTCTCTATGAATGATGATAATATTTTTGATTCGTGGATATGTGTTCCTGAGGTTTACTTATGGTTTCTAGTGTCGGTATTTGAAGTTTTCTTTGTTTTCTTTGGCTCTAAGTGTATGATGCAATGTGTATGCTATGATTTTTTGGTGGAATGAATGCTTATTAGGTCGACGATGGCAGTGTCTCGTCCTACTATTCTTTGGAATTATTGCTATAGTTTGGTGGCTCTTATATTGTGGTTTTTTTGTCATTTATTTATGTGTTCCTAAGTGACTATGATGACGGGCATTAGTTTCAAGTACCCTTTTGTAATCTGGTCTCTTATATTTGGTTTTAACTTGTATGTGGTGGCATATAGGCATGTCATGGGAGTAAGGTATATGTTTTTTAGTCTCAATAGTATTTGTAGATCTTCATGGTGGCAAAGGTCGAGCTTTAGGTTTTGTTTCTCCCTCTAGGTGTCGATTGTTTTGGATGTAATCCAATTTTTTTGAAGTAATATTAGTATTTTAATTAAAAAAAAAGCATGAATCCATAGTAAGCATCAAGACACTTATTTGATTTCATGATGCATATCACAGTGCCAAAATTAAAAAAACAAATCATAATAATTAACTAAATTATAACTTTACTCAAAATTACTATTATTTATTAAAAAAAGAAATTATCATGTGAGTTAAACTTATATACATTTAGGGAAAAAAGGTAAAAAGAAAAATATAACAAAGAAACAATAAATAAAAAGTGCTACTAAATGCACTGGAGTCCCCGCATATATAAATATATATATATACCCTGCAACCCAATATTCAATATTCTTATGCATAACTTTCATATTTACAACAATGCGCCTGCAACCAAATATCCAATATTCTTGTGCATAAATAAACTAAATCATAATGCTAACTCCTTATACTATAGAGAAAAGAAACAACTATCTATAAATGTAATAAAATATAAAAAATTACGAGTTTACATTGGATATGTATCTAGTATTAATGACTTAGTAGTTATGTGAAATCATGTTATTTTATACAAAACACTTTTCTTGTGGCAAGAGATATCCAACAAATAAATAAAATACCATTGAAAATGTAGTTCAAAGTGCACTTGGAACCCCAAATCCTTTGCATCATTTGCATCAGTTGCCATCCAGTAGATTTTATCTATATAATTACAAACATAACACATACAAGTCATATGTTTCTATGTTGTACACAAAATAGAAAAGCAGTATAGAATAACCATGTGGAACACTTCACCTACATTAGTACTACTAATTTGACAACTCAATCTAAGAAAATAAATATATTTTAGAAAATTGCTTTTTAACTTTCTATCAAATTCCAAAATATTTTCAAAAATATAAAATCAAATTAAATTTATTCAAATTTAACATTTAAAAAAAATAAAATATTGGTAACTCAATTTAAGAAAAAAAAATTAGAAAATTGTTTCTTTAGACTTGTATCAAATTTCAAAATATTTTCAAATATTAAATCAAATTAAATTCATTTAAATTTGTTTCCATGTAGTGGGGTTACGTCAGTTATGGGATAGCCAACATAAAGTGAGAAAAAAATCAATTTCTCTTTGCATGGAGAGAAATGCATCATATAGCCAAGTTAGTAACAAATTTGGAGAGGTGAGCAAATTAATGGATGATTACCAATATTGTTTAATGAAACCTATTAATTAGAAGTATTAACATGTCAAAATGTAAAGTATGAGGGTATACGTTGTCGTTCAATATAGTTGATATTTAGAGTTAGAAGAGTTTATTGGTAAAGCATGATGGTATAGGGTGGCCTTGCTGACATTTCAAAGTTAGAATAGATGACGTTAAGGACATCAAAATTTTTATCCTTTCAAATCAATCTTTTTAATTATAATAAATGTGATATTTATTTTTAAAGTTTAACATTATGTTTTGTATAAGTTAAAGCTAAGTTGATAACAAATATTAATAATAAGTTAAATATAATTAAAAAGAAAAAATACATAATTACTATTAACAAAATCTCAATCTTATATTCTTTATCACTATTATAGTAAATCAAATCTCTATCTTCTACTTAATAATTAATATAAATTTATAAAAATATCATATAAAAATAAACAAATTTATCAACATAATTGTATATATATATAACATAAATAATTTATAATATTCTAAATTAACTTAAACCAATCCTATTTTAAATCAATATAACACTTATATCATCCATCCTTTACTATATTATAGATGAATTATGAATCTATTTGTCAAAACACTAATCCATTTATGGATCCTTATAATCTTTATTCTCGTGGAGAGAGCTCATTACAATGCATCATATAATTTCAAGTTAAACCCAATTTATAAATCTCATCTCTCAACGCAATAAACCATTTATGCATCCTCACAATCTTTATGCTGGTGGAAAGTGCTCATCACAAAGCATCATTTAATTTCAGTGAAAATGAAACATGCAAAATGAAGCATTCGAGATGTAAACCGTCCATGATTTTTTTCTTAATTATATTGAATTTCAAGGTTGCAGAACTTTGAAACTTATTGCTACATATATAATTGATTTGTGTGAAGTTAGATATTCATTTTTTAGTTTCTCAATCTTGGATCAGTTAATATTGACAAATAGAGCCGCGCGGGGGTGGCGTTGGGAAGCGGGATTGGTGGTGTTACAACCTACTCTGCTGGAATGGAGGCTCTTGTGCGGAAGGGCTACCAGAGGATCACACCATTTTTCATTCCTTATACCATTACAAACATGGGATCTGCAATGTTGGCAATTGACTGTGACATACAACCTTTATCGGACACATTTAGTTGTTTGGAAAGAGCGGACGCTCAGTGCTTTGTTTATTTGTCTGGATATGTGTATGTGCCCACTGCCGATGATATATGCACCAAAAAACGCGGCAGTATCTGTTGGAACCCGCCGAAAAATAATCACCAACCCTCCTTTTTCCCTGTTGCGCACCCGTTGGATCTAAAATAACTTTAATCCGATGGTGTGAAACCCTACCTTACAAGCCTGCAACAGGGAGTTTCTTGCTGCCCAACATGGCGGTGATAGTTTGAAGGATAAGCTCCCGTGCATTACGTGTGTGGGGCTGCAGTGTCTTGTGTCTTCATCGAATCATCGCTGCTGTTTCTTGTGCCTTCCTCGACATTGGTTTACATGGAAGTCGGTGGATTCGATCACACGCAATCTCTTGCTTTTATACATATATATGCAACCAGGAAATCATTCCGCGGACTGTCCGCAGGCTTACCATGTCTTCGACCATGTCTCCGAAAGTTCCAGCCTTAGGCAAATCTATATTCGTGGAGAGAATAAACATTTCCGCTGCAGGAATCGATAAATGGTTGAGCTTTGAGCTTAGCGAAGCATTGTTGGCGAGAATGGATTCAATTTCAAATTTCAAACCTCATGCCTCCTTTGAGCTCTGTGCCTCCTGTTAGCTGGCCGGCGTCCTAATGGTGCCGCCGACGTGCAGGGTGTAGTTCCATAAAGACTCTGTACTCACATCAACTCAAGTCATCACTCAAACGGAGGAAACGAAAACGGAAAACGAACACTGTTGGAGTCCCTGGAGCGAGGTCCACCTCTTACCCGGAAAGCTGCAAGGTCGTCGAAGAGCGCTGATCGAGCGCTATCACATCAACTCCCAATTCGTCGAACGAAACACTCCTCCATTAGTAGAGGAGAGAGATGTCTAATGTTTTTCGGGGGACGATGGTGTTATGAGTCTTTGGTCCCATCAACCCACCAAAAATAGACATATATGCAACCAATAATTAAACATAATAAAATAACTTGAAGTTCAAATATATATTAAATTATGTTCAAAATTTCCCAAGTCATTGACTGGGCCCACATGTGTCCATAAATAACCCACAACTATCCATAAATAGCTTAATAAGTATCAAGATTACAAATCCCAACATTTAAACTAGAAAACTCATAAAACCATTTCTCCTTCCAAAATGGTCAAGTCAATAAGTACAAAAAGCCAGTCACTTCAACCCATCTGATCAGCTCTGATGCTGTGTATGAGAATTAAATATCAATACCTGCACATAATAAAAAGAAATGTATGTCAACCATAACTGTTGTGTTATTCAACATTTAAACCCATTGTGTTCAATAAATGACACCCACCCCATATCAACATTTAAACCCACTGTGTACAATAAATGACACCCACCCAATAAATTCAATAAATGATTTCCTATCAAAACAGATCAAACACATGGATCAACAAAAACAAATTCTCAGCCATTAGATCACATCAAATTCAATCCCGATCACACATGCAAAATGAAGCCATTGCAATCCATGTCCATCATTGTCACCAATAAAATTCAACTGCAAAAAACTATAAAAGAAGTTCAACCACTGTTGAAGTTACATTTTTTAGTTTCAAACTATTCACCAGCCTTGGAGACAATCCAGCACAGAACACACCCAGCCTTGGAGACAACCCAGACAGAACACACCCCAAAACAGAACACAGTATATTCAGGTTAGTTTACATCCTTCTTACAATTTTATTTTAATTTTTGAGTCTTTATTTCAGCGTTCTTACACTTTTATTTTCATTTCTGAGTCTCAGTTTTCAGTTATTTCTGAGTCTTTATTTCAGTTTTCAGTTTTTTAATTGCAAACAAACAGAATTGCAAACATTCATTTCTGAGTCTGCAATAGGTCTCTGAAAAACAAATCTGCAAATCTGCAATACGAACAATTTTTGAGAGTTGGAAACTTCATATAGATGTGTAAATGAGGCCTTGGGGGATTTCAAATTCTAGATTCACTAAACTTGATCTCAACTAACATAGAAAGTAGAATAGATAGTGAACCAAAAACAAAATTGACTTTCATTAAAAATATCCTGATAACTAGACATTTGGAACTCAAGCCAAACATGACTCCAGAACAATATCACATCGGATTTCTTTGACAGGCAAGAATTAACAAATACCAAGCATTTGGTTGAAGTAAAAATCCCAAAAAAAAGACTGCAATGGCTAGAGGCCACTGGAATGAAATGGAAGAATCTAGGCAATTATGCTTGAGTTATCAAATCACTACAACGGGGGTGGGGAAGATCAGTAGATGGACATGAGGAAGTGCCTCAAGGCTCAAACTCATAGATAGAGCACAATCTCAACAAATAGGTGTTCTTTCTTTTAAATGCGATGGCTGTTATAATGTGAAAATGCTACGTGTATCTATTTGTAACAATCATAAAATGGAAGCCTGCTGTAATTTGTATAGGGTAAGGCTTACCAGCTAGTACCATAAGTATGAACTCCAACAGGGTCATCATCAAACATACTGCAGAACCCAGTATTAGCAATTTCTATCAAACCAAACAGGAATCCCTGATCATCTTAGAGAATATGCTCACCCCCTGCCCTTATTTTCTGGAACTCTAATGCTCTAAAATATTTCTATGGGTACAGAGGCTACAAATTGACGAATAAGCCATCACACGCTTGTATCTGACTTTAGAGCACTGTCATTCGGGAAGCATTCCCTTTGTAAAACCTTGACTGGACTCAATGGCTAGAAGCCACTATGATGAAATGAAAGAATCTGGACAATTATCATCGAGTGACCAAACCACTACAAGCAAAGAGGTAGTAGATGGACCTTCAACCTCGCAGATGATACCAATTTTAACAAATATGTATCATTTATTTTTGCTGCTATAATGTGATAAAATTATGTACATTTTTTTTTTTAGAACAATCATTAAAAAGAGGCCTGCTGTAATGGGTGTAGGGTAGGATTTATCATCTATTGGCCATAAGTTTGAATCCTAATTAAAGCACACTGCAGAATCTGACTGTGGATTGCTATCAAACCTGAACCCCAGATCATCCCAGGCAATATGTTCACCACAGTTACCTTGTTTTATTCACTCAGTGTTAGTTTTACATCAAATTTTAGTGATATAGAGCTCCCTGTCATGTTGCACCTTTTATATAGGAAGACTGCATAAGTTAACTATGCACAGATTATAGGAATAACAATGTTATATACAGAATACTAATAAATTTAATGATACTTGAAAATTCGAGTAACATTCATATATCGAGTAACAATTCGAGTCACATGGATTGCCTAATTTAGAGTGCAAAATACACCCTTTAAACTTTTGTTCATTGCAAATACAAGTACACTACATGGCTTAGGTGCTCACACATCGGTAACAAATACATTAGTTAAAAAAACTCTTTATAGGTATTTGTATATGTGTGTGTGTGTTTACTAAACATCAGTTAAAAAACACCATGTCCTCTTGCTCTGTAGATACAAAACCTGCAATCTGTCCATTTTGCATGCCTTTCAATATCTCATTAGTTGAGCATAGAAGCTGTAGCATTTGAAGTTAACATATATATCTGCAGTAGCTGAAAATAGAAGCTGTAGCATTTGAAGTTAACATATATATCTGCAATTGCTATGCATAGAAGCTGTATTCATCATATGAAAACAATCCTTCTTTTCAATTATGAATAACAGCTTGCAATTGGTGCTTTTGCAGCCTACAGGTAGTTGCATCCATGGCAAGAGTGAGTTATGTCGCTCGCACAAGGAGAAGTGGCAGAAGAGTGACCAGGGGTGCCCAACTGCGATGCACCTCATCGGATGAAGAAAGAACAGGTGATGTCAATGTCACCAATGCTCCAGGAAATGTTGTTGACGATGAGCATGTGGCTGAAGCTGATGTTGTGGCACCATCAGCCACAGAGCCACTGTCAACCACAGTCCAAGGTGCAACTTCGACTAAAAAGATCAGTGCTATAAGAGGTTGGACAAAAGAAGAAATGTTAGCTGCAATTGACGACATAGAGTTCAATGGATATTCTGTTCGGGCATCTGCAAAGAAGCATACTATTCCTCCTTCATCAATACATTATTGGATAAATGGGCTCACTCACACCAAACGTAGAGGGCCTGTTACAGTTATGACTGAAGAGGAGGAGGCCGAGGTGGTTGAGTGGTGTAAAGAAATGGCCCAATTGGGGCATGGGCTAGAGTTGATACAACTCAAATCTACAGTTGCTCAAATCTGTCAAGGGAGGCCAAACCCATTCAAAGATGGGTTTCCTGGTAAATCATGGTGGTTTGGGTTTAAAAAAAGGCATCCAGACCTTGTATTGCGTACAGCTGAGGGCCTTGACAGAGACAGAGCATTAAATTTGCGCCCTACAATTGTATGTAAGTTCTATGACACTCTTTCTAGTGCATATGATAAACACTCTTATGCTGCAGACCATATATGGAACTGTGATGAAACAGGTTTACAGGCGGGAAGGAATTGTGGCATGAGGGTAATTGCGAAAAGAGGTAGCCGAAACGTGCCAAAGATTTTGCCTAAGAGCAGGGAATGGATAACCATTTTATGTTGTGTGAATGCAATTAGTGCTTCAATCCCAGGATTTTATCTTTTCAAAGGTAAAAATCAGTTGAAAAATTATATACAAAACTGTGAACCTGGAGCATGCATGGCTGCACATCCCCATTCATGGATGACTAAAGAGCTTTTTTAAATTGGCTTTGCCACTTTGCTGCATCTGTGCCAGGTGGTGTCTCACCTAATAACAAACACCTGTTGATATTAGATGGCCATGGAAGCCACATGGCTCTACAAACAATTGAGGAAGCATACAATTTGGGCATTGACCTTTTAACATTGCCCGCTCATACCACTCACAGATTGCAGCCACTTGATGTTAGTGTGTTTGGCCCTTTCAAAAACTATTTTAGGTCAGAACGTGTTGCATGGATGGCAAAGAATCTAGGGGTTGAGGTCAAAAGGTTCGAGTTAGCAGAGCTTGCAAGTAAGGCTTTTAAAAGGGCTCTGACACCATCAAATATCAAGGCTGGCTTTAGAAGGACAGGAATATGGCCACTAAATTATGATGCTCTTATGCATGATACTGCTTGTAGCCAAGATTTCCATGTGGATGGTCAGGAAGAAAGACATGAAGTGGAAGAAGTAAATGAACATGATGATGTGGTTGCAGCTGATAATATAATTTCCCTCTCTCAAGGATAGTTATATGCTGATGATGATGAGTAGGTATGTGAAACACAATATACTTGTCAACAAATTGATGGCAACACTGTTGAACATGCAGTTGAGAATGCAGATTTTGTTGAAACAGAAATTGCTGATATTGTTAATGCAGATTTAGTTCAAAATGAAAATGCTGATATTGTTAATGCAGATTTAGTTCAAAATGAAAATGCTGATATTGTTAATGCAAAAAATGAAATTGCTGATATTGGGCATGAAATTGAAAATGACCAATTGTCATTGCCTAGCCAAGTAAACCCACCATCATGGCTGGTAGAAAACATGATTAATTTGAACGCCCATAGTGTCTCAAGAACAAATGAACAAAGCATGAACATGCCTTCACAAGTGGCTGAATTGAATAGTGAAATTGTTCATTTTTTTGTGGACAATAGATCAATGGAAGAAGATGGAGGACATAATGAGGCAGTAGATGAAGAAAACAATATAGTTCAATCAAGTGCCACGGATACTGAAGTGCCAATCAATGACATGCAGGTGGGAGGGAGGGAGAAGTTACTTGGGCGGTTCTTAAAGCTACCAGTAGAAAGAGTGTCAATGAAAAAGAAGCAAGGAACAACCAATAGTCTTCGTTTGGGGCGAAGTTCACAGTTACTCACCTCTAAAGACTATATAAAGCTCCTTGTTGAGTCTGAAAATAAGAAAATGGAAATTCAGGAATTAAAACAGGAAAAAAAAAAAGGAGAAGAAGGCAGCAAGGGCTATTGCGGCACAACGTCGAGCAGATGAAAGGCTTGAAAGAGAGAGATCAAGGCAAAAGAAGGAGCAACAAAAACAAATCTCAAGACAGGAAAAGGAAGCAAGGAAGGCTCAACAAATGCTTGAAAGGGAACAAGGGTTGACTCATATGGTTGACATAAATGCAAGCACAATTGATGAGAATGAATCCAGGAACATGTCCAACACATTGGACAACATTGCAAATAATACAACATTATTCCAAGACCTCATAAACATTCAAGTGCCTCACTATCAAAATCGGGGTTTACCCACTTGCCTTATTCCTACCACAGGAGGTCTGAATTCAATGTATGCTTAGCACACACCTCCACTTAACGCAAGTGTGAGGTACGTGTACTCAATTCCTCCATGGTTGGAAGAGACAAATTGGTCTCAATTATATGGCAACAATCAGCCACCACCTAATCAAGCCTTCTTAGGAAGGCCAACCTACTTGGCTCAATCAGGCAACTCAGGGTTTGGCACTGAAGATTCTCAAGGCCATAAAGAATAGGAGTGTTAGATGTTTTTGGATGTAACCACATTATGATGTGGATTTCTGGATGGACTATATGTTTGGTTTCAAATTGGTGATATGTTAGAATTATTGTGATAGGGCTATCATATTGACATTTTTGAAGACTGTTTATGAAGCAAGATATCTTCCCAGCCATACTTTTATCACTTCCTATGCTTAAGGATATATCTGAAATGTAGAAAAACACATAGTGAATGTAATTTTGTTTTTCATAATTAAATCATTTTTTTTTAGGAAAATAAGGTAGCCTAATAGCATAATCAAAACCAATTTGGTTATATCTACCTAACATGAGATGTTAATCTAAGGGTTCAATAGATAGAATCTCTTCGTACATCATTATAGGCAGCTAGTTGGATCCATTACCCAACTTCTATTTGTTGGGATCATCTCAAACAAGACTCCCAAAGTATGAATTTTGACGCCCTACTCTCCATAACTGTTGACGCCCTACTCTCCATATGTTGCAGTGTTTGACAAAGTAAATACTTTTATCCTTCCATTTCGGGAATCCATGGCGCCATGGCAGCTTGTACCAGGGATTTCTGAGATCCAAGTAAGACACTTATTGTGTTTCTGGTAACACTGAATTATTCTACCAGAAACACTTTAAGTGTCTTACTTGGTTCTTAGAAATCCCTGGTACAAGCCGCCATGGCGCCATGCATTCCTGAAATGGAACGATTCAATTTGATTTACTTTGCCAAACGCTGCAAGATATGGAGAGTAGGGCGTCAACAGTTATGGAGTGTTAGATGTTTTTGGATGTAACCACATTATGATGTGGATTTTTGGATGGACTATATGTTTGGACTTTTATATCTTAATAGATCTCAAATTTCCTTTCTACTACACTAAGTATAATCATGGGACTGTTTAAATGTGAATATCTATATGTATATTTTTTAAGGGACTGTTTATGAACATACCTAGGAGCTAATTTTTTATGAGACAAAACTAGTTTCAAATCGGTGATATGTTAGAATGACTGTGATAGGGCTGTCATAGTTTTTGAAGACTGTTTAATAAGCAATATATCTTCCCAGCCATATTTTTATCACTTCTTATGCCATGACCAATTGGCAATACTAGAACAACAAGCCCTAGTATTCAACATCAATCCATTATTTATTTTTTGGCCTCTTCTTCACAGATTAGTAAGAAGAATCATTGGCATAAAATAGTGATACTTGGATAGAGAGCGAGAATGCCTCCAACCACAATGATGAGGCTTCCAATACAATTAAGATGTAGTTGGTGAAGAATCAAATGCTAGTTGAACAAAAGATGCAACATGTGGTTTTTGCAAATCAATAGTTGAAAAATCATTTTAAGTGTTAGACTCAAGCTCTTGCATATCATTAGTGGATGAATTAGCAAAAAGTGCACAATCTAATTCATGTAAAATTGTAGTAGAAGGCTCAAGATATCCAAGGCCTACTGTAACTAGCATCCTCTCAAGCTCAATAGGAGTAACACTACTATATCCATGTCCACCAAGTCCACAATATGTACATTCCATATGCCTAAGTAATTAGTAGCCATATTGCAAGGAGGTGAGGGCCTATTGGTGTGTTTCTCACAGTAAGGAAGTGAGGGCCTATTAGTAGCCAATAGTGCAAGAAAAGAAGTTACTCAAGCAAATGTTGCACATACTTTTGCAAAGAATCAGGTATCGTGTCATTGTCCCTTAAATAATCATGGGATTTTGATTGATAAGACTCAAGTTTTCATCCATCTTGTTAATTTGCAAGGTCCAATTATCAATATTTTCTTGATAATTTTTACCATGACCAACAACAAGACATGAATCTCTATCAAAATAACAAGCCATGTTTCAAAGACCATCCATTATTTGATATTTTGTACCTCTTAAATCTTACTTCTTGGACAAGATTGCTATTGAGGTCATGCATATTCTTGAATATGGATGGAGTTGTCCCTGTCTTCCCATTGTTGATGCAGGAGATAATAATTGTGCTCAAGTCCTCATCCTAAAGTTTGGATATCAGTGTCCCTGAGTGAAAGGTTCCACTCGCAAGCACTGGAAATATCATTCTACAGAGAGTATCTCGTGATGAAGTAACAACGTTACAAAGCTTGGCTTTAAAGTTTAGAAAAAAAATATTTTTAGCTTGTCATTAATATGTTGCAAGGAGGCAATTTCATCATGAATATTTTCTTGAGAAGTTTGTAATCAAGCTAATCAAGCAAACTTCTTCGCATCACATTTCCAAAGCACAAGGCCTCTTCATCATCAAAAACATCCACTGCAGAGCCTAGTATTTTGCAGCAGCCAAACTGATGGGAAAAATGCAAAATGTATTAGTAGGAAAGGGTCCCCCCCAAAAAAAAAAAACCTTTCAAAATTTGAACCTTACAAGGCAAAAAATTATTCCTGCCTGGGGGAAAAACAAGAAACCTTCCAAAAAAATTAATTTGTTTCAGCAGTAATTAACTTCAAACAACAAAATAATTACCTCTTTGTAAAACATGCCTAAACTAGCAAAAATACACTGTAAAAAATGCTCAAAATATGTTGTAAAATAAGTGAAGACATAATGAAAATAAGATAGCATTGCTGCTCACTCAACTGCAGAAAACGTGCCCAAAAGCCTGCAAAATTGGTGGTGAAAAATGTGCCCTGGTCACTTCAAATAAACTGAATTAAGTGTTGGACAATGGAGCACTTCAATAGAACTTAGGTCAACTTGAGAATAAAGCCAGAGTCAGAAGAGGATATGCAGGGACAAGTCAACACAAGACAGATTGTAAAACAAAAAACTGGTGTACTTCATTGTAGGTTGGCTTTATGATAGAAAAAGCATGTCTTTACTATTAACTTGGTTAGACACAGTGAGGGCCACAATGCAAGGATGACAAGCCTGCTCAAAACATGCCTTGAGAGAATGAGCTATAGAACCCACAAATAATCACAGGTTGTTAAAAATGGGGGTCATAAAAAGGATCTCATTGGTGGCCACAAGTAGTAAAAGACTCATGCAAGGTGCAAATAGCAACAACAGTAACTACATGAAAGGTTGCATGCACCACAAGAGGGAAATGGCTCAAAAAAGGGCCGTGCCAAGATTACAAGCATGCCTCAAAAGAAGACCACAAACAGGCAGAAAGCCAAAAAACATGTCCATACTCACAAGAGCCAAAACAAAAAGGGAGGTTGGTGTAACAAGGTTACTTGTGAGACTACAACAAGAAAAAGATTGTGGTCAATTCACTCAAGAAGGCTTCGTGTGTTAATGTAGCCAATTTATTATGATATTTTGTGATGTCTGAGCTTGGGCAATATGCCTCAGGGAAATTGACAAGGTAAGATGTAAATCTTGGCTAATTTTGGCAAACAATAAATTCCAGAGTGGTAGGTTACAAAGGATTTGGCATAACTAGACAGGTTAACAAACCAAAAAACTTCTTATATTAATAATTCTGTGAATTTAATATAGGTTTTTGTAAAC
This sequence comes from Pinus albicaulis, assembly GCA_034641835.2. Classification (NCBI taxonomy): domain Eukaryota; kingdom Viridiplantae; phylum Streptophyta; class Pinopsida; order Pinales; family Pinaceae; genus Pinus; species Pinus albicaulis. The sequence goes on along the minus strand of CM076583.1, from coordinate 1,299,391,076 downwards.
AGGGACTCAACCATGAAATGTATCTTATAAAAAGCCTGAAATGTATCTTATAAAAGCCTCGTGCAAAGAATGTTAATGATTTTGAGAACACGGCAAGCTTGGTGTCATTTCTAACAAACAATATTACAGGTTTGCAGCTCTTCTAAGCAAAACGACCTCAAACTCTGCCAAGTACCTCCACTGAAGAGAGTTTGACATGTAATTTCAAATGGTGAAACTCCACTCCGGACAGCTAAAAATAGTCCCAAACATTCTCGATCAGCAGAGAGACAGACCACCTATTCTAACCTCATGGTTGCGATCTCAAGGCCAGCTGAAATTCAAATTGCAGATAAAACATAATGCAAGTGATAAATGGTTCCAATTCCAGGATAACAATTTATAGGTTGACAAAAATAGATGAAGACAGGGTTACGGTTCTTGTGAAGTATCTGAAACAAGAGATCATAACAAAACACCCACCTCATTCATGACCAGACCTTGAACATATAAAGGATATATGACAAGCATCCCTGCAAGATATCCATATAAAGGTCTAATACCAGCTATACCCAAGAAAACAAGAACAGTTAAACATAATTCCATCGAACAGCGATTGAAAGTGTTGATAAACACAGTGAGCAAGTGTTAAACAACACAGAGAATGATTGGTAGGATTCAGAGAATCCTACCAGAGGTCGTCGAAGGTTCGCCGCCGCCGAGGATGCAGAGAAGCCGCCACAATGAACCTCGCCATCGCCAACGCCAACCATGGAACCCTGTGCCTGCAAAAATACAAGAAAATCAACAATTTTATCATCAAAATTGGCATTCTCTCAGTAAAAAATAAAAGAATTGCAAAAATACCTGAAGAATTTGACGAAAAAGAGAAAACGAACCAAAACCCTGGCGGTCCAGCATCAGAGGAATGGCGGACACAATGACGGACTTCGCGTCCAAGAACAGGAACGGGCGGCGAGCTGCAACGTCCAGCAACCAACAAACACATATACCCAACAAGATCAACAATGCGGAACCGGCGAACAGGTTTACCAACTACAACAAACAACTAACCAGCAAGGGTGGGCATTGAAAGGCATAACAACTAACAAGAAATGGCAACAAGTTGCGCAGGTTCTGGAACCCGCAGCAACCACCACCGGTGGAGCCGAATGCCCACAGACCGGTCCCGAGCAAGAATGAACGGGAGCTGATAGACATGGTGGGGAAATCGACTTGCACAAACCCTACTTGGAATTAAAACCTGCGCATTGAATACACCCACCAACCCAACACGTGGCCAGTCCGAGTGGGCAACTGTCGTACAACGTCCACGTGGTTTAAGCGATCTACTAAATATTTTAGACTGAAGGAGAGAGCGCCAACAATGGCGTCCCCTATCTCGCATTGATTTTTTTTTAAACATCATGGTTCAGAGAACAAACGAATGATCCCTTAACCTAGGGAGGCGAGTTGCCTGCCTGTTAATAACCTTGAAGAAAACATGTACGAGATGTCCTTTTTACTACATGTAAAAGTGTTCTTCTGGGAAAATCTGCTATTACTTTAATTTACAGGTATTACATACGTGTAGCTTCATTCTTCTTTTGGAGTAGTGTTTCTCATCGAGAATAAAAGCAAAAACGTAAATGGCTATACGGTCTGCTGGGAATGGTCTACTGATCTACTCAGTTTGTTTGTACATCTCCTGACTCTGCTGATTGATGTTGAATCTTGTAGAATTTGATGTTTGCACTTGAAATTCAAACATGAGTAGTTGGAGTAATTGTGGATTAATAAACTCATTTTCTTGGGATTGGGATCGTTTGACGAAATTTTAAACCGTGAGGGTGTGCCTTGATGCTCACTCTTTGAAACAATAACGAAGAGAGCGTGAATCTAATTTTTGCTCCCGGCCTCTGCTTTGAATGATTAAAAAGGCATATGGGTTATTAACAGGCCTTGATTTGGATAAGGAAAATACTTTTCAGGCACCGAGAAAAGGGATCGGCTTTTGAGAAAAATGGTGATCTGAAGATGCGTTTTTTTTTTCTTTCTCAGAAGTTTCATACATGGGCTGAAGGCATTACGGATAAAGAGTTTGTTTGAATAATCATTGTTTCACACCCTGCACCATAAAAAAAGATTACTATATACGATCATAACTGATTTAGAAGAGATGGGCTACTAAGAAGGGTCGATTGGAGAACATATTTATTGAGATTTGGATTCTGGTTTTATGCTGATGAATCCCATGGCTGAAACCTAGCTCTGTGTTTATTAGGCACCCGCGTGTTCACCGTGGCTCAAGAGGTTCGCTTGCAAAATTTAGATTTTGCCATTTGGGCATGCTAGGCAGGCGCCCTCGCACATTGCACCCGTTGGGTGTGGTGCCTGCCTCGTTGAGATCCCTCCTGCCTGATGTGCAACGGGCCAGATTGGCAGGTCGGTGGTTCTTTTGTAGATTGCTTGGGGGAATCATAGTTCTCGCACTTATATTATTCAGAGCAATATCCTCTAGACAATTCTATACCGCCGGCACTGTTCCAATGCGCAACCTTAAACAGGAGTTTCCAATGAGATTTGTTATCATGACCCTTGAGTACAAGAAATCCACTTTTAGTGGCAATGGAGTCTATGCCCAATCGATTGCACGATCCCTTGCCAAAAGAGGCAACCATGTATTGGTAATCAGTGCCAAACCAACAAACAGAACCATTGGTCCAAACAGTGGTGCAGAAGACGTGCAGGAAGCCATGAAAGAAATTGGATCAAGGATGTGTGAAATAGATGTGGCAGTGGATGGAACCCAATGGGGAAGACTGGATTGGAAATCCCCTTGGCGTAGCTTTGCAGATGGCATGACCAAAAATGTTGTGAAAATGGTCGTGGAATTCAACCCATCATGGATCTTGGTTGTAGATTGGTCAGCGCTTCCTGCATTCTCATGCCTAAAGGAGGCTGCAGGAAACCAACATTGGCCAATGGCATTTCTCAATTTTCGCATATATTATATATCAGAGTATAAGGGTGACCAGGGGATAATGGAGAAGGAATTTTATAAAAACATGGAATCAAAGGCTGTGTCAATGGCATCTGCTGTTGCTGCTCTAAGCTCTAGAGATGCCCACATACTCTTAACAGAACTTGGATTTGGCATCGCTCCTGGTGTTTTGCCTAGGCCCCTGTTTCCTCCACTTCGAGAAGACATCCGGTCTTTGGCTATGTCAGTGTTGAAAAGCTCAGAGAAATGGAGGGGGGAGGAAGTATATTTCCTGCTGCGTCCGCCTTTCTCAAGAAAAAAATGCAGACCTTTTTGCTTCAATTATTGAGTCTCTTAGTGATTTTATGACAGAACAAGGCATTTTACCTTTTTTATGTGGAGGAGCTCATGGAAATGGAGATTATGCGAAGGCTATTAAACAAAGGGTAAAGATCGCATTTCCAAAAGCAGTAGTCTACGAAGGTTTTATGGGTCCAAGTCAGCTTGCAGATATTTATTCTCAGACACTATTAAATGTGCATCCCTGTATTTATGATGCATATGGAATGACTATAGTTGAGGCAGCTGCATTTCAAGCCCCTTCTATCGTACATGTTGGACCAGGCGGTGCAGTTGGAGCCGCAAATTTTTGGACCCAGGAAAAGGTCAAGTTTTCGGTGTTGATTTGAATGCTCCCAGACCTCCTGTCCAATAAAATAAAAAAAATGGTATTAGACGAAAAAAAGCTAGCCCAGATTGGTAAGGCAGCAGGCATGCGGAGTCTCTCGTGGGATGAGGATGCCAATGCACAGCAACTCCTGACAATTCTTGAGAGTTCCTCTGGTATATCAAAGTCAGATACTGAACTTCAGAGTTTGGAAGGATGTAAGCATGTCTAAACATGTTAGTGTCCCTTTTGTCAATCCTCCTGATTTTCTATGATATTGAAATTTCTTGAGACATTCAAGTTATTAGTATGGAAGTATAAAAATACTTCTAGTTTGCATGGTACGTTTCTAGCTGTTGTTTTAACAAAGCAGGGTAAAGCTTTGACAAATTGACGAAGCGGTTCTTGTCTCTACATTTGCTATTCTTTTGTCAGTCAGTGTGCTTCTTTTGTTTCTACTAAAGTTTGCTTTACCTTGAGAATCAGTTTTGTATTAAAGATAATTATCATCACCACATCTGAGATCTAAGGGAGTTACAGTGAAATGCCAATGTAAAGTGACAAAGCAGACAGATCAGTGACCAGTGCATGTTTCATGTGGCTATATTTGGAAACTTAAAAAGAATGCGAAGCATCTTGCATTGGCATCTGTTTTCATTTCATCAAATATTCAGGACAAATTTACTGTTGTATACATCGAGAATGCTTCCTCATATATGAGTTAACTTTTATTCCAATAATGTGTTTGCCCAGCCTCTTCTTCAGGAAGAGTCATCACAAAATTTTTGTAGCTTGGCATATGTAAAAAGGTCTAAGGCATAAGTACTTGCCTAGCATAGTTGATGCACAGCCATGCTTATGTATCTAACGTGGGAAAAGTTGTGCATGAAGTATATGCCCCTTCACTTGTTTGAACTTTGAAAATCTGTGATGGAAATTGGAGGACACACTTCCCAAATTCGATTTAGGATGCCGAATGCTGTTATGATCCACCATGTCAGGTTATTGTGGTTGGAACGTGTAATATCCCGAATGGGATATTTTAACTAAAATGCAGAAAAATACTAAATACCACAATTTGCCGTAAAATAAACATTTATTCAACAGAAGATTGCCATGTAAAATAAAAGACAGGAAATGCTGCAATCCAATACCATATAGAACATAAGGAAAATCTCAGCTTTTATTATAGATAATAAACAAGGGTTTACATATAGATCTGACCCAAGAAGAGCTGAGATAGAAAACCGGCCACCAAGATAAGCTGCTGAACGGCACTGGCCACAAACTGCACTGCTGCACTCTCCCTCCGGCAACAGCTGAAACTGAACCCACTGAAAATGATGAAGCCCAAGTTGAAGATCTGAATGATCCTCACACCAAACTCTGAAGCTCTGTGAAACTCCTAAGTGAAGTCTCCTCAAGAGAGTTGGGTTTTCATCCAACACTCACAAATCACCCGAGGGTTTCCGTCCTGGGGCTACGGCTGAAGTAGAGAACCACATCCTCAAACCTCTCATACACAAGCAAATGATCTACTCCAAAGATGTCTCCCAATGGCCTCCTCCCTTTCTTTTATAGATCCCTTGTAGCCTTCTAGAGCATTATTTTATTATTATTTTATTTATGGAGCACTTTTCCCTTTTATTAAAATATTATAAAATATTCCTTTTTAATGCAGAAAAGGGTATATCGGCTACCACGCCTCCTCCGGTCACTGAAATCTCTGTCTAACTGTCCCATCATGTAGGTCTCCTCGTCCCGGTTCCGATGAGCTATTACACTAAGGTGTTCCATCGTGTATTCCTCCCGGAATGCCACCTTGAGCAAAATCAGCTGAGTTAAGCCCATAAATAACTCAAAATTCCGAAAGTTATTGGAATGCATCGGAACGATCGTGTATTCCTCCCGGAATGCCACCTTGAGCATAATCAGCTGAGTTAAGCCCATAAATAACTCAAAATTCCTAAAGTTATCGGAATGCATCGGAACGAAAGCCAAACTGCTCGGATGGTGGAGTATATCAAGCGAATGCCTCCGAACACCATGAAAACTCCTCAAAACTCCTCTGAAAAGCTCCTGAGCCCACTGATAGCACCAATCTGTACATGTGACCTGTCTGCTCCTGACTCTGGAAGTCCCTCCTAGCCCTGTCACGGGTGATACCAAAAATGGGAACATTACAGACCTCTCGCCCCAAGATTGCTTGCCCTCAAGCAATCGAAATATGTGGGCCACTCTGTTGGCCCGCCGCATCTCAGACCCAATGCCTGGATCCCATACCAACCTTTGGGTGCTGCTATGCACCTGTGTCAAACCTCTCGGAACAGATCCCTCAATGCCGGGATCCCAAATTGATCTCTCTCTGTCCCAGTCAACAAACAATCCTCCCGGATCCCAATGCCACCATGGCCAATCATCGCCCAAGTCCCACGGCTCAGGCTATGCACTGTCTCTGGCTATAGCTGATGCTCTCAGAGGTGAAGCCCACCAGCAAGCATCAATGCTCCCGGGCTCCTGCTGTGTTGTACCTGTAACGGCATATGCTGCCCCACCAACTGCATACCAACTCATCACCTCTCTCCAATCCAAGTCCTGACTCAATCCCATGCTGATCTTGTTCTCCTGGAATTGGGAAGGAGTCCTGAAGTAACGACAACCGGTGCCCTCCTGCCAACTGGAATCTGTAACATCTACTGTGTCTAAGGGCCCCTGCTCCACTATGCGCGCCACGAAAAATACCGTACCATCAAGAGGGTACCAACTCATGATCTCCCGCCAGTCCATCCTGGAAGAAGAATCCAATGTAGCAACAACCACACATGGAACACGCCCAGGGTGTTGCTGCCAGCCTGTAATCAACTCCCACTGCTCTGCCCTGTCTACCAATGGAAGCTGCCTATAGAAGGAAGCCCCTCTCTCTATAGTGGGCCAAAGTGGGCAAGACATGCTGCAAGCCCCATCGATGTACTCCTGGAGAGTACTACTCATCGGAAGTACTGCAGCTCGGTCGACTGTATGTACATCTATCTGTACCTCATCAATGTGTTGGCCCAAAGATGGATGCTCCACCATCTCCAACAACTCATCCCTCTCATCGGGAATGTAAAACTCCTACTGTCCCCTAGCTCCTTGCAGAACTATCCCATCGACCTCCAACGTCTCTAGAGGATATGGATCTGCAACTGGTGTCTGTGCATCTGACTGCTCCTCCTCAAAGGCTGACCCCAATGTTAGCTGCATATCCATCATAGGCTCAATGTGGGTGCCCATCCGGATCTCACCCAAGGAAATGTCATGCCTGATGTCCATAGTATCCTCCTCTGCTGACTCAGGCTCCATCATATGCTGCTCTGGTTGAATCGTCACAAGTGACTCATCACCTATACAGTCCCCTGACTGCTCACCCTGCACACTAGAACACAGCTCTGGTCTACTGTTATCATCATCTCTGCATGGCTGCTCTCGCTCCCCACAAGCATCCTCAACTGATCCCGTGGACTCATCTGAAGAAGAGCCCTCACCCTGGCATACGGATGGAATGTCTACCTGCTCTAGCTCTGCCACCTCATCTGCATCTCTCAAACATGAGTGATCAGGCCCCCAAGGTTCTATGCAAATGAAGCAAAGTCCCTTCCTCCTCAGCTCATTTTTGCTGCATGACCTACCAAACTGGAGCCGCTCCTCCCTGGTCAACTGTCTCCTGAGAAACTCAATGTTCTGCTCAACTAGCCCTTGGGCTAGCTCATATGCAGCAGGTGAGACCAACTGCTCTCTCCTCCAAATGCTCAGCAACCTAGTCTGCAACTCCCGGCAAATGGTCTCATGGTCTCTCATACATGACGACAAGATGGACTGCATGTGTGCTATGACAGTATCAGGATGATGTCTCCTAATGCTAAAGAAGCATCGAAACATCTGCAAAATCAGGTCATCACACCCAAGGTCAATCATGATGACATAAGTCTTGATTGTGGCCATACTCCATAGAATCTCAAGCTTCTTCCCAAAGGTAGAACCTGTGCTGTTGTCCAAATCCTGAAAAGTCTCTACAATCAATCTAAAAATTCTTCTCATAATATCATCATTGTAGGGAGGGAAGGGTGCTGTTATACTCAAGATATCGTTGAAACAAGAGGCAACTATAAGCTGGACTCTCTCACTTGGATGTTCCAAGAATCTGGCTTGTATCAATTCAAGCATAGATGGCTTCAAAGCCCAATTTAAACTCCAATCAGATTGCTCTACCTTTGAAAGGCAGGAATCCAGTTTCTCTAACATGGGAAAGTCATTTTCTGATCTGCCACTCTTTAAGTCCATCCCAAGTGCATAAAGCCAATCTCCCACTTCTTCCTCCTTTTGTAGGTTCCTCGGATGCTCTTGTTGGAGCAAATTATGTACCTTCTTGGAGAAGGGTCTGCTGTTCTGTTTTGTTCTCTGGTTTTCTGATTCATGGTGGTTCAAGGAATCAATTTTTATCCTTCTCAATTTGTTTAGGAGTTCCTCCATCGTTTTGCCAATGGAAAGACCACTGTTTTTTTTTTTTTTTAAATTTGTCCGAGTGTGTTTTGGGTGTAATTTCTTTGGGAAGTATTTTCAAGCTCTTAGGTAGCCAACTTGCTGTAGGTGACTGATATTATTTATTCCCAAAATCATTTACAACACTCCACACATACCCAGTAGAATTCAAAATAATTTCATACTATTCAGAAAATAATATTCAGCTGATAATATTGAGACAACGTAGACTACCCTTCTCTACATCCAAAAAAAAATTAAAAAAATGAATAAACAGTGAACAATTAATAGTGGTGAAACCTGTGTTAGGTTGCTACCAGCAAAGCATATAGATAGCACAACCCTCTTGAATTAATATTTTAGCACTTGGCTCAGAGATACACTGCCCACATGTAAAATGGTAGCTCAAACTTCAACACAGAATACACTGTCACCCCACGCTGTCCCCAATACGCTCCGGACATCGTTCCCTTTTGATAAGCACACCCAAGACAACATTATGATTCCAATATATGTGTAAACTCGTCCTCTGATGGCAGAAAGACAGACTTTGGCATGCCTGGATATGTATTCTATGGAGATCCAACAACTTGAAAAGCTCAGAATTTCGACTTGGTCCCACAATGCCACGAAGACTCCAAATTCGTGCCTTGTAATGAGTGTACCCAACCAATGTAAATATAGTAAACCCTGATCAACAATACTCTACTCTGTCCAGCAGCAAGCAAGACTTTGCTGCTCAATGTTGCTCCTTCACCCGGCTGCAAATCAGACAGTCACATTCTAGTATCTACAGGATTTTATCTGCAATGCACTGCCCATTCCTCAAAATTAATTTCACAGCAATTAAAAGTTGGCCCTTACGTCTATTTTTCAACGATTTACGACTTTCTGCAGATAAAATTGGCAGCTCTGACAGTTGATTTTGGTCCCTTAATACAGTTTCATGACCCCAAAAAAAAATCACGCGTTCCTTTTGCTGAAATTTGACGCGACACTCGGCCTTCCACCAAATGTTTCAACCAAGCCGAATGTATGTTGGCTTCGGTTTATGTATTGACTGTGGCGGCTCCAACAAATAAATATTGGCTCCCCCGAAGTTTGAATTTGTTCCCGCGACTATCAATAAGCGTTGCGTGCATATTGAAATTAGACTCGGCCACTTATCGGTGCAGCAGATTCGGATCTGCTTCAACCGGAACTCGTCGGCTCCCATAATGCCAAATGACGTCAATTATTCTCATTTTTGGCTTCTTGCTGTCGGTTCACGCCCCGCGCATGCAAATACTCTCCCCTATACAAAATATTTGTGGCAGATTGATCTCACGGCTTCATTACAAGAATTCCGACTCCCAAAAATCAATGCTCAAAATTTGTCGGTCTCGGGCTTAACTATTCTCCCAACTCAGCCTCTGCAAATAACCCACAGCTTATATACAAGAATGCCGTCACCCTCAAAATCTTACTGACGAAGTTTTTTGCATAATTCTTGTGGCAGTGTTGCATCTGAAAACCATCTCTCACAATCTGCTTGACGGCTTCCCTTTTATTATGATTTCACCAAATAATTTCTCGCCAGAAAATTCGAACCGTATTATAATTTGGCACAGTAATAAAAATGCAGCCTCAAAATTATATATATATATTTGACGGCTCCTTACAATTAAGCTTCATAATACGATGTGCTTCTCCATTAGCCGAATTTTCGAATCATTACAATGCCTACAACCTTTTGCTCGAAATTCTGTAGGATATTGGTGAGACAATTTGCAAACAATGGCAAGCTTGATAAAATCGACCATTAAAGTATTTTTCAGCAACGTGAGACTTTAAAATCCTCAAACTTGTCTTTGAAATCGATCTGCAAATTAAACCCTTGAAATGTATCTGCAACGATTTTGTTCTGGCAGATATGTCTTCGAAATAGAAGAAATCATGAAACCTTTGAAAATGAAACCCCGCAGGCTGAGCCAAGACCCCGGCTCTGATACCACTGTAATATCCCGGATGGGATATCTTAACTAAAATGCAGAAAAATACTGAATACCACAATTTGCCGTAAAATAATCATTCATTCAACAGAAGATTGCCATGTAAAATTAAAAGACAAGAAACACTGCAATCCAATACCATATAGAACAGAAGAAAAATCTCAGCTTTTATTATAGGTAATAAACAGGGGTTTACATATAGATCTGACCCAAGAAGAGCTGAGATAGAAAACTGGCCACCAAGATAAGCTGCTGAACGGCGCTGGCCACAAACTGAACTGCTGCACTCTCCCTCCGGCAACAGCTGACACTGAACCCACTGAAAATGATGAAGCCCAAGTTGAAGATCTGAATGATCCTCACACCAAACTCTGAAGCTCTGTGAAACTCCTAAGTGAAGTCTCCTCAAAAGTATTGGGTTTCAGTCCAATACTCACAAATCACCCGAGGGTTTCCGTCCTGGGGCTACTGCATGAAGTAGAGAACCACGTTCTCAAACCTCTCATATACAAGCAAATGATCTACTCCAAAGATGTCTCCCAATGGCCTCCTCCCTTTCTTTTATAGATCCCTTGGAGCCTTCTAGAGCATTATTTTATTATTATTTTATTTATGGAGCACTTTTCCCTTTCATTAAAATATTATAAAATATTCCTTTTTAATGCAGAAAAGGGCATATCGGCTACCACGCCTCCTCTAGTCATTGAAATCTCTGTCTAACTGTCCCATCGTGTAGGTCTCCTCGTCCCGGTTCCGATGAGCTATTACACTAAGGTGTTCCATCGTGTATTCCTCCCGGAATCCACCTTGAGCATAATCAGCTGAGTTAAGCCCATAAATAACTCAAAATTCCGAAAGTTATCGGAATGCATCGGAACGAAAGCCAAACTGCTCGGATAGTGGAGTATATCAAGCGAATGCCTTCGAACACCATGAAAACTCCTCAGAACTCTTCCAAAAAGCTCCTGAGCCCACTGATAGCACCAATCTGTACATGTGACCTGTCTGCTCCTAACTCTGGAAGTCCCTCCTAGCCCTGTCATGGGTGATACCAAAAATGGGAACATTACACCATACCATGGTCTCGGAGCCTGCTTGAGCCCGTACAGGGCCTTCTTCAATCTGCATACATGAGACTTCCTCTCATGAGTCTCAAAACCCTCTAGCTGTTCGATATATACCTCTTCCTCAATCTCTGGATTCAAGAACGCTGTCTTGACATCCATTTGATGAATCTCCCATCCCATCTGCGCTGGTAAGGATACGACAGTTTGGATGGAGGTATATTTGGCAACTGGTGCGAAGGTCTCTTCATAGTCAATGCCTTCCTTCTGAGCATACCCTTTTGCCACGAACCTAGACTTATATTTCTCTATGCTACCATTTGCAGCGTATTTGATCTTGTAGATCCATCGTGATCCAACAACTGATCTACTCTGAGGTCTGGGCAAAAATTCCCAGACATCATTTGTCATGATAGAAGCATACTACTCTATCATGGCATCTACCCATACCTGGTGCTGAACAACTTCCTGGAAGATGGAGGGTTCCTCTACCTGAGCAACCAAAGCTTGGTACTTGTTAGGTTGTCTACGCTGCCTCTTCCCACTCCTGGGAGTCCTAATGAAGTTTTCTGCGTCCCTCAGTATCTGCTGAGCTTCCCTGCTGATTCGACCACTGGTGGAAGGCTGATCTCTCGACTCTTCCTCTTGATCTGGTTGTTCCTTAGACTGAGTATTCTCCGAATCTTCTTTTATGGAAATGTTAGTACCTGTATTGGGTACTAAAGTCTATCTTCCTGTTTGTCCTTCTTGGTGCCACCGCTGCTCTAGGACCAAGGGAACTTCTGTAGTTTGATCCTCTGCCGACATATCACACGATTTCTGAAAAGCTCTATCCTCCATGAAATTAACATCGCGTCTTATCATAACCTTCTTGCTGTTAGGAATATAGATCCTATATGCCTTGGAGGTTTCACTTTATCCTACAAGATACCCCCTTTCTGCGGTTTGATCAAGCTTACTTCTCTTCCCGCTTGGTACATGAGAGTATGCCATGCTACCAAATATCTGAAGGTGCCCTACCTCTGGTTTTTTCCTTGTGAAAACTTCTTCAGGAGTCTTCTTCCTCAATGCTCTATGAGGAGTCCTTTTCTGGATGTACACTGTCGTGTTGCAGGCTTCTGCCTATAAATATCTGGGCAATCCAAGGTCGAATAACATGTGGCCTTGGCTGCGCCTACAATTTTCCTATTTTTCCGTTCTGCCACACCATTCTGTTCGGGATTGTATGGCGCAATCCATTCCCTCCTGGTGCCCTCCTTTGTGCAGAAATCTGTGAACTCTCCATCTGTGTACTCTCCACCATTATCTGAATGCAATGTCTTGATTTTCTTCCCCATCATGTTTTCAATAAGAGCCTTGAATTCTTTGAACTTTTCAAAGACTTCATCTTTTGTCTTCAGGAAGTAAATCCAGGTCTTCCTGGAGTGATCATCAATGAATGTGACAATATTTGCCACCCTTGAGAGCATTAGTGGACATTCGTCGACAGATATCTGAGTGTATCAGTCCTAATATGCTTGCTGCCCAGTTTTCACTTTTGGGAAAGGTTGCATTAGCGTACTTCCCAAGTACACATCCTCAGCATACATCATCATGCTCAGTGCTGAGAACAAGTGTAATATCCCCAAAGGGAAATAACCAGTAATACACAGAAATATGCCAGACAGATATAGAGAATACAATGCTGAACCAGATCATGGAACAAATACACATAGAATGCCAGAAAACTGAGCCATTTTATTAATCTGAAAGTACATAGAGAAGAGTACAAGAAAATCAGAATGAGTGCACCTATCCTTGCCCTAGGCAAGTGGAGGCCCTCTCAGACAAATAATGGCTGCAACAAGGACAGCGTCCTAGCTGGCTGAAGACTGCTCTGAAGACTGAAGCTGGACTGAGCTGGAACTATGAGCTGAAGATCAAAAGATAGCTGATATCAATACTCCAAACCCTCACCACTGAAAACGCTGTCTCTGCTAGTGACAGCGCAGAAACAGATGGAACACTGGTTACCACAACCACCAGATGAATGGATCAGCTCCTGAATGCTGGAAAACGTTGTCAAGCCTCTCTCACCCAAGCCTGCTCCTCAGATCAGCGTCCTCCTGATGGATCTGCGTCCTGTATACTCAGATCTACTGGATCTGAAGCCTCCAATCCAGATCTGCGTCCTCCTAGATCAGATCTACTGTTACCCCTTCAGATCTATGCTGGATCTGTCAATATCTCCTCAGATCTGCAATCTCCCAAGCTGGATCTAATGCTATTTCTTCAGATCTGCACCCTACAGAACTAGATCTGCAAATATCCTTCCAGATCTGTAATCTCTAAGTCTGGATCTATCAATGTACCCTCAGATCTGCGTCCTCCTGACTCCTAGAACAGCGTCCTCCTCCTCAAGCCTGAACTGCGTGCTTTCCTCTCCTGGAACAGCGTCCCTCCTCCTCAGATCTGGACTGCGTCCTCCCTGGAACAGCGTCCTCACTCTCCAAGGCTGATCAGCGTCCTCTTCCTCCTGGAACAGCGTCCCTCCTTCTCAGATCTGCGCAGCCACAAGAGGGCTTCTTCCTCTCCAAATCTCCACCTGAAAATGCTACCAATTCCCACTGAAACTGAAGGGTGTTACTCAGAAAATAACCTTACTAGGGCGGGCACTCGAAGTCCCCCGAAGCTAAGGGTGAAACCAGAAATAACCTTACCAGGGCCGGCACTCGAAGTCCCCCGAGGCTAAGGGTGAGATCTCCGACCGGAGACACTCGGTTGCACTAAACAGTGCTGCAGACCGACTAAACAACCGGCGTGCTGAAGCAGACAGAAGTCTAGCTCTCAATATCAATATAAAATCATGCATACCAAATGAAGTGGAAACCCCTCCTTTTATAATGCTAAACTCCCTCCAAAACTTTAACTGCGTCCTTCACCTTGCAGTTACCCTTGGGTCAGCGTGAGGCCTCCCATCATATACGTGTGGACCCCCAAGGCCCCTCTTTAAGTTATAACGTTAATCAACTAGGAAAACACTTTATTTTATAAAGTGAGGTGACTAAAGTGAGGTGACCCCTCTTATTTCTCACTTTATTTATTATTTCTAGCTAAAGCGGCAAAATTAAACAAAAATGAAATATTCCAATTAGCAAAGCTAATTGGGAATATTACAACAAGTACCCTAGCAACTGTCTCTCTGAGCATCTTCAATGCACCATGGTGCAAGTGCTCCATTCTTCTATGCCAAAGTTCGTTCAACCTTTTGGGAATCTGTAATTTGCAAGATTGGCAAATACAAACTGCAGAGACAACACTATTTCAACCACTTTGGGATTCTAGGATCTAGCCCTCTTGAATCCGGAGAGGGATCTCTCTAATAAAGTGAAAATATTGATTTATCTTTAAGGCTTTTATGGTGTGATATTAGGCTAGTTATGAAGACCGAGGGTTTTTGTTTGTTTTGGATGGTTGAGCATGATTATTAGTTGAGTGGAAAGTCCTAAATGGAAAGAGTTTCAAAGGTGTGAAGTTGCAAGTAATCAGAACAAGCTTCGGCTGATTAGATAGATATAACGCTGGTTTTTAGTCCATTGGGCCATGGAGTCATAATAGGATTTAATTGAAACAACAAGGTTCAAGAGTGGTCCATGGGGCAAGTCATCTATGTCTAAGGATCTCTTTAAAGTTGATTTTATGGAATGAAATGATACAACAAGAAGGGGAATTAAACAAATGAAGAACAAAGAGCAGCCTAAGATCAAGTAAGTGCTTTGAAACTATCCTGCTTTCGGCATACACTTAAGAAGGACATAAAAGTAATCTAAGATCTGGTAAGTACTTCGAAACTAACCAGCTTTGATGCACTTACAATAGAAAACATCTTAAACACGAAGGGAAACTTTAAAAGCAACTGTTGGAGAAGAAACTAGAGGACAGGGCTCACCATAGACTTCCCTAGCTCTGCTTTACTTAGTAAACTTTCAAGACAAACACATAAGATAACGAAGAATAGTCTAAGATCAGGTAAGGACTTTCAACCTAGCCTGCTTTCAACACATTTTTAGGGAAACTTTCAGATAGTTTTGGGGATAAAACTAGAGGACAGGGCTCACCATCATTTCCTTAGTTCATCTCTACTTAACATAAACTGAAACTAACATTCAAGAACAACATTTAGCTTAGACAGGAGGACGAGGGAACGCCAGCATTCCTAACTGCTTAAACTGAATTAAATCATTCCTAAACAACACAATTTGGAAGAAAACATGTAGATAAAGCTTATCAGTTAGAGAAGGGTACTGTAAACAGTAAATCCTAACTCTATGTTTGCTGTTCTTTATCAGAGAAGATGGCCAAAGTGAAAACATAAATAAAATAACAATTTACAATAAGAAAAACATCACCGTTGACATAGACCAGGATCCCATAAATCAGCTTGTATTGATGTTTCAAACCAGTTACAATCTTCAGGTCCAATGTTTCAGTTTAGCAATCATCTTCACTTCTCAGACTAACTTATTTGACTACAAACAGAGCTTCAAGAGCCAGTGAACACTATTTACAAGTAGAAGTTTCGAGCACAAGTATATTTCAAAGTTCTGCAACCAACATTGTTTCATCTTCTACAGAAGTATTTATAGAAGAAATGAGGAGGTGGGATAGAATAAAAGATCTTCAGGGTTCAATTAATACAAATTAATGCTTCTCGGCCTTTGAGGGGCTCAATGGAGAAGATTACAGATATTCCCTCTGTATTAATTGTTTTACATTAAATTTTAAGCTCGGTGGGATGCTTTTGTTGACTTTAAGGCTCTGTGTCATCTTTGTAATAACTCTGTTTGGCTTGGAATAACAGTTCGCCTGCATAGAGGCAAATATCTGGCGTTCTGGTCATAACTCGGCCTTCTGTTGAATATTTTGAGGCTACTGGTGTCACTAAGTAGCTGAGAGGAATCAATTAGCCTCTGATGTGGCGGTGGAGGCTTGCTGGTCTAACAGATATTTTGATTTTCTTTAAACATTGTCAATCTGCTTTAACTCTGTGTGTTTAGGCTTAATTAGGCCTAATTCTGTCTTTCTGTTCTTTAACCGTGTTTAATTAAATGGATTAGGCTTTTGATTTTCGATCTTAGCCGTAATCCATCCAAACGGTAAGAATTAGCTGCAATTCTTCATTTCTGCTTTGATTTGGGTCTTCAACACTGATACTCTCTGTTTTAATCATATTTCACTTTATCTTGTTGATGTGCAGGTGCTACGAAGGGTTCATATGGCATCAGTGCTCATGATGTACTGATGAGACGTGGCGTCGAACCCTGTAGATGGCTTTTCTTTTATGAACAAAGGCGTGGGGGATCGTCATCCCCGACCTTTGATTTTTCTTTTAAAATCATTTAAAAACCTGTAAAACCTGCAAAACACACAAAAATGTTATAAAATCCCGCGTGGTTGGGCAAACTGCTTCAGAGGTTGTGGTTAAGAGCATGGCTGTTGGATGAAAGCATCCAACGGTGGAGATTGAACGCAGAGGTCAAATGGAGGCGGTTGGAATCAAACGGTAGGAGAAAATTATGTTAGAGCCGTCGATCTTGCAAAGATCAACGGTCGGGAGCAAAATAAAGCAAAGGGGTCATTTTATAGAGAAATGGTCGAAAATGCGACGAAAATGGCTTAAAAACCTTAATCATTAGTGAAAAAGGCCAGATGTATTTTGGGGTTTCCGAAAAGGATCTGGGCCATCGGATTAGTTTGGCCCACGGAGATCAACGGTCAGGAGCGAACGCGATGAAATGCTGTGGAAACAGGGGAAAGTGGTTTCGGGTTGAGAAACCAATGGTATCGCGCTGCGAAAAGGCGGTAGGGCGGTTTTTACTTTTCGAACGCGATATGCGTTAGAGGCCGCGACGTGTCTTTTCAATACTGCCCATATCGCGCAGCCCTTGGAAAATTAACCTTCGTGCTTGAATTTGTGCGTCTGTCGTCAGATCTGGGGTCTCAGATCGGACGGTCAGGGAGTGAGCGCGATATGGATAAGATGCGCTGGAGGAACGAGGTGGGGGCGGGGAATCATGGTTTTAATCTGAGCCGTTGGATTTGGAAAGGCGGGGAGAAGATCAACGGCTAATAGTTGATCGGGAGATCGCCAATCGGAGGTTGCAAATAAGTGCGCCCAAAAACTCTCCGATGCAATAATGCGCTGATCGTTGATCGACTTTAGATCAATGGTCAGGAGGGGCTCCGATCAAGGAACGGCGGGGTCCTTCATAACACATGAAAATCCAAATTTTAATGAAAAACAAAGGTTTTAATGGTTTCGGAAGCGGGTTATCTATAAGGTTAGCGCTCGATTGCGGGGCCGCTGGTTTATATGGAAAGCAAAGGGCTTATATACAAAGGGTCAATCGCATCGGGGGCCTTAACACAATGAATAGACTTGCGCGCTCCGATTTCTTCCGATGCGATAAGCGCTTGGGACTATTAGCGCTTGGTTCCAGCACTAGGGCACATGTGGGGAAGTGGTTTAGGACTTAGCCCAAAGGGGCTTAAGCCTATAGTAAAAAAAGCTTGTTTTTTATGAAATTTTCAAGGTTTTTTGATGGATTTGGGGGTTAAGGTAAGGTTTAAAAAGGATTTCAAACCTTATAAAGGGATTTTATGAAGAGGAGATGTGAACAAAGGAAAAACAGAGGAAATTCATGGGGAATAAGGGGGGTAAAAATGAAGGTTAATATGAATGAAAGAAGGGGTAAAATGAGGGGAAAAAGGAGTCTTCAACAGTCTTTTCTTCAGGGAAAACAACAGAATTTCTGAGTTTAAAAGATGGAAACAACAGTGAAGATTAACCACTAGACATGATGTCTTCATAAGACTTCAAGAGATAACAATTTTTAGAAATAAAACTTGTTTCTTGAAGGCTCCAAAAAAGATTTAGCCACCATTTGATATGAAAATTTTTATAGGTGGCTAACACAACCCTTTCTTGTCTTCAAGATTACTACCGATTAGTGCCATCGGGGATTGAAGTTGCAACCTGTATAGTCTATTGCTCCTAACTTCAATTTGCTTTGTTTGCTTCCAGATTGGGTGCTTGACATATGCCTTCTTCTCGATAAAGTATACATCATACCCTCTTTCCTGCAACTGGGATACCGAAATTAAATTCATCCCAAGCCCTGGCTCATGTAGTACATCTGTGACTTCGACGCTGGTTCCGGCTTCCATCTGAAACACTATGGTTCCTCTTCCAACTGGAGTGCATTTCGTGTTATTCCCCAAAGTGATTTGGAAGTTCATCTGCTCCTCCCTATAGCTCGAGAAATATTCTTGTTCTCCAGTCATATGAGCTGAAGCCCCGCTATCAATATACCAGATTCCTACAGATGCTGAACTTGACAAGCATGCACAATCCTCTTCTAACCTAGAGGATAAAACATCTAAGTCTGCCATACTTATCTGTGCTTTCTTTTCCCTGTGCTACGTCCCTTCTGAAGCTTCTGGTTTGCGCAGTCTACTTCTTGACCTTGCTTCCTTTGGATCTGACAGCTCTGATACCATGTGAAAATTCTATAATATAGAACCCTACTGCAGCTACTGATTATATTTCTTCTATTGCATTCATTCACAATTATTTAACATTACACTGTGTTAAATATCAAAATAAAATACATTGCAGACTTCACAATACATAATCAATATGAAAGAAATAGCACAAGTATTCACACATAGACACTGTTATTTTTTGACAATTGTCCCCGAAAAAACCCAATGTGGGAAAAACAGTGCAACAAGTGTGAGGGTTTCTTTATTAAGTAGAAGTTTGAATACAAATGTGTGATTGTGATTCTCTGTCAATCACATGAAGAAATTTGATAGGAACAGACTAGTGAGACAATTCTCACTCTACCACGAAGTTCTGACATTGACCTGCACTTGCTCTGAGTAGCTCTATGTGAACTCTGC
The DNA here is from genome assembly GCA_034641835.2 of Pinus albicaulis. Taxonomy (NCBI): domain Eukaryota; kingdom Viridiplantae; phylum Streptophyta; class Pinopsida; order Pinales; family Pinaceae; genus Pinus; species Pinus albicaulis. Next base: position 1,299,371,930 of record CM076583.1, on the reverse strand, counting down.
ATAGTGACTGCGTCCCCTACACTGTCACTACGTTACTGCTACTACTGCTGCTTATGTATGCCTCAATGCTCACAATTGGGTGAGACTAGAGTGTTCTCCTCCTCCAGAAAACGTCCTCTAGAAACTGAATGAACCCTCAGCTGCTCCTCTCCAACTAAAATCAAACTCCCTCTATTGCTCTGCGCTGGCCCAGCGTAACTGCCACTTGGCTATCACTGCGCAGCTGCCAATGGCTCCCTCCTTCCTTCTTTTCCTGTACTCTCTCGCCTTCGAAACTCTTCCTCTTGAAGAATTCTCCTTCCCCTCCCTGCAATCTAGAACCACTTCGATTCTTCCTTAGACTTGAAGAAATCAATCTCTGGTTTCTTTCTTTGTCTGATGTGTCTTCCAAATGCCCATCGAGCTCTCCTTTATAATCTTTCACTGACTCATCAATGGCCAATATTAAATCATAATCAAGGGCTAAGATTAATTGAGAGTTGATCTGTGCCTTTATCTAGAAGATTCTCACTTGATTCAACTAATACACTTTAATTAATCAGTTTCCCTAAGTTTAGACTTAGGAAACCATTAAAAAAAGATAAATTAATTTAATTAAATCATTTCTAAGAGGAATCTCCCAAAACACTTTTTGGGTATTGTGGAATACACGAGTCATAGCCTATATGTAAAATCTCAAGGTTAGAACACACCCGATGCTACCATAAATCAACAGTTTGACTAGTTGTGAGGGCATATGGCTTCGCAAGATGTTGTTTGGTCTATTTGGTCAGGCATTGAGACCTTCTGTGATTTATTGCGATAATCAAAGTTGCATAAAACTCACGGAGAATCCAATTTTTCATGACAGGTCAAAGCATATTGGGATCAAGTATCACTTCATTCGAGACTATGTTCAAAAGGCAGCAGTCAAGCTTGAGTACATCTCCACAAATGAGCAGGTAGCGGACATCTTCACCAAAGCCTTACCACGGGGCAAACATGTCTACTTTAGAGACAAGATGGGAGTGGTGAGGAACACTTTCCTCGGTAAGAGGGAGTGTTAAATTTTGGGTACCAGAGGACAAGTGGTTCCCCATGGCTTTGATCTTTGGCCTAAGGAAAAGTGTCCACTCTATTGTACTTATTCTCTTAAAGTGACTTTATAAGTGGTAAAGTTAGTGTAATTTAAAAGTGACTTTATAAGTGATAAATTTACATTCTAATTTTAAAGTGACTTTATTAAAGTCAATGAAGAATTAGAAAGTGAAAAAGTGACTATGGAAATAAAAGGCTAAGTGGGTCTTTATTTAAGTGGGTGAGTGATTAAATAGAAAAAGTGAAAATAATGTGCATTATTTTCAGCCCTTGATCTAAAGCTATCTCAGCCATTGGATTGAGGGATCACTCCAAAGTCACTTAGGTTAGGGTAAAAGGAGAAAAGAAGAACAAAAGATCATTCATTCATTCATGAGCATTTGAGAGAAAAGACAAGAGAGAACAAGGAGATTTTTTGAGCAGGGAGGAAGTGAAGGAGAGCAGCAAACCTTGGCATGTAGCCCAAGGAGGCATTTACAACAGTCCGTACAACAACAGTTTTGGGCATGCATTCCAAGATAGCAGTCCGTACAGTAGCTATCTGGCACGCATCCAAAGGAGGGACGACACAAATTTCAAGGGAAGAAGACAACAGGCAGAGGCACGATTTTTGAGGCAGAGCTGGGCACAACTTTCGAGGAGGATATTTTGATGTACATTTCCGTGCAGTTCGTACATTTCATATGGCCGTACACTGATTTTTGGGCACGAAAACTGAGGCAGACCATACAACATTAATTGCTATTATTTTTTGTTTGAGCAGTTTTCTGTTGGCATGATTTTCGAGGTGGAGTTCATGCACAAAAATTGAGATAAGTTGGGTTTTGTAAATGTTGGAATTTTTCTGTGTATTTCAGTTTCTCTGTAAAAGATTTTCAGAAATAAAGAAGAGCTCTCAAACTGGTTTTCCCCAAGAGTTGTAGGGGGGATTTCCAGGGTCACATTGACCAAAAATCACTGTCATTTTCTGTGTGGCTGTTATATTTTTACTGTGCATTTATTTCCAGTATTTCCAGTAGTAGTAAAATCTCCAAATTTGTTTTTTCAGAAATAAATGTCATTTCCAGATTTTAGTGTTTTTATCATGCTTGGATTTAACATTAAATGCATGGAGTGATAAAGGAAAACTGATGACCGAAGTGGGGACTGAAATTTTACAGTTGGGTCAGTGCCAGACCCTGAAGAGATTTTCCGGAGGCTAGAAGGCCCCAGTTTCCAGCCAGCAGAGAGACCAATGCAGAAACAGAGGGCAACCACAGTTGTGATGCAGAGACTGCGTAGAGGCAGCGCAAGGCAGTTCGTTTTGGGTGTTGATCAGTGTCAGGTTCCCATGGAAGAGTGAGGTTTGTCTCACAAGATCTTTCTTGTCAGTTTCTCTGCATGATTTGATAGATCTGTCAATCATAGACTTGTGCTTAGAAAATTTACTACATAATATATAAACCCTCAGTTGCTGCACCAGTTTTCCCACACTGGGTTTTTCTGGGGACATTAGTTCAAAAACAACTGTGTCAGATGTGTCTATGATTTCTTCTTGTTCATTTTTGTTTTTGCACTTGTAATTTTCCGCAATTTATTTAGTGAAGGTTGCAGTGTTTTTAATTTGATGTTGTCATAGCAATAAACTGAATAATTAATTATCAGTTAGAAGAATTAATACCAGTTGTTGCAATAGGATTCCGGATTTGAATAATTTTCACACGGCATCGAAGCTTGTATAGCTGAGTGTAGGAGGAACAGAGGAATAGATCCGTAGATCCAACGTTGAGGAAGTTGGGATCAAAGAGCTGCGTAAGCAGCAGATCGATCTCCCAGCAGATTGTGCAGTCCAAGCCAGGAGGGCCAAAACCAACAAGGAAAATATCTCTCTGAGTAAGTCTACAGAGAGGAAAGATTTTTTAGATTGCAGTTTGGCAGAGCAGGAGTGGTGTAGCAAATCAACGTAGATCAGCAGCCAGAGGGACGTAGTTTCTGCGCAACTGTGATTGCGGGTGTAGAAGCGTCAGAAGAGAGATCTGGAGACACTTTGAGGGAATTTTCTTCCTCAGGGAATTCCTAGCCGAGGAATTCTATTTCGAGAGCTGAGCAACATTTTTTGGGTGGCAGATCTACCATCTCTAGCAAGAAGTACGTAAGCCAGTCTAATGCTGCGCAAAGGAGAAAGAGAGGGAGCTAGATTCGACATTTTTTTCGGCATAAATGGCAGCAAGCGGGATGAGAGATCAAGACAGGTTGGAGGGAGCCTCCAACTATGTGATCTGGTAGGCAAGGATCAAATGCCTGTTGGATGAGCATGATCTCAAGCTCTTTGTAAAAGGTACGGTAGCTATTGCAGTAGATGCAGATCCTATGAAGGAATACAAGAAGAATATGGCGAAGACAAAGCGCCCGATCCTTGATGGAGTCAGGGATCATGTCGTATGTCACATAGCTAGCAAAGGGACTACTGGAGAAATGTGGCAGGCCTTGGTGAAGCTATATCAAGGATCTTCCGAGCAGCGGAAGATGTATTTGGAGGAGAAGATGCAGACTACTAGGATGAAGAAAGGTGAGCGCATTAATCTGTTCCTTTCTAGACTTCAGGAAAACCGTATCAACTCTCAGCTGTGGGATCAGCTCCTCGGGCCACTGAGATGGTCAAATTGGCCCTCAATTTAGTGTCCAAAGACTATCAGGTCTTTGTCCAGAGCATCCTGGGCAGAGAGAATTTGCCAGATTGGGAGTAAATGTGGGCCACTCTTTAGCAAGAAGAGATGAGGAGGGACTTATGTGAAAATTCTATTGCAGTATCATGGTTTATTTCTCCTACTTGATTTAGATATTACAAGTTATTTTCAGAAAGTTAGATTAAGAAAATATTGACGTAAACACAACTACAGTCTACACATGTAGATCATTTACTGAATATTACGCTCATCCAACAAAGTGACACAAGGATTTTTGGACATAAGTCCCCAGAAAAACCCAAAGCGGGAAAACCAGTGCAATAGATATGATGGTTTATTTTATTAAGTAGATTTGAGTACAGTAAATCTGGGTTTCCAGATCTGGAAAACACGACAAAGAATAAAAGAATGAATATGCAGCTAACCTGATATTTTAGTGCCAAATATCTGATTGATTCACACCCTCAAACAGGATTTACAGAACTCAACCTGGATCTGGCCCTAGAAACCCCAGCGCTGCCCTTGAAGCCCCAGCGTCAGCCCTGCTAGCCTCAGAATGCCACTGCGTTGCCCAGAGAGGGACTGCGTAACCCCTGAGAGGGTGACACAGGCCTTACGCTGGCCCTGAAGCCCTCCTGCGTAATTCTGAAACCCTCTGGAGCCTCTGCGCTGTCCTGCGTAGCACTTGCATAGCGGTTGCGCAACACTTGCATAGTTGTTGCTTTGCTTCTCTGCGTTGTCCTTGCTGCTGCTCCTCTGCCTCCTACTGACTCTTGGCCTTGGCATCAGATCATTCCCTTGGCCAATACTACCCCCCGCTGCAGAAAATTCCTCCGGAAATTCTTAGCAAACCCTGCCCTAGAATTCCAGATCTATTTCTCAGTTCTGCAACTGTGTGTGTATATCCAATTGACCCTCAAGCCTTTCTCTTATACTTTTTCATTCATCTCATCAACGATTGAGATTAAAACATTCATCAACGACTGCGATTAAAAGACTGCTTGATCCGTGTCTTTTAGAATATTTCAGCACATGTGTAATTAATTCACTTTAATTATTTAATTTTCCAAAGTTTAGACTTAGGAAATCCATTAAAATAATTAATTATTTGAATAACTTGAACACCAGCTGAAATTTCACAAAGCACTTTTTGGGTTTTGGAGTTCAAGTGTGTCTTAGCCCCTCCACAAAATTTCAGGGCTAGAGCACACCCGATGCTACACCAACTATACAAAACCTCAACACTCCCTCTTAGCATAGAGTGTGCTCTAGCAATGCATTCGCACCATGCACTACAAGATCTTGAAGTTGGATTCTGTGTTGATGATGCTTGGCTTGTTGCCCCACATCCACTACACTGCTGCTCTCTGTACTGGTGCCCATGCCACTGCCACTGACACTGCCACATCTGTACTGCAACTCCCTCTCAAATTGCTGCATCATGCTGCCCATAGCACGGCCATTGCTAACTGCTGCACTGCAACTCAGTTGTCGAGAAGTAAGCAACTAAAAGGAATTCTGCCCAACTGTTTGACAGATAAGTCAGGCTGCCTTTCATCACTGAAGCTCCCTGGATGTTGATTTAAATTGTCGTCCTGGAGACACTATCATGCTGCAAAACTGCACTGCTTGAGCACAACCTCTCTGCGCTGCTGAAGTCCCATCAGCCCCTCTATGCTGCTGTCTCCACGCTGCTGCTACCTCTGCATTACACTGCTCCCTCTTCAGCTCTTCATCATTGCCCTCTGCTTCATTGTGACCTTTTGTAACCATCTCTCGACTCATCCCACTACCGTCTTAAGGCTCTCGTATCTCATATGTGATCCAAGAGTAGGGACGACTCAAGGATCCCGCTAGTGTCTGTAGATGCTCTACAGATCCATGTCACCCCACCTCTTTTCTCAAGGTGCATGAGCACTTATGGCTGCATTATCATCAGAGCCATCATCCTTTGCTGTTGTAGCCTTGGAATCAGAAGATCCTTTGTCCTTCTTCTTAGGACAAGTGCTGGCGAAGTGTTCAAGATCGCCACAGTTAAAGCACTAGACCTTGGAAAGGTCCTTCTTCTTCTTTTCCCTTGATGCAAGTGTTGCATCCTCCTCCTCTTCTATCTTCGCTTTGGCTGATCCGCTTCCTCCACTGATATTATGCTTCTTGGGGATCCTCCTGATCTCCTCTTGGCGGAGGATAGCCCACATGTCTGCCCAAGAGGGTAACGCTGCCCTTCCCAGAATGCTCTAGACAAACGTTTCCCATTCTTCAGAGACAACATTTAGGGTCGTCCTCACTAGGAGTCCTTCATCCGGATTAGCACCCATGCCAATCAGTGGTTCTCGGATAGCTTGAAGCCTGAAGAGGAATGGATCTATCTCTTCACCCTTCATCATTTGGAACAACCGCATCTGGTTCTCCAGAAGCATTTTTCTTTGGACAGAGCCTCCTTGGTACATCGTTTCCAAGGCTACCAACATGTCATTTGTTGTATTCTTTGCAGCAATATGAGGTATAACGTGGTCCTTGACTCTGTTTATGATCAAACGCTTAGTCCGCGCTTGATTCTCTTCATACTTCTTCAGAGGATCTGCATCGGTTGGTACAACAAGAACCTTCTCTGCATGATCTTTGAGACCATACTCATCCAGAACTGAAAGGATTCTGGCTCTCCAGATAACATAGTTGGACATGCCATCCAATCTATCTTGATCCTTTAGTCCATATCGAGCCATCTTGCTCAGATCTTACAGAAACAGTACTTCTTCTCCCTCTGGATCTGGGTTTCTTGGTGACTAGAAACCCTCTAGTAACTGCTTCTGCAGAAGACTGATTTCCCTGATGGAAGTCTTTCACCCAAACACAATCAGACAACACTTTTCGATCCTCCTGATTGAAACTCAGATCTGTTTGGCTCAGATCTGCTAAGTAACTGTCTTCCTCCCGCCTTTCTTGTCTTAGCTAGGCACAATTCTGCACTGACAGAATCTCCACCCCACCAGCACTGCTGAACATTTGAAGCACTGCTTCCAGATCTTGGCAAAACTCTTTTGTAACTGGAGAAATGACTGGACTGCGTCTTACTGACTAGCCCAGCGCAGCCTCAACGATGCTCAGAAGTGACCTGCGTAACCCCATACTGGGTGATGCAGTCCTTATGCTGCCCTGGGAAAGGTCTGCGTAAGCCTGATGGCCTTCTGCAGCTTCAGCGTTGTCCTCTTCTGGATTTGCATTCTCCTGCTATTAAGATGCCTTTTTTGGATTTGCTGCTTCTTCTGCTACCTCGCAGAAAAATATTTCTTCAGCGGATTGTTGGAGATTCAGTGTGATCTGCTATTGTTCTGATACCATGTGAAAATTCTACTGCAGTATCATGGTTTATTTCTCCTACTTGATTTAGATATTACAAGTTATTTTTAGAAAGTTAGATTCATAAAATATTGAAATAAACACAACTACATTCTACACATGCAGATCATTTACTGAATATTACGGTCATCCAACAAAGTGACACAAGGATTTTTGGACACAAGTCCCCGAAAAAACCCAAAGCGGGAAAACCAGTGCAACAGATATGAGGGTTTATTTTATTAAGTAGATCTGAGTACAGTAAATCTGGGTTTTCAGATCTGGAAAACTCGACAGAGAATAAAAGAATGAATCTGTAGCTAACCTGATGTTCTAGTGCCAAATATCTGACTGATTCACACACTCAAACGGGATTTATAGAACTCAGCCTGGATATGGCCCTAGAAACCCCAATGCTACCCCTGAAGCCCCATCGTCAGCCCTGCTAGCCTCATAATGCCACTGTGTTGCCCAGAGAAGGTTTGCGTAACCCCTGAGAGGGTGATGCAGGCCTTACGCTGGCCTTGAAGCCCTCCTGCGTAATTCTGAAACCCTCTGGAGCCTCTGCGTTGTCCTCCATAGCGGCTTCGCAACACCTGCGTAGCTGCTTCTTTGCTTCTCTACACTGTCCTTGCTGCTGCTCCCTTGCCTCTTACTAACTCTTGGCCCTGGAATCAGATCATTCCCTCGGTCAATACTACCCCTCGCTGTAGAAAATTCCTCCGGAAATTCGTAGCAAACCTTGCCCTAGAATTCTAGATCGATTTCTTAGCTCTGCAACTGTGTGTGTATATCCAACTGACCCTCAAGCCTTTCTCTTATACTTTTTCATTCATCTCATCAACGGCCGAGATTAAAACATTCATCAACGACTGAGATTAAAAGATTGCTTGATCTGTGTCTTTTAGAACATTTCAGCACGTGTTAATTAATTCACTTTAATTATTTAATTTTCCTAAGTTTAGACTGAGGGAATCCATTAAAATAATTGATTATTTGAATAACTTGAACACCAGCTGAAATTTCACAAAACACTTTTTGGGTTTTGGAGTTCAAGTGTGTCTTAGCCCCTCCACAAATTTTAGGGCTAGAGCATACCTGATGCTACACCAACTATGCAAAACCTCAACAACTTACTCAAGTGTCAACTTGAAGGCAACAACAGTAGTGGGAAGAAGCCGAAGGAGGAGGAGGATAATGTGGCCCTTGCATGAAAGGGGAAGCAGGAGCAACGCTGGAGGAAGAAGGACCTTTCCAAGATCTAATGCTTCTGGTGTGGCGAAATGGGTCATTATGCCACACAATGTCCTCTCAAGAAGAAGGACAAGGACGAGAAGCATGATCCACAAGCAACACCTGCCAGGATCGATGAGGAGGAGTTCGCCATGATAGCTCATATACCTCTAGGAGGGAGGTGGGCTGACTTGGAGCTGTAGACCCAGATATCTACAAAATGGGCAAGATCTTTGAGGAGTCCACTTCTCGGATCAATACCTTGCTACGGGAGCCCAAATCATATGTAGCAGGATGGACGAGTGCTAGTTGGTGCAGAGGAGTGCAAAAGTGACAGTGCAGTGGTTAGCAACGCCAAAACCTAAGCAATGCAGAGCAGAGTGGACAACAGTGCAAGAAAGCACAGCGCAAAAGTCAACAGTAGCGCAACAACACCAGAGGGACAACGCAGAGGTTATCAGTTGTAAGATATTCAATACCGAGATGCATCATACTGAACACTTGTTCAATATTGGATGTTTTTCTGTTGCAATAAGCAACAATATTGCAGTGGAGTGGCAGTTGGCAATGGTAGTGTCAGCAGTAGCATGGACGCAGAATTTGAGAGGGAGTTGCAGTATGGATGCAATGTTGATAGTGGCAGTATCAGCAACAATACATATGTAGCATTTGCGCAAAGTTGGTGGGAAACAGTGTCAGACATCAACAACGCAGAGGGAGATGTTGTAGAATCAGGGCAATTGTAATATCCCCAAATTAACAGTCAGCTAATTGGGATATTAACTTTTATTAATTTTGGCAAATCCTAATGTGGGGCAGAAATAAAATGGGTAGGGGACCCACAATTAATAATTAGGCTAAATAAAGTCTTTTCCTAAAGTCCTTAAGGGAAAATTGGGGCTCTAGTGGTGGGGTCGAGTTCGCCTTAGGTGGCAGCGTAGAAGAGGCACGAAAAGGACAACGTGGGATTGGCTAGAGGAAGACAACAAGTGATTGGCCAAGGAGAGGCAGCGTAGGCCAAGGTGGGACCCGAGGAATACGTTGGGCCTCAATGGACAAAAGGAAGAAGGGAAGGCTCATTTGGGCATTCATTCATTCATCTTATTTCTCTCAATTACTTTGACTGAAGCATGCTTGAGCCGGAGATCCAAGTTTGCAGTGCTGTTTAGCACACGAGATCTTCAAGCGGAGATCTCAACCTCTACCTCGGGGGACTTTGAGTGCCTGCTCAGGAGATGAGTTGATCCAGATTTATGCAGGAACGCAACAGAATAAACACATAACCATAAATACAGAGATGCAGCGGAAATAACACTTCATTTCATTAATATCAAAGAACTGAAATTTGCTTACAGACATAATGGAAATAAAACTAGCTAGGGCACTGGTAGCTATCTCTGAGAAGAGATGTGGCGGCTACAGGCCTCTGAACTGAGTTACAATGAGGCTCGAGGGCCTATTTATTATTGAGAAACAATGGAGAACCCTCAACATCCCAAAAACCTAACCCTAGGAGATGAAGCGCCAAACTATGGGCCCCGTTTGGGTAAATTGGTGTTTCAACTTCCCAGGGACGTAACTTTGGCATACTATCTCCGTTTGACGCACATGATACATCATTAGAAAGCTCTATCCAAGGACTACAGCTTTCGAGATGAATTTGATGATCAAATTGGCTGGTGCTTTGATACCCAAAAAACGTCGTTTAGGGCCTCAAAACGGCTCCGGAAGTTCAGGACCCGAAAAACTGCTAAAAATAGTAAGTTATGCCGAAACTGAAAAACTGAAAGAGACAATGGTGGGGGCCCAAGTGGAATAGGCGGGTGGCCACCAATATCCACCTGGATCATTCCTCCCCCTTAGGAAGCAATGGTCCCCATTGCGTTAAGTTCCTCCATGAGATGAGGAAATTTCTGCTGAACTTGGTCCCTGGTGAACCACTTTCCTTGGTGTAGGAGTTGGCCAGCTTTGACAACCCGATACAGTTGGATCTTCTGTTGGTGAGTGTTCTTGATTTGCATGTCCATGATACAATCTGTGGTGGCCTGTTCCATGCAGTCTGGGTTTAACTCTGTTGGTGTGAGTTGTTCTACAATGTCCGAGGTGTCCAGTAGAGGTGGGAAGTAAGGATGAAGGTGATCCACATTGAAGACTGGGTGCAGACCAAGGAATGGAGGAATACTAAGCTCGAAGGCATTGTTCCCTATAGCCTTGGTGACAGTGTACGGCCCGTATCGGAGCGGGCGAAGCTTGCGGTGGGGTCCAGTGAGGCGCTCCTTCTGCAAATGTAGCCATACTTTGTCGCCCACCTGGAAGTTGTGTGGCACTCGGTGTTGATCATGGCGTTGCTTGTACTTGGCATTGGCTCTGTCTAATATATCATGAACCTGTTGGCGGATGTGTTGAATGCGCTCGATGAAGCTACTTGCTTTGTCAACTTCAGACTGGACATGAGCTGAATCGGCCTGAGCAGCTGCAAACGGCATGGCTATGTCAATGGGACATAGTGGCTGGAATCCCAAGCCCACCTGAAAGGGGCTATGGCCAATTGAGCTGTGGAGAGCCCGGTTATAACTGTGTTGTACATAGGGGAGGCTCTCGTCCCATGTGCGTGGATGCTTTGAGTTGTACATGCGCAGAATGTGTACAATCATTCTGTTGACGACCTCTGTCTGGCCATCTGTTTGGGGATGGAAAGCTGTGGACTTGGTGAGCTTTGTGTCCAACATTGACCGGAGGCTGGACCAAAATGTGCTGAGGAACCTGCTATCTCGATCTGATATGATAGACTGTGGGATCCCAAAGTGCACCCACACTCGTTCAAAGAAGAGTTTAGCAGTGGCTTCTGCTGTGATATTCTTCTTACAGGCCGCCATGATGGCCATCTTCGAGAATCTGTCAACGACCACGAAAACACGGTCATTTCCATTCTTAGTAGAAGGCAGGCCCGACATGTAATCCATGGAGATGGATTCCCAAGGTCGACTAGGGGTAGGTAGTGGAGTATATAGGCCTTGCTTCTTGATGGTCGGTTTGGCAATGGCACAAGTAGTGCAGGATCTGATGTGCTTCTTGACATCCTTTCAAAGGTTCGGCCAATAGAAATACTTCTGTAGTATTGCTACTGTTTTCTCAACCCCGAAATGCCCAGCGACTCGACTGTAGTGTGCTTCCCATATCATCTTTGCACACTCGCTTGAAGGAACACAAAGGTGTCCCAGGTGACATAAAAGTGCATCTTGGAGGTGAAAATTTGGAACTTGCATACCCCCCAAGGGTGCCTTGTAAGTGTGGCCGAATTCTGGGTCACTCTCATAGAGAAGCGGCCAATCAGAAGTCTCGTGCCCACAAGAGTTGAGCACGGTGGTGAGCGCCACGATCGGTGGTCGGCTGAGGCAGTCTGCAACATTATTGGTGCTACCCTTCTTGTACTTGATGTTCAAATGAAGCTGTTGCAGATATGTGGACCACTTCTGATGGCGATCATTCTGCAACTTCCCTTGTGTCTGTATGAACTGCAGGGGCCGGTGGTCTGTGTGGATGATTGTTTCCTTCCCCAAAATGTAATGCTTCCATTGTCGACGGGCTTGCACAATGGAATACATTTCTTTGTCATAGGTGGGATACTTGCGAACTGTCTCAGACAATGTCTCACTGTGATATGCCACTGGATGTCCCTGTTGAGTAAGAACTGCCCCAATAGCATAGTCAGAGGCATCTGTCTCGATCTCAAATGGCTGTTGCAAGTTTGGTAATGTGAGCTTTGGGGCAGAACAGAGGCGATTTTTCAATTCTGTGAACGCCTTCTATTGAGGTTCCGACCAAAAGAATTTTGCTTTTGCTCCTCCCTTGGTGACTTGACTCAAGGGCCAAGTGATATGAGAGAATCCCAACACGAATCTACGGTAGAAATTAGCAAGACCCAGAAAGCTGCGAAGCTCTGTTATAGTGGTTAGGGCTGGCCAATCCCGAATGACTTGGATCTTGGCTGGATCCACATGCACCCCCTTTCATCAATAATGTATCCTAGATATTGAACCTGGGTCATGCCAAACGTGCATTTCTCCAAGTTGGCACACAACTTGTGTTGCCGTAGTGTTTGGAGGACTTGTCGGATGTGGTGAAGGTGCTCTTCCCAAGTCTTGCTGAAGATCAGAATGTCATCCAAGTACACCACTACAAATGAGTTGGTGAATGGCCGCAAGATATCGTCCATCATCCTCATGAAGGTTGCGGGAGCATTCGTCAACCCGAAAGGCATGACTAGCCATTCAAAAAGGCCTTCCTTAGCTTTGAAGGCAGTCTTCCACACATCAGAGGGTTCAATTGGTACCTGGTGATACCCAGACTTCAGGTCGATCTTATTGAAATATTTTGCACCTTGGAGTTGGTCCAGAAGGTCATCAATCCGTGGGATTGGGTACCTATTCCGGACAGTGATCTTGTTCAGCGCCCGATAGTCAATACAGAGTCTCCACGTTCCATCCTTCTTCTGTACCAACACGATCGGGCTCCCACAGGGCGATGAACTTGGTTTGATGTGACCTTTCTGCAACAGCTCCTGAATCTGCCTCTTGATTTCATCATTCTCCAGAACAGAGCGCCGATAGATCGGTCCATTAGGTAGCGGCGCACCGGGGGTCAAATCAATCGGGTGCTTGACCTGACAGTGCAGAGGAACCCCTGTGGGTGAGGTGAATATGTCCCCGTACTCCTCCACAACCTTATCCATTTGTTGTTGTTGTGCAGAGGAGCCCTGTCTGGAGGTCGTGGCCACAGTCTTCTTCTTGCCCTGGGGGCGGATCATCGGGAAAACGAATTTCCTGGTTTGGGAAATGAGCTTACTGCATTGTTTTGCAGTAACCAAAGAGATAGTCGTAGGAGGTGGTACCTCTGGTATCCTGTACAACTTATTTCCCAAAGTAATAATAACAGCACGAGGTCGAGACTCATACACGGCATGACGCTTCCACAAGTATGATTGTCCTAATAATACATCAGAAACATCAATAGGAGCAACATCACATAATACCTCATCCGTGAAGGGCTTGATGCTATAGGAAAGGCGGCACTGCTGGCTAACGCGGAGATCTCGTCCTTGGTGAAGCCACCCGATGGTGTATGGATGTGGGTGAGCTGTGGTCGGCAAGCCCAACCGCTTCACGGCGTCTGCTGAAATGAGGTTCTTTTGGCTTCCATTGTCGACAATGAACTGTACAGGGGAGCCCTTTACCCACATCTGGGAGTGGAAGAGACGTTCCTCCTCCTCTGGATCTTCCGGTTCCTCCTTCTGGATCTTTGTAGTGGCAATAGTGGCATGGGCTCCACATCAATAATCTGTTTCCGTTTTTCTATCTCTTCAGTGCTCCATCTTCGGAGCCTGAGTACGCACCGACCGTGCCTCATCTCGGCCACCAGCAACTGCTTGGCCCGACACTCACTTCTGTTGTGAGTGGAGCTCTTATGGAACTCACACCACTTTCCCGTGTACTTCTTTGGCTTTGCGGTGTTGTTCTTTGTTTGTGGCTTCGACAGGCTGTCTTGAGTTGCCATGCCTTGCATTTTTCCTTTGTTCTACGGTTTGGGAGAACCTTTCCCTTGCTTTTGATTCGCATATCCAAAGTCTCGGTTCTCCTGTTTGAATTTCTCCGTCAATTCTGGCACACCTAAGATATGCCGTACCAAGCGAGGAGATGTCAAGGAACTCCATTTCCTCCTGAATGTATTTGTGCAGACAGCTGCGATACTTTAGCACCAGATGTTTCTCTCAATCTTTGATACCCAACTTTGTGCGCAGGGTATGGAACAGATTCGTCAGCTCATGCACATCTTGATCCCTTTGTTGTCGCAGCGTGGTCCATTGTATGTACTTGTCCTCATAGCTCCCCATGGGATAGTACTGTTCCTTGACGGCGTCTCGGAAAGAATTCCAAGTTGGTACGGCCGAGAACAAAGAGGGTTTTGTCTGGTCCTTGTTCTCACAGTAGGTTTCCCACCAGTCCTTAACATGGGGGGTAGCTTTGAGGAGTGCAAAAATAATCTTCTCCCGGTCTGAAAAGTCATGAACAGAGAAATATCCTTCTAATAGATTCAACCATCTATCTACGGCATCTGCATCTATTTGACCCTCAAATGTGGGAATGTCAAAATTTACTTGTACCTTAAAAGGAGTCGCACCTCCAGAGTGGCTGCTGGATGCAGATGCGCCGCCGGTGGGCAGCCGTTGAAGGATCTGAACAAAGTTATCCATCATCACGTTCCTTTGTCTTTCGAGGGCCTCCCCGAGCAATATTTTGATAGGATCTCCTGCTCCCTCATCTTTCTTTTCGTCCCCCATGGGCGTCCGTCGAGGTTTGCGAGGCTGATCTTGCAAAGGTTCCACCAAATCAAGCCCTAGCTCCTTATACCCCGACCTCGTTGGGGACATGCAAAGAAGGATCGAGAAAAAGCAGACCGCTCTGATACCACTGATCCGGATTTATGCAGGAACGCAACATAATAAACACATAACCATAAATACAGATATGCAGCGGAAATAACACTTCATTTCATTAATATCAAAGAACTGAAATTTGCTTACAGATAATGGAAATAAAACTAGCTAGGGCACTGGTAGCTATCTCTGAGAAGAGATGTGGTGGCTACAGGCCTCTGAACTGAGTTACAATGAGGCTCGAGGGCCTATTTATTATTGAGAAATAATGGAGAACCCTAAACATCCCAAAAACCTAACCCTAGGAGATGAAGCGCCAAAACTATGGGCCCCGTTTGGGTAAATTGGTGTTTCAACTTCCCAGGGACGTAACTTTGGCATACTATTTCCGTTTGACGCACATGATACATCATTAGAAAGCTCTATCCAAGGACTACAACTTTCGCCAGCAAAATGTCGTTTAGGGCCTCAAAACAGCTCTGGAAGTTCAGGACCCGAAAAACTGCTAAAAATAGTAAGTTATGCTGAAACTGAAAAACTGAAAGAGACAATGGTGGGGGCCCAAGTGGAATAGGCGGGTGGCCACCAATATCCACCTGGATCAGGAGTTTTGCATTTTGGTGAGGGAATTACACAGCAGCGACAACAGGAGAAGTGTAGCCTCTTCAGGACTGCACAGAGGTAGGGTAGACTACACAGTGTGTTGTCGCACAGATTGTCTAGGCACTGCGACAACGGCTCAGATCGGGGGCTGTCACCCTGATCCCCAATCTCTCTATCTAAGCTGTCTCCTTGCAAGCTAAGGGAGGAAGACCCTAATAGAAATGAAGAAACATAATTGGTTGAGAATCAACCAACTTAGGAGACACAACTGAAAGACCAAGTACTTGATGAGATTAACGAGATTTCACAGATCCAATTATATTAAAACCAGTGCCTTGTGGAGTTAAAAGATCCCGTTATGCAATTAAAGCCAAGTAATTGATATATAACTGTTGCCATAAAATTGACCACAATGATATTCGATGAAACACCCTCACAATTATGCATTAAAATAATCTGAATCCACAACAATGCTATCATGAGATGACTATCAAATTGAAATGCCAGATCATTGCAATATTTCCGAAGTTATAATGGTCCAATTTATTCCAATCCAGAAATTAAAATGAAAAATTTATATAGTCAAACTTAGGATAAAATTTTAAAAGCTCATTTGACTATAAAAGAATTTTTTAGAATTTTAATAAATTTTTATTTTTTTATTTTTTAAATCTAAAAAAATAAGTGAGAAATTAGAAATAAAACTAACGTTAACCAAACAAGTAAAATCTAACTTATAAAAACTAAGGACTAAAAATTTAAAAAAATAAAACTAAAAGCTAAAAAACAAATCTAATTAAAATCTACAAATTAAATCTAAAACCTCAAAGAACTAATGCTAAACTAAACTAACGTTAATAAATTTAAAAATTTAAAACTAAAAACTAACGAAATTAAAACTAAAACAAAAATCGAACCTAAAGTCAAACTAAAACAAAAAAAAACTAAATAAAATCTAACCCTAACACTAAACTAAGACTAAACATTAAAGAATTAAAATCTAAAAAAAAACTAACGTCTAAACTATCTAAAATAAAATCTAAAAAATAAAAATTTAAAAAACTACACTAAACCAAATTAAAACTAAATTAAAACTTATGCTAAACTCTAAAAAAAATTAAAACTTACGGATAAAAATTACAACTAAAATCTACCACAAAATTTAAAAAAAATAAAATAAAAAATTATAACTAAACCTACATTCAGCCCAAAAAAAAAAGGCACGTTTTATTTTTTGTTTTCTGAAAAAAAATTTACGCAGGAAAACTAAAGGGACAACGCCGTACGGTCAGTGGATGAAGGAAATCTGATGCAAAATCGATCTTGAACGGACGACAGCCTATGAGATTAGCATCGATCCGATTATGCAAGCAGAGGAAAAATCGAAGAATGCAGGCAGAGCTGTACGGACAGCGGCAGCGAAATCGCTGAAGACAGATGCACAGATCAGAAATTGAATTGCAGGGGCAGTGGACAGAGCAGTGATTACCTCAAACAAACCCCAGTACACATTAAAATGTCCAGCAAACTCAAAATTTTCCAACACTATTCAGATTTTCAGAATGCTGAACTTGAAATCTTCTTTTTACACTCAGATCTGCCAGCAAAGTGATCTTGAGGCCAGATCTTGCCCTCTGGGGGTTAGATCTGGTTCAGATCTTTAAAAAATTTTGAAAACCCCCTGCAAACCTGCAAAAAACCAGAACAGATACAAAACTATGCACAACAATTATTAAACCCTTACACCCTGGAGCAAATATACAAATTTACAATACTAATTTACAGATCATAAACCCTGAAATCCTAAAAAAAGTACAAATTTATAATGCTAATCTACAGATCGAAGGCCCTCATGGCCAGATTTAAACCCATTTCAGCACAATTTAGAAGAAATTCAAATTTTTAAAGAGAAACACCAGTCCTAAAAGACTCTGCAAAACCACTAATTTCGTAAGATAGCTTTGGGAATTTAAAAAACATGGGTTTTTTCAGATTTATGAAATCTGAGAGTCGGCTGGTCCAACTGAAGACTTCCCTAGATGCTCAAACCTTTTAAAAAAAAATTCCCTGCACACTTAGATCTGAAATTTAGATTGATAGAGATTTAAGAAAATAAACATGAGATCTTTCAGAAAAATAGATAACTAGTTTTTCCGTTAAATCAAAAATGTCATTTTATGAACCCAGAAAACTACACAAGATACTTGTATGCAGATTAATCCATGAAGGCCATCAACCATAAAAATGCAAAAATAAAGTAGCAGAGTTTAGAGATAAATCACCACATAGATCTGGAAAAGGAACACCAAAGTTTGTAACCCCAAAGTCTTTATGCTTTATTCATCAAAAGGAATCACAAGAGCTTCTAAAAACAAGTGCACGATCCAAAGATCGGATCACAATGACATACCAAGACCTTTAATTTATAAGACAAAATCTCCAATGGCTAGTTCGGTTGATCCATGTCAAAATAGTTTCGACCGTCGAAAAGATTTGATCATCTTTTAATCTGGACCGTCGAAATTATAGATTTGAGGAAAAAACGAATTTATCATTTAATTCTATTTTTATTAACTCAAAAATAATATTTTTGAGTTAATTACCTCAAACTTTTGACTTTGACTTAACCACCTAGGCCCAAGGGTCCAAAATTTCTTGAAATTCTCAATATTCTCTTGGCCTGGGGCCTTTAAAATTTCATTTTTTAAGAACCAACGAATTTTACTTTTGAAGAATTTTAACTCACCTAGGACCTAAAATTAATTAAATTTCTGGCTTAAGATTTTTTAATTAATTTGACCAGAAAATTTAATTAATTGACTGAGAGGGGATTTTAATTATTTTTTCCAACCCTCTTTACATAAGATAAATACATTTAGACACATGAAGGGGGAATACCCATTCGTATAGACCTCAAATAAATACCCGATTCGCGACTTCAAAACATGATCGAGTAGACCATGAAGCTTAAAATAAAAACACCCAGCCAAAAACAGATTATTCCCAAACTACTTTTACAAGGACTCGATAGAAAACACTAGGACTCACTTAGCATGCTGATGACAAAATCCACCCTAGCTTTGGGGTGAGGCTGGAGGGGAAAATTCTGCCGATCAGTTGTGTCGAAAAACACAAGTAAATCAGTGAGACAAAAAACCTCCTAGGATAGAAGTCATCACCAACATACTAGGCTTACCTAGGTTGTTACATACATGACGGTTTTACTTAGATCATTTACATCATAAACATGTAGAATGGGTTTACATTGTTTATAAAACTGTCGACAATTGATGGAATCTGAATGGCGCGACCACGCTGAACTTGATGAATCCATTTTAAAAAAATTGGGGTGTACTGCTATGGGGTCGTTGACAAAGTGTGGTCAACATCTGGCTCTACTTGGGGACACGTTGCTTCATTGGAGGAATGTGAGAATCCAGAATCTGTATCCAAGCAACACACAAAATTACATAAGTAGCGTCCATCCAAATATCATCATATAACATTAAGCACATGAAAAATAGAAGCTTTTCTTTCATTTATTATTCTACTTAATATGAAAAATAAATCTTCTCTAACTGCAAAATGAAATGCTAAAATAACAAGGTGCAAGGTTAGAGATACAATACAAAGGATGCCCTGTGGCATCAGATGTGCTCAATATAGTGCATGCTGAGCATTTGCCTGCTTTCAGGCAAGTCTGTAGGCTGCTTTTCAGATGTGCCATGCTCGATTCTGCATAATGTAGGACTCTGTCTTATCCGAATGTCCAGTTGCTTTCGTCCATTAGACGAATCAAACCGCTTCCTTATTCTTTTTCTTTTTCGCCTCAGGCTCTTCTTTGTGGAAGATTGTATTGTTGATGATGTGGAACATTTTTCTTGTGAACTTTCAAACGAAGTAAACAATATATGTGAGACATGCCTCTCTTTGTTCTGCATCTGCTCTGTCAAGGGTGATGTATTAACCTGATTCCCTTTGTTTTCCTTTTATTCGGGTCGCCTTCAATCAACCACTTTTCAATGGAAGAAATGGTCTCCTCATAATAGGATGGAGCTTGCTTTAGCAAACTGGGAGGCCTATGATCCATTGACAATTCTGACCTGGGTTGGACATTCTGTATATGTGATCTTTCCATTTTTTCCAACTTATTCTGAATAACGGTCATTTGATTAGAATGCTTAACCTTTATAGTACTGATTTCCTTCGCGTGACTCTTTTCAACAGTCAATAACTTGTGCTGAAGAGACATTTGACCGGTTTCTATGTCCTTTATAATTTTATCATTACTCGCTTTCATGGCCATGAAGCAATTATGAATATAGTTCATTTCTTTCTCATGATTTGCTTCCATGGTGATCAAATGATTTTGCATGGTGGCCATTTGATTAGAGTGACTAAATTCCATGATCGTCATTTCTTCAATATGCTTTTCTTCCATGGCAATCATTTGATTGGAGTGATTGAATTCCATGATTGTCATCTTTTCCTCTAAGGCTAACAACTTGTTTTGTATAGCATCAATTTCCCTGGTATGATCAGCTGTTAATGTTGCTTGGTTAGGTTCCATATTCTTAATGATTTGAGCCTGGTTGGCCTCCATATTCTTGATTACCTGAGCTTGATTTAGCTGTATATCCTTAACCATTTTAATCAATTCATTAACAAGATGCTTATCGTTGTCAATACTGATTTGACAACTTGTTTCTGCTTCACCATTATCATAGATTTGTTCTGTTGTGGTACAAGTGAATTCATCCTCAGAATTGTCTGGAAATCTCCTGTTGATAGTTGAGTTCTCTACACGATCAATTTCATTATTTTGCATAATACTGGGAGCACAAGGCGAGTTATCTTGTTTTATGTATTTATCTGTAAAAGCATTGACGAAACTTTGCAAAGAATCAATATAACCCCTAGGCCAATTACTCAACCATTTCATAACATCACCATCTAAGGAACAACCAAAGAGACGTATCTTGATATCTTCTCGATTATATTGTGAAAGAAGACAATATCTGTTTATTATATGAGTAACCGTTAAGAGATATGCTTTCAAGCAGCAGCTGAATTACCACTCGAGAACACAGGCATTTTTCGAATGGCTTCCTTTGGCATGTCATAAAAAGGATCATCCATGATGACTTACTTAAATCCAAATGGATGTTAGAGAAAGAGATCCTTGTTCAAGAAAAATCAAGAGATCCACAAAAAGCGAGCTTCTTAGTAGAAATTCTCGTAAGAAATGAAAGAATTGGAGTCGCCACTTGAACATGAACCTAAATTTAAAGTAGAAGAAATAATCGAGAATAGCAGATGGATATCAGGGGGGGGATTCTTGTCTGGGAGTAAATAGATGAATAAGTGGAGTTGCCACCCAAACAAGAAGCCAACCGAAATGTCCAGGTGCTAAAGATACGATGATGAAATGATTAGGAGATGAAACGATAAAATGACGCCAGAAAATATGATCCCTTGTGACAGGCTAATGAATGGCGAAAAAAGATTAGAAAATTAGAAAATGTCGTTAAGACCAAGGACAGAAAAACTCTGACCCCAGCAATGGCGCAAAAAAATGTTGTCGCACAGATTGTCTAGGCACTGCGACAACGGCTCAGATCGGGGGCTGTCACCCTGATCCCCAATCTCTCTATCTACGTTGTCTCCTTGCAAGCTAAGGGAGGTAGACCCTAATAGAAATGAAGAAACAGAATTGGTTGAGAATCAACCAACTCAGGAGACACCGCTGAAAGACAATGTACTTGATGAGATTAACGAGATTTCATAGATCCAATTATATTAAAACCAGTGCCTTATGGAGTTAAAAGATCCCGTTATGCAATTAAAACCAAGTAATTGATGTATAACTATTGCTATAAAATTGACCACAATGATATTCGATGAAACACCCTCACAATTATGCATTAAAATAATCTAAATCCACAGCAATGCTATCATGAGACGACTATCAAATTGAAATGCCAGATCATTGCAATATTTCCGAATTTATAATGTTCCAATTTATTCCAATCCAGAAATTAAAATGAAAAATTTATATAGTCAAACTTAGGATAAAATTTTAAAAGCTCATTTGACTATAAAAGAATTTTTTAGAATTTTACCAATTTTTTATTTTTTTATTTTTTAAATCTAAAAAAGAAATGAGAAATTAAAAATCAAACTAACGTTAACCAAACAAGTAAAATCTAGCATATAAAAAATAAGGACTAAAAATTAAAAAAAATAAAACTAAAAGCTAAAAAACAAATCTAATTAAAGTCTACAAATTAAATCTAAAACCTCAAAGAACTAATGCTAAACTAAACTAATGTTAATAAATTAAAAAATTTAAAACTAAAAACTAACGAAATTAAAACTAAAACAAAAAATCGAACCTAAAGTCAAATTAAAACAAAAAAAAAACTAAATAAAATCTAACCCTAACACTAAACTAAGACTAAAAATTAAAGAATTAAAATCTAAAAAAAAACTAACATCTAAACTATCTAAAATAAAATCTAAAAAATAAAAATTTGAAAAACTACACTAAACCAAATTAAAACCAAATTAAAACTTACGCTAAAGTCTAAAAAAATAAAAACCTACGGATAAAAATTAAAACTAAAATCTACAACAAAATTAAAACTAAACCTACGTTCAACCCAAAAAAAAAGGCACGTTTTCTTTTTATTTTTATTTTTTGTTTTCTGAAAAAAAATTTACGCAGGAAAACTGCAGGGACAACGCTGTACGGATCTGTACGACCGTATGGTCAGCAAATGGAGGAAATCTGATGCAAAATCGATCTTGTATGGATAGCAGCCTATGAGATTAGCATCGATCTGATTATGTAGGCAGAGGAAAAATCTAAGAATGCAGGTAGAGCGGTATGGACAACGACAGCGAAATCGCTGAAGAGATGCACAGATCAGAAATTGAATTGCAGGGGCAGCGGATAGAGCAGTGATTACCTCAAACAAACCCAATACACATTAAAACGTCCAGCAAACTCAAATTTTTCCAACACTATTCAGATTTTCAGAATGCTGAACTTGAAATCTTCTTTTTACACTCAGATCTGCCAGCAAAGCGATCCTGAGGCCAGATCTTGCCCTCTGGGGGTTAGGCAAGATCTGGTTCAGATCTTTAAAAAAAAATTCTGAAAACCCCCTGGAAACCTGCAAAAAACCAGAATAGATCCAAAACTATGCGCAACAATTATTAAACCCTTACACCTTGGAGCAAATATACAAATTTACAATACTAATTTACAAATCATAAACCCTGAAATCCTAAAAAAAATACAAATTTACAATGCTAATCTACAGGTCGAAGGGCCTCATGGCCAGATTTAAACCCATTTCAGCACAATTTAGAAGAAATTCAAATTTTTAAAGAGAGGCACAAGTCCTAAAGACTCTGCAAAACCACTAATTTCGTAAGATAGCTTTGGGAATTTAAAAAACAATGGGTTTTTTCAGATTTACGAAATCTGAGAGTCGGCTGGTCCAACGGAAGACGTCCCCAGTCGCTCAAACCTTTAAAAAAAAAATTCCCTGCACACTTAGATCTGAAATTTAGATTGATAGAGATTTAAGAAAATAAACATGAGACCTTTCAAAAAAATAGATAACTAGTTTTTCCTTTAAATAAAAAATGTCATTTTATGAACCCAGAAAACTGCACAAGATACCTGTATGCAGATTAATCCATGAAGGCCATCAACCATAAAAATGCAAAAATAAAGTAGCAGAGTTTAGAGTTAAATCACCACATAGATCTGGAAAAGGAACACCAAAGTTTGTAACTCCAAAGTCTTTATGCTTTATTCATCAAAATGAATCACAAGAGCTTCCAAGAACAAGTGCATGATCCAAAGATCGGATCACCAAGACCTCTAATTTATAAGACAAAATCTCCAACGGCTAGTTCGGTTGATCCATGTCAAAATAATCTCGACCGTCGAAAAGATTTGATCATCTTTTAATCTGGACCATCGAAATTATAGATTTGAGGAAAAAACGAATTTATCATTTAATTCTATTTTAATTAACTCAAAAATAATATTTTTGAGTTAATTACCTCAAAATTTTGACTTTGACTTAACCACCTAGGCCCAGGGGTCCAAAATTTCTTGAAATTCTCAATATTCCCTTGGCTTGGGGCCTTTAAAAATTCATTTTTTAAGGACCAACGAATTTTGCCTTTGAAGAATTTTAACTCACCTAGGACCTAAAATTAATTAAATTTCTGGCTTAAGATTTTTTAATTATTTTGACCAGAAAATTTAATTAATTGACTGATAGGGGATTTTAATTGTTTTTTTCAACTCTCTTTGCATAAGATAAATACATTTAGACACATAAAGGGGGAATACCCATTCGTATAGACCCTCAAAATAGGTACCTAATTCAGCGACTCAAAACATGTTCTAGTAGACCAAGTAGCTTGTAATAAAATAATTAGCCAAATAGCTAGGATTATTCCCAAACTACTTTTACAAGGACTCGATAGAAAACACTAGGACTCACTTAGCATGCTGAGGACAAAATCCACCCTAGCTTTGGGGTGAGGCTGGAGGGGAAAACTCTGTTGATCACTTGTGTCGAAAAACACAAGTAAATCAGTGAGACAAAAAACCTCCAAGGATAGAAATCATCACCAACATACTAGGCTTACCCAGGTTGTTACATACATGACGGTCTTACTTAGATCATTTACATCATAAACATGCAGAATGGGTTTACATTGTTTATAAAACTGTCGACTGATGATGGAATTTGAATGGTGCGACCACGTCGAACATGATGAATTCTATTTGAAAAAATGGGGGTGTACTGCTATGGGGTCGTTGACAAAGTGTGGTCAACATAGTGATTGCATAGTTTAGTTCGGTGTGGGTGTCGGGAGTGTGGAGAGCAGTGGAGTTTCAACAGGAGATTTGGAGGGGAGATTAGCCACCTCCTACCAGGGATTTTGGTAGCTCTCCGGAGGAATTTTCCAGCGGATTCATCTAGAGGTTCGATTTACCCAGCAACGTAGTGAGGCAAGCCCAAGAGGGCCAAATTCTGAAGTCAAGCTTTGGGCGAACCCTTTCTGGGTTTTTCTTGGTTTATTGAGGAGAAGCAAAGATTAATTCGGCATAATTTTATGGGCAGGTTTGAGGCATCAAACAAAGATCCTAACACAGTTAGTAGCTAGAGGAGCTAGAGGAAATTGGGCCGAAATTTCGGGGTCAACATCTGGCCAATTCCTTCGCGGGTTTTTGTGGGTTTGGTGAGCAGAGTCCGGGATTAAAAGGCCGGAATTTTCTGAGCAGAGGAAGTAGCCCAACCAACAGTCCGAAGTCAGAGTAATTTTGGGCTATTTTCATTGCTTATGTAAATCTAGAAATTGCATTAAAAACAGATTTTACATAACCCTAAGTCTATAGTTAATGCATTTGATATCTAGCATAGAATTGGTACAAAATTCATAAACTAGAAAGGTTTTATCAAGTTTGATTTCCATTTTCTAGTTCTGAATGTTTTCTTAAGTTTGTTATAATTCCATATCTTTCATTAAAGGGCATACCTGGTAAATTCAAAGTAATTGTAGCCTATTATGTTGGATATTTTTGTTTATATACTTTGATATGCCTATTATGTTATATAGAGTGTGGCAGAAAATTCTTCTCTTTTGCTCATGTGATATTGTCCTTTTGTTTTCACGTGTTCATTGCCATCCTGTGAACATTAACATCCCATGGATTTATTTTTATGTTGAGTGTATAGTTTAGACGTAATTCCCACTTATATACTGTTTTTAACCTTTACCAATAGGCTTTAATTAGTTTTAGATTTTTCACTTGTCATTTATAGGCTTGAGCTTCTAGTGCCTCTTTTGCAAACGTCCTTCCTATCACCAAAATATGTGTTCCAGTCAAAAACATTTGTAGATAATTGGTCTGATTTTTGTTTCTTTTCTAGAGAGACTGAATCCAAGTCATTGATTATATATATTTTATGCCCATTCAATGCATGGTTTGCCTTGAAGATTTCTTACATTATTTGTTAATGGAGAGTCTTCTTAGCAGGCTGCTTTCGTCATCTTTTTCTAGACATTAATTTATTGTTCTGTAAATCTGATGCCATTGTCTTGTGTCCTAGATTTAGGTGATCTTTGAATTCCTGTAAAATGGACTTCTAGATTCCTTTAAAATAGACTTTTAGATTCACTGCCATTTCTTTTAATTGCAGAGACAATGCCATGGATGTTTTGATTTCTCATCCTACTGACAAATATTATACCAAAGTTGGCATTTCTACACGAGAACTTGCTCAGCAATCAAATAGAGAAAATGTTTTTATACCTGCAACTGTGGTGGAGGAATTCACATATCATTCGAAAACTGCCCCTTTCTTGAGTTGTCATGCTTCAACCATTGTCGAGGTAAGGTTTTGTTTATTTCTATGCAAATCCACGATTGTCTGAATAAAAAATTTCTTTCTTTCTTTGTTTCATTTGTTTTTTTAAACAAGTGTAGCCATGCAAATCAAGGGTCTTTCCTCTATATTTCTATGCTTATGTACTCTTGCTTGGACCTATGAGGTTGCTAGAGAGTAGTGGTAATGAAGCTTTGGCCCTCTGCAGGTTGAGCCTAATGTGCTCCTTGTTGCATTTTTTGGTGGAACCTATGAAGGTGCACCTGATGTTAAGATATGGTTGCAACGTTTTGAGGTTTGTCTGCATGTCAATTTAAGCACCATAAATAATGTTAAAGGACTGTAAAGCTCATTAGGCGAAAAAAATTTAAAACTGTTATTTTTAAAGATATAATTATTTATTATACTAGTTGACGGGCTCCTACAATGTACTTATATAGAACCTACTTTATATATCAATTTGGAATCATGGGCTTTCAAAACGCTCAGCATTTTTGGGTTATTCCTTTTGTTTTTACTAGTATCAAGTGAATTTACAAATTATTGAAAACTACAAGGGATATATAGGTAATTGCAAGTGAGATTAAATATCATACCATGATTGGCACAGTTGAACTAATTAACAACTAATTCCTACAGCAATTCAAAACTATTCTAATAGTTAAAAATTCTTCCTACAATCTTAGAACTATTTTCCACTCCTACAGAAATTCAATCCAGCAACTATACTACTTGCAGAAAATAAATCTATTGCTACTATTACAAAGCTGCTACAGGAATTTACTACAGCTGTTTATAAAAATAACTACAAATGCTATTGAAAGAAAGAAAAGTATAACCATTGTTCAGAAAATGCACTTCAGCTAATGAAATAGAGTACAGCTACACTACAAAAAAATACGCTACAGCTAATGAAACAGAGTAGGTTGCTCACAAAAAACAATTTACAAGCACAGAAAGATGAAATATGTCCCAAGTATAGAAAATAACAATTTGAGTTCAGTGAAATATACATGCACAAAAGGAAAACATATTTATAGATTCACGCAGGAAAATGAATGGAAATGAGGATCACCACGACTATAGAGTGGCCCTTGCTCTATAGTTTGGCTGGTAATCACAAACACACACACACATATTAACTTGCCAAGATGAGAAACAGTGATTAAACATAAAAAAGTTGAACCGCTTAAGTTTGGTTCCCTTAGTTCTTATACAAAAACTTTCTATTCTAACTATCATAATTGTTTGCTAACTTCTAGTGGTTCTTGCCTGGTATCTAAGAAGGCAACCACTTTTTAGTTAAAAACAGATAAGTGCCTGGACTTAGTATCCATTACAAAAAAAAAAAAAAAAACTAACTCTTGCATCACGCCCTCTTTCAGCCTATATTTAAGCTGAATTGCTTGAGTGGTCTGAAATAGTGAAACAAAACTTCGTAGGCTGATTTACGAAAGTAGTTACAGTAAAAAGTAAATAATTACAAAATTACAACATTCCCAAATTCCTTAGTTGCAAAAAGTCTCTGTTTATACGACTGTTCAGGTTGCATGGCGTGATGCTGCAGAAAAATTCTTTAGCGTTGGCATTCTTACCTGCCAAAAGTGGGGAGCCCTAAGAGAGCTTTTCTCCTATTCATCTTCTTCCAGCCGGCAGCCAGCAGCCCCTGAGAGCCGCGTCGTAGCCAATGTGATGTACCGCTTTATCTCCGCTCTCGGAATCAGTAGTATGCTTCCTCACCCATCTGTCAAGAGCATATGCTAGGTGGGCAATCCGATCCAAAAGGTATGTTTCTCATTATGCAATCAGGTGCTTGTGCTTGTTTTTCATTTGGGCATTTTAGGCATGGATTATTGGGTGACTTGGAAGAAGGAAGGACTTCGACTGTGGTTTTGTTCCCTCACCTTAAATGGGGGGTTAATCTTCAATCATAGTCCCGTGGGATCTTCCCTATTGGCTTATGGCTTTAGGGAGGGCACGAAAACCCCGATTTTGGTAGCATGGTCTCGTTTTCCCATTCTACATTTTTCACTCCCCTCTGCACATTACAAGCCCTGTTTCACCTTTTTCCTTCTCTAAGTCCACATGACCAATGGGTCCACAAGGCACTGGCACACCTCCTCCCTTTGTATACATATTTGGATTGAGCCTAGAAATGTTGCCCCGAAGGTTGATGCAGCTAAAAGAAAGTTAAAAGCATATCATGGCCACACATAAGAAAAAAAAAAAAAATCATAAAATGCAAAAGATGGTCGGGATATTTTATATAGCACATGGGAAAAATCCAAACATGAGCTCTACCCCTTATCAATATGGCTATCACCCTAGTTCCTAGTGCCCATGAGTGCCTCTCACATCATTAAAGGAACCCATGCACGTCCCAACCTTGGTGGGCGATGAACTGCCCCACCTTACGAGGGTAACAACTGTTTTACATCATTCATGACATGCACTCAAAGAAAAATAAAAAAAAGCAAAAGTCAAATAAAGAAGGGTGGAAAAATAAAGGTTCGAGTAACTCATGTAATCACATTTGCTCCTTCCTCACATTTGTATACCCAATATGTGGACTTCCTCATTATTGCTAGCCTTGTACCCATGGCATTTGGCCTTGAGACCCCTTTGCCCCGATTTCATTCCATCAACTTTCACATGCGACCTATTGATTGAAGGATGTACCCAGGACATGTCTTTCCCCTTAGGGGTTGGGATCACCTAATAGGATCGTTTATTAGCCACTCCTACCTGGGGAGATAAAACGATTGTGAAAATTTCAACTTGAAATCCTACTGCAATATCTGATATTATTTCTCCTACATATTATTCAGAAATACGCTATTTATGGAAATCTCTTCAGTAAATATTGAAACAAATTCAAATGAAAACTTCACCATACAATTACTGAGAAAAATACAAGGAAATACTAGCACATGATTGACATAGAGATTTTTGGACAATTGTCCCCGGAAAAACCCAATGCAGGAAAATCGGTGTAGCAGATAATGACCTCGAAAGAACCCTCCTTGGCCTCCTGCGTCGCCACTGCGCTAGCTCTGAGTGGGCACTGTGCATAAGTGGGTCACCCTTCAGCGTTGTTCCCTTCCTGCCTCTACGCTGTCTCTTCCTATCACCGCATCACCTTTCTTGCACCCCATATTGATGTTGAACCCTCTCTGTTTCTATTCTCCTCCACCTGCAATTCTCCCTCTGGATCAATTTTCTCTTGCCGAACTTCAGCCACTGAGAAAATCGATTTACTTGGGAAACTGAGTGTCTGCATTGGTGTGTTTTCCAAATGACCCTCAAGCCTTCCTTTATAGTCTTCTCGTTGAGATATCAACAACCGAGATTAGATCTCTATTCAACGACTAAGATTATAACTTGACTGATCCATGTTCTCTAGAAGATTCACACTATGTTTTATTAATACCCTTTAATTGTTTAATTTCCCTAAGTTTAGACTTAGGGTCTCCATTAAAATAATCAATTATCTTAATATAACATATTTCAAGTGGAATTTTCACAAACGATTTCTGGGTTCTCTGGAATACATGTGCCTAAGCCTCTCCACAAATTTTGAGACTCAGAGCACTTCCAATGCTACCAAAAATCAACACTCCCTCTTTGCGAGGAAAGTGCTCTAATAACATGCCTGCTACATACTGCTCTGACCCTGAAGCATCGTCTATGTCGTTGATGTCTGACAAGCTGTCCACCAAACCTTGCACTACTGCTGCAACTGTACTATTGCCCTTGACACTGCCATTGCCACTGCTGCATCTGTACTACAACTCCCTCTCAAGCGTTGCCTCATCCTTTTCTGCTACTGAAACGAATTTTCAATCTTTCCCATCTTTTCCCTGAATTGAACAAACTTTGTTCTCCCTAGGGCCTTGGTGAGAATGTATGCTACCTGATCTCCTATGGGAATGTACTGCAACTGTACTGCCCATCGTTGAACACAGTCTTTGATAAAATGACACCTGATGTTGATGTGCTTCGACCGATCATGAAAAACAGGATTCTCAGAGAGCTTAATGCAACTCTGATTATCACATAGAATGTTGGTCGCCTCCATCTTCCTTCTGAAAAAATTCACGAGCAGTTTTCGAAGCCATATGGCCTCACATGAAGCTGTGCTAGCAGCCATATATTCAGCTTCAGTTGTGCTCAGTGCTACAGAATTCTGCTTCCTACTGCACCAGGAGGTCATTCCTGATCCAATATTGAAACAGTACCTTGTGGTACTTTTCCGATATACCGAACTTCTTGCCCAATATGCATCTGTGAATCTAGGGTGTATCTTAATCCATATCCGACTGTTCCTCGCACATATCGGATAATGTGCTTAGCAACTGCCCAGTGCGCCCTTTTTGGTTCTACCATGAACTGACTGAGGGAATTAACAACGTAGCAAATGTCTGGCCTAGTGTTGACCAGATACATGAGAGACCTTATGAGCTGCCTGTACAAGGTGGGGTCCACTTCTTTGTCTTCAAATGCATCTATTTTCTTCCAATTGGTAATCATTGGAGTAGCCATGGGTCTACAGTCCTGCATTCTAAATCTCTTTAGAATTTCTGTAGCGTATCTTCCTTGCCCAAGGAAGATTTCTCCCTTCTGTTGCCAAACTTCCAATCCCAAAAACAATGCATCAACCCCAAATCCTTCATGTCAAATTCTTCTGCAAGATTCTTCTTGCAGTCTTTGATGAGCTTAGATGTTCCCGTAAAAAAAAATTCGTCTACATACAAAACCAAAACCAGAGGCTCATTCTCTACTGTGAGATAGTAGAGATTGGGATCAACATCACTTTTGACAAATCCCATCTGCTGCAAGCAACCATTTATTTGACCATACCATGCTCTAGGTGCCTGTTTAAGCCCATACAAGGCTTTCTTGAGCCTGCATACATGAGATTTCTTCTCATGTGTTTCGAAGCTTTTTGGTTGTTCGATGTAAACCTCTTCTTCTTTCACCCCGTTCAAGAATGCAGTCTTGACGTCCATCTGGTCAATTTCCCATCCCATCTGCACTACAAGGGATATAATGGATCTGATAGAGGTATATCTGGCTACAGGGGCAAAGGTTTCTTCGTAGTCTATCCCCTGCTTCTGAGCACATCCCTTAGCCATGAACCTGGCCTTGTACTTCTCTACATTTCCATCTACAACGTACTTGTTCTTGTAGATCCACCTGGAACCTACAACTGATCTGTCCTGTGGTCTAGGTACGACTTCCTAGACATCATCAATCATGATAGAGTTGTACTCCTTTACCATGGTATCCACAAACATGTTGTTGTACGACCTCCTGAAAGTTAGAGGGTTCTTCAACCTGTGCTACCAATGCTTGGTATCTGTCAGGCTGTCTACATTGCCTTTTCCCAGTTCTAGGAGCCCCAACAAACTCCTTTGCATCCCTAAGCGTATGTCGTACTTCTCTGTTAATTTTGCCATTGGTGGTGGGTGGCTCAATCATTTCTTCTTCCTGTTGTCCCATCTACTGCGAGCTATCTGGATTTTCTTCTCTTGAAGAAATACTAGTACTGGTGACAGTGCTAGACCCTAATGGTTGTCCATTTGCTGGATCTTCTCCTAGCTGCCGCTGGACAGGAGGTACATCCTCAGATTGATCTTCAGTAGGCATTTCTCGGGATTTTCTAAAGGCTCGATCCTCCATGAATTTCACATCCCTCCTTACTACAACTTTCCTATTATCCGGAATGTAGATTCTCTATGCCTTAGATGTCTCGCTATATCCTACAAGATACCCTTTCTCAGCAGTCTGATCTAGTTTGCTTCGTTTCTCATCTGGAACGTGACAATATGCCACACTCGCCAAAATCCTGAAGTGACTTACCTCCGGCTTCATCCCTGTGAAGACACTCTCGGGAGTTGTCTTTTCCAATGCTCTGTGACGGGTCCTATTTTGGATATATACCACTGTGCTGCATGCTTCTGTCGATAGAAATCTAGGCAGATCCTAGTCATAAAACATTGCCTTTGTTTCCCCAACAATAGTCCTGTTCTTCCATTGTGGAACTCCATTATGCTCCAAATATAAGGAGCAGTCCATTCTCTCCTGATGCCCTCCCTTGCACATAAATATCTGAATTCTTTATCAGTATATTCCCCACCGTTATCTGAATGCAATACTTTGATTTTCTTCCCGATCAAATTTTCTACCAGAGATTTAAATTCCCTGTACCGATCAAAGACCTCATCCTTGGTCTTTAAGAAGTAAATCCAAGTCTCCCTGGAATGGTCATCAATGAAGGTGACAAAGTACTTAACTCCACTAAGAGCAATAGTGGACATTGGTCCACAGACATCTGAGTGTATTAGTCGCAATACACTTTTCGCCCTATTGTTGTTCTGGAATATGCTGCTTTAGCGTACTTCCCTAGTACGCACCCTATGCACACGTCATCATGCTTGGTGCTAAGGACTGGAACTCCCGTAACAGTTTCTCTGAGCATTCTCAGAGCTCCATGGTGTAGATGCCCCATTCGTCTGTGCCATAGCTCATTCAGATCTGATTTGCCACTTAGATTGCTGCCAACCAGAGCCATTGGAGACTTGAGCTGCAACTTGTATAGTCTGTTGCTTCGAGTTCCAATCTGAGCCTTCTTCTTCCACCTTGGATGCTTGACATAGACTTTCCCTCCGATAAAGTAAACATCATATCCATTGTCCTGCAATTGAGACATTGAAAGTAAATTCATTCCCATACCTGGCACATGCAGTGTATTTGTGGCTCGGAGACTGTCTCCTGCTTCTGTCTGAAATGCTACGGTCCCTTTTCCTACAAGGGTACACTTTGTCTTGTTTCCCATAGTAATTTGGAAGTCCATCCTTTCCACTTGATAGCTAGAGAAATGATCCCTTTCTCCAGTCATATGGGCTGAATCCCTGCCATCCATTTACCAATCATCTGATGATGCAGAGCTAGATAAACACGCACATTTCTATTCTAGCCTTGAGGCCAATTCTGAAATAACGCTATCGTCCATCTTCTTCGTGCTTTTCCTTTTCCCAGCAGCTTCGGTAGAAGGAATGCGTAAGCCCTCAGGAGTACAATTTTCTGCTAGAGTAGCACCACAAGCTCCGTTTAGCGTAGATCCTTTTGCTATCTTGCCCAACCTTGCTTTGATACCATGTGAAAATTTCAACTTGAAATCCTACTGCAATATCTGATATTATTTCTCCTACTTATTATTCAGAAATATGCTATTTATGGAAATATCTTCAGTAAATATTGAAACAAATTCAAATGCAGACTTCACCTTTCAATTACTGAGCAAAATACAAGGAAATACTAGCACAAGATTGACATAGAGATTTTTGGACAATTGCCCTCGGAAAAACCCAATGCGAGAAAACCGGTGCAACATATGAGGATTTCTATTATTCTTCATCAAAAATCTTCTTGTACAATATACATTCAGCAGTAACGAAGAGAAATTCTCTATGATAATGTTAAAAATATGACAGCAAATTGTAAATAATGTAATTTTGGAACTGAATAACAAACGGGAGAAACAAATTCACATAAAGAAACACACAGTATTTACGTGGTAAAACCTTGACAGGGTGTCAAGGAAACATCCACGAGGCAAGGGATTGGAAACTCTTATTAATCAAAATGATTCTCCGTACAGTTAAAACATTATCTGATGTTAGGCATGTACCTGATCTAAAGAAAAACTTGATTTCCTTGGGAGTTTTGGATTCGAATGGTTATAAATTTACAGGTCAGAATGGAGTGCTAAAAGTCACAAAAGGAGCCTTGGTTGCAATGAAGGCTGAAAAGGTCGGAAATCTGTACAGACTCAAAGGAAGCACTCAAGTTAGCGAAGCAGCGATCGTATCAGAGAAAGCAGAAGAAGGTTCTAGTCTATGGCATCAGCGGTTGGGTCACATGAGCGAGAAAGGTCTTCAGGTATTGATGAACCGCAAGTTGCTTCCTGATTTGAAATCCTTGAAGTTGGATTTTTGTAAATATGGCGTGTTTGGTAAACAATGTAAACAAAGGTTCAAGACTGGAAATCATAATAGTAAACAGATTTTAGACTACATTCATTCTGATCTGTGGGGACCATCTCCTACTGTGTCTTATGGAGGTGCATCATATTTCTTAACGTTTATTGATGATTTCTCCCGAAAAGTTTGGGTCTATATGTTGAAAAAGAAAGCTGATGTATTTAATGTGTTTAAACAATTTAAAACAATGGTGGAAAAGAAAACAGGCAAATCAATTAAATGTTTAAGAACTGACAATGGCGGTGAATTTACGTCTTTTGAATTTGATCAATTTTGTAAGGATGAAGGGATTGTTAGACATAAAACTACTGTTTATACCCCTCAGCAAAATGGCGTTGCTGAACAGATGAATCAGACTCTTATGGAAAGAGCCAGAAGCATGATCAGTAATGCTAACTTGCAAAAGGAGTTGTGGGCAGAAGCAATATCCACTGCTTGTTATTTAGTCAACAGATCACCTTCAGTTGCAATAAACTGTAAAATCCCTAAAGAAGTTTGGTCGGGTTAGTCTTGTGATTATTCGCATTTGAAGATTTTTGGTTGTGATGCCTATGCTCTTATTCCTAGAAATCAACGTTCAAAATTAGATCCAAAATCGAAATGTTGTGTCTTTGTTGGATATGATTATTCAGTGAAGGGATATAGGTTGTGGGATCCTTCTTCACGGAAGATAGTCATTAGTAGAGATTTAACATTTGATGAATCTTCTCTTTTAAAATCAGATGTTGAAAAGGTTGAACATGAGCAAGTATCGCCAAGTCAGCAGATTCAACTGGAGACTAAACCTTTTTTAGAAAGTCGAAAGGAAGGAGAGACTTCTGATGAAAAAGGTGGAGAAGCAAAGGAAACTGGAGAAATTCCGGAACCAATTTAGCAAACAGTCACTCTACGAAGGTCTACAAGGGAAAGAAAAACACCTAAAAGGTATGAAGATTCTGCTTCATCGTTTGCATTGATTACTGAAGATGGGGAACCTTCTTGTTATCAGGAAGCAGTAGATGATGCAGATAGCAAGATATGGAAAAAGGCTATGAAAGAAGAAATGGACTGCTTAGCCAAGCACAATACCTGGGATCTTGTAGAACTTCCTGAAGGGAGAAGTGTTGTTGGGTGCAAATGGGTCTTCAAGTTGAAAAGGAAAGTTGATGGAAGTATCGAGAGGTATAAGGCGAGACTGGTTGCAAAAGGGTATTCTTAGATTGAAGGTATTGATTTTCATGAGATTTTTTCACCAGTAATTAAACTTGTTTCTATTCGTACTTTGTTAGCACTAACTGCTTTACTTGACCTTGAGTTAGAACAGTTAGATGTTAAAACAACCTTTCTTCATGGTGATTTGGATGAAGAGATATATATGGATCAACCAGAAGGTTTTGTACAAGGTCGTAGCAAAAGATTAGTTTGCAAGCTCAGGAAATCATTGTATGGCCTGAGGCAGTCGCCTAGGCAATGGTACAAGAAGTTTGATTCCTTCATGGTGAGCCAGAATTTTATCAGAAGTGAGTATGACCATTGTGTATACTTCAAAAGTTTCAATGGCATATTCATTATCTTGGTGTTGTATGTTGATGATATGCTTATTGCAAGCAAAAGCATGGAAGAAATCAGCAGGTTAAAGGCTCAGCTCTCTAGGACATTTGAAATGAAGGATCTTGGAGCGGAAAAACATATCTTGGGCATGGAGATACACAGAGACAGGAAGAATGGTAAGCTTTGGTTATCACAACAGAAGTATGTGGAGAAAATACTTGAAAAGTTCGGTATGAACAATGTGAAACCTGTTAATGTTCCATTAGCTTCCCATTTTAAGCTTTCTTCGGATTTGAGTCCTAGAACTAATGAAGAAAAGAAGTATATGTCTCATGTACCATATGCAAATGCGGTAGGCAACTTAATGTATGCGATGGTATCTACAAGACCTGACATTTCACATGCAGTTGGAGTTGTCAGCAGGTTCATGGCAAATCCAGGGGAAGAACATTGGCGAGCAGTGAAATGGGTGCTTCGGTATTTGAGAGGCACAAGTGACCATTGCATCAGCTTTGATGGTCGTGAAGGTACAGTCTGCGGATATGTGGATGCCGATTATGCAGGTGATTTGGACAAAAGGAGGTCTACTACAGGTTATGTTTTTACTCTTGCAGGTGGAGTAATCAGTTGGATGTCAAAGCTTCAAGAAACAGTTGCTTTGTCCACTACTGAAGCAGAGTATATAGCTGCTTCAGATTCCTGCAAAGAGGCAATCTGGTTAAAAGGTCTGCTTGATGAGATTGGAAGGACGCAAGAGAAAGTGAATGTGTTTT
Organism: Pinus albicaulis; assembly: GCA_034641835.2. Classification (NCBI taxonomy): domain Eukaryota; kingdom Viridiplantae; phylum Streptophyta; class Pinopsida; order Pinales; family Pinaceae; genus Pinus; species Pinus albicaulis. The sequence continues at coordinate 1,299,335,807 of CM076583.1, read as the reverse complement.
GTGACAGTCAGAGCGCTATTCATTTGGCTACAAATCCAGCCTATCACAGCAAGACCAAGCACATCGATGTAAGGTATCACTTTGTGAGACATGTAATCGAAGGCGGAAAAGTAGTTCTCAAGAAGGTCCACACACAGGAAAATCATGCAGATATATTCACGAAGCCAGTTACAGTAGAGAAGCTGAGATGGTGTCTCGCTTCTCTCGGCTTGCAGAAAAGATGATGAATAGGCATGGGCAAGGGATTAGGAAAATTGTTTTCAAGGTGGAGTTTGTTAAAAATATGACAACAAATTGTAAATAATGTAATTTTGGGCAAATTACTTATTGACCGTTAATTGGTTGAGTAACGAAATGAAGTTAGAATAACGAAATAGGCTCAAGATAAATTGGATGGCCCGAGAGGCTTGTATGTACAGAGAATCATTTTGATTTATAAGAGTTTCCAATTCCTTGCCCCGTGGATGTTTCCTTGACACCCTGTCAAGGTTTTACCACGTAAATACCGTGTGTTTCTTTATGTGAATTTGTTTCTCTTGTTTGTCATTCAGTTATGATGTATTTCTCTCTCGTTTAATATTTCCCACAATAGATAACACTCGAGAATTTTTTCACAAATTTCCTGATGAGAAATGACCTCGGAAGAACCCTCCTTGGCCTTCTGTGTCACCACTGTGCTGGCTCTGTGTGGGCACTGCGCAGAATTGCGTCACCCTTCTGCATTGTTCCCTTCCTGTCTTTGCCCTATCATCATTGCATCACCTTTCTTGCAACCCGGATTGATGCTGAACCCTCTCTATTTCTCCTCCACCTGCAACTCTTCTTCTAGATCGATTTTCTCTTGTCGAACTTCAGCCACTGAGAAAATCGATTTACTTGTGCAACTGAGTGTTTGCACTGGTGTGTTTTCCAAATGACCCTCAAGCCTTCTTTTATAGTCTTCTCGTTGAGATATCAACATCCGAGATTAGATCTCTAATCAACTGCTAAGATTATAACTTGACTTGATCCATGTTCTCTAGAAGATTCACACTCTGTTTTATTAATACCCTTTAATTATTTAATTTCCCTAAGTTTAGACTTAGGGTCACATTAAAATAAAAATTATTTTAATAAAACATATTCCAAGTGGAATTTGCACAAACAATTTATGGCTTCTCTGGAATACATGTGCCTAAGCCTCTCCACAAATTTTGAGACTTAGAGCACTTTCGATGCTACCAAAGATCAACAACTATCACGTGATCAAAACCTCTAATTTGGAAGAGAAACCCCATATGAAGTTTCAATTTTCCCTTGACTAACAAGCTTGGCTCTTTTTGATGCACTAATGATTAATTGTACTTGATGGTGAAGATGCAACATTGGACATTATGTGTGATTGGCAGGTGGTTTTATCTGTGGGTTGGGCAACTTAATTGGGGCCTAACTCCACTAGAGGAGCATATGACACCCTACAAGTGAAGCATTGAGAGCCATGGGACTCCTGCCACTTGCAGAGCATCATTCCATTCCATGGGCACCTTTAGCACCACAATAATCTATGCTTTGTGCCACATTATTTGTGACACCCTACAAGTGAAGCATTGAGAGCCATGGGACTCTTGCCACTTGTAGAGCATCATTCTATTCCATGGGCACCTTTAGCACCACAATAATCCATGCTTTGCCCCACATTATTTGTGAGATGATGCACTGGACTAGCATGCCCCGCCGGCTTAACAGTGCACTTATGGTTTGGCAGTTGATCCAAGGCCTAGATGAGGTTTGTCTCACCACTTGAGACATGGGAGGGCAAGCACGAAACTCTAAGCCCTCAGGGTTGGAGCAAAATATGGCCATTTGATCACCAGGAGACCCATGAGACCTATTTTGTGCCCAAAACACAAAAATGGGGTCCACATTGTTGACACCTAATATTTTGGATTAGGCAATTCATGTAAAATAATGTAAATAGAAAATAAGGAGATTAGGAATATGAAGAGAGGCTAGGAGGTGAAGCCCATGAGTCTCTCCCTCCATGTATATATCCATAAGCAACCTTAATGCAAAATCACAATTAGCATTAAGGAGTTACCTCCTGGCCTGACATGGTAACAAAGCCAGCGCCCAAATTAGTTTTTTGCTGTAACTCCTTTCATTGTCTACCATTATTCTTTGTTTTCTTCCATTGCTCCATTCTCTGTGCCTTGTTAAATAATTTATGCAGCAATGCATCGAATGGCTCTGCGTACAATTTCCCTTGGGTGAATTCTCTCTGTGTTGGTTCATTTCTATCCTGGTTGATTACTGCTTGCCTGTGTTAATGTTTTTTGCCACCGTGAGTTAAAGGTCAGGCATCTACGTGACTGTGTTAATGTTTTTTTTTGTGGTATGAAGAGGTGGTTGTTTATGTCGTTTCTCCCTCGACATTGTGATACCATCGATTTCTCCTCTCGCTCCCTGGACATCGTGATAATATCTGTTTCTCCTCCCGCTCCCTCGACATCATGACTGTGGCTTGGTGCCCACCGCTTGTGGCTCCATTTAATACCGCTCCATTTTTCCGTTCATAACATTTACTCCTCCGTCAATAGTATTACAGTGATACGCTCCTCATACCTTTGAAAATTCGGTTGCCCGAATCCTACTGCAGCAACTGATGATAATTCTTCTATATGTTAATTACTTGAACAAATTATGTACTAGTTCGACAGTAAATACTGAAACCCATACACTATAGCCTTCGCAAAATTAAACTGCGGAAAATAAATGTGTGGAAACAAGATCTGAGCAAGAATAAATCATAGAAACATGACACCGTTAATTTTGGACCAATGTCTCCGGAAAAACCCAATGCGAAAAACTGGTGTAGCAATTGAGGGTTTGTTTATATTGCAGTAATTTTTTGAGTACAAATCTATGATTGTCGAAACTAACAAATCATACATGGGAAAATTGACAAATAAAATCTCGTGAGAAGATCTCACTCTGCCATGGGAATCCGAAAATGACCTTAGCTCGAGATGAACTGCTCTGTGCTGCCTGTGCGCAATGACTGCATCACCTTGCGCAGTCTCTGCGTCATAACTAAAGCTACCCTTTCTCTTTGTGTTGGATCTCTATGCTTCCTGGAAACAAGGCCCTTTTGGCCTACAGAAACTCCCTCTAGTTACTGGCACTGAACCTCAACTGTTTCCTCAACAAAATTTCGAACTCCCTTTGAAGCACTGCGCAGTCCCTGCGTGGCTGGCTCTGCGCTGCCCCTTTGTGGCTTTTACTGCCTCCTCTGCTTTGCACTCTCTGGATCAGGAAACTCTTCCAATCGGAAATTGTCCCTGCCCCTCTCTGCAAAAATATTCTCGATCAATTTTCTCCCTGAGCACTACTCACTAAAGAATTTCGATCTCTAGATTTTCTCTCTCGATGTGTTTTCCAAATGTTCCATCAAGTCCTTATAATCTTCTTGTTGAGTCTTCAACGACCGAGATTAAATCATTAATCAACAACTAAGATTAACTTGACTTAATCTTCGTCTTTTCTAGAAGATTCACACTCTGTTTTAATTAATATCCTTTAATTATTTTAATTTCCAAAGTTTAGACTTAGGGTCCCATTAAAAATAATTAATCATTTCCTTAAAACATAATCTGAGTGGAATTTCCAAAAACGCCTTTTGGGTTTTTTGGAATACATGTGCCTAAGTCTCCCTGCAAAATTTGAGACTTAGAGCACATCCAATGCTACCAGAAATCAACACTCCCTCTTAATGAGGAATGTGCTCTAGCAATACATCCAACTAAAGTACTGCTCCGATTCCGCAACATCTCCCTCTGCGTTGCTGATGTCTGACACTGTTGCTCACTAACACGAGCTGCTGCATTCATGCTGCTACTGACCTTGCGTACTGCTCCCAACTGCCACTGCACTGCAACTTTGTTGCTCACTGCAACAGAAAAACATCCAAAATATGAACTAAGTGTTCAGTAGGATGCATCTTGTACTGAAGATTTGACTGCTGCTAGTCTCTGCGTTGTCCCTCAAAAGCTGTTGCGCTGCTGCTGTCTCTACACCGTGCCTTCCTGCTGTTGATATTTTGGGGTAGCATCAGATGTGCTCTAGCTCCAAAACTTTGTGGAGGGGCTGGAACACATGGGATCTCCAAGACCCAGAAAGCGTTTGGAGAAATTCCATCTAGTGTAAAAGTTATTCAAATAATTAAATTTTTTAATGGGGACCCTAAGTCTTAAGTTAGGGAAATTAAAAAATTAAGGTGAATTAATTTACACATGTGATGAGAAAATTCTAAGTGACGTGGATCAAACATTATTTTAATCTTAGCCTTTGATTAGAGATTAGATCACGACTGTTGATGTGTTAAACGAGAAAAGTATAAAGGAAGGGCTTGGGGTCAGTTGCAGGATACACACAAAGTCTAAGAGATCTTATTCTTTCGATGGAGTAGTGCTCAAACGAAGATCAGATTTGAGTGACTCAAAGAAGCAGTGAGGTGCAGATGTAGTGATTAGTCAGGAGGGCCATGAGTACAACGCAGAGCAAGGGCAACAAAGACGTAGTGGAGGCAGCGCAACCATCAGAGGGTGTAACGCAGTCCCTAGAGAGGGTGACGCAGGCCCACACAGGGGCAGCGCAGAGCCTCCAAGGAAAGTCCGAAATTCTGCTGGAGACTGGGGTTTCTGAGCTAGCAGGGCTGAAACAAGACTCTAGAGTAGCAAATCCACACAGAGCTAGGGTGACGCAGTCCCTCAGCCAAGGCTACGCAGTAGCTGCGCAGAGCCAACTGGGGTTTCACGAGGTGCTCATCAGGATCAGCCGGGACTTACAAGAGTGAGGTATATCTCACATTTTTCTCTGATTGCCGAGGTTTTCTCTGTTGGGTGAGTCGAGTTATGGCACCCTAGATGTACTCAAAAACTGTTGCTTAATAATAATAAACCCTCATATCTGCTGCACCGGTTTTCCTGCATTAGGTTTTTCCAGGGACATTTGTCTGAAAAATCTGTGTCATTTGTCATATGTGCGTGATGTTCAGTAAATGATCTGTATTTGTGTAGATTGCTATTTGTGTTTACTTCGAAGTTTTTCTGAATATTCAGTTAAATAACTTGTGTAAATAAATCAAGTAGAAGTAAATCAATAGTTAGCAGTAGAATTTCTATGCTCAGAAATTTTCACACCTGCACTGTTGCCAGCTCTGATCTGTGTTGTTCAGTCTCTGGCGCTCACTAGCCACTGTGCTGTTACTTCTGCACTCCTCTACACCAACTGAAACTTGTCCATCTTGTTACTTTTGATTTGGGATCCTGTAGGAAGGTGATGATCCAAGAGATGGACTCCTCAAGGATCCTACCCAATCTGCAGTTATACTGAACTACAAATCCAGATTACCCCAACGCTCCCCTTGCGATATATGGGCAATCATGGTGAATTCCTCCTCCTCTTTCTTTGCAGTTGCAGCCTACGGATCATACTTCTCATCTTTGTCCTTCTTCTTGAGAGGACACTGTGTGGCGTAATGTCCCATCTCGCCACACTAGAAGCACTCGATCTTTGAGACGTTCTTCTTTCGTCTCTACTGCTCCTGCTCCCCCTTTGATGCAAGGGTTGCGTTCTCCTCCTCCTCCTTGGGGTTCGTCCCACTGATGTTGCTATCATCAAGTTTGCACTTGAGTAGATCTCTTCTCATCTCTTCTTGTTGAAGAGCTGCCCACATTCCTTCCCAGTCTGACAACTTCTCTCTACCTAGGATACTCTGGACAAAGACCTGGTAATCTTCGAACACGAAATTCAAGGCAATTCTGACCATCTCTTTGGCCTAAGGAGCTGCTCCCACAGTTGCCAACTTATCTCGGACCTCCTAAAGTTTTGCAAGGAAAGAATCAACACGTTCTCCCTTTAGCATCCTGGTAGTCTATATCTTTTCCTCCAGAAACATCTTCCTTTGCTCGGAAGACCCCTGATATAGTGTCACCAACGCATCCCACATTTCCTCGGTTGTCCCTTTGCCAAAAATGTGTGAAACAATATGATCCTTCACTCCATCGAGGATCAACCATTTGGCTTTAGCCATGTTCTTCTTGAAGGATCTTATTGGTGCGACATCTACCGGTTCAGCCAATGTACTGTCGATAAAAGCCTTGAGGTCATGTTCATTTAGAAGGAAGGAGATCCTTGTGTTCCAGATTACGTAGTTGGAGGCACCCTCCAACCGATCCTAGTCACGCAACCCACTGGCTGCCATCTCACCCAATTAGATGTTGATTTGTTGCCTCTAACCCTCTGCGCAGCTGGCTCTACGCACTCCCTGCTGGAGCAAGCCAAATAAATCACGAACACGCTGCTTCGGCACAGGAAATCAAAATTTCTTGGGCAAGAAACTCTTTGAGGTCATAAATCCACCAAAATGTCTTTTGCTACTCTCTTCTGACACTTTCTGCACCAGCAACTGCTACTACAAGAACACTGTGTCCCACCAGCTTGCTGATCTGTGCTGAATCTGCTGCGCTGCTCCCTTTGCCTTAGACAAATTGCAAACTAGAAAATCCTACTACTTTGTCGGCTCACTCAGAGAGAGATTTCCTTGCAGATCTAGCCTTCCTGGATTAGACTGCGCAATCGCTGGGAAAATCGATCTGCTGCTTACGAACCTCTTTGATCTCCTGCTTCTTCTTCAACATTGGATCCTTCTGGTCTGCTCTCTTGCTCATCCTGCACTGCTAAACAAGCTCCGATACCATGTGAATATTCGGTTGCCCGAATCCTACTGCAGCAATTGATGAGAATTCTTGTATTTGTTAATTACTTGAATAAATTATTTACTGTGTTATGTTATCACTCCGCTAGATTCCCAAGGCTGAAAAAGGAATCCCAACAGAGGTAACCAGAGACCAAGCTTTTGATTTGATAGCTAGCCCTAACAAGCCAGAGAGGGCTCTCTCCAAAAGGGTCACAGCCAGGAGGGTTGAAGCAATTAGGGTTTTTAGGCTACATATAGAGTGCAGTGGGTTGTTTTGAATTGTTTTGGTTGGGGAAATCACTGGATGAAGAAATTAGGTCAAGGAAAGCTAGGTCAGGGCAAATGAGTTAGGGTTGCAGGGATCAATGGGGCAAGGCAGGTATAATGATTGTCACTTGAAGAGAATTGTTATGGAATGGTGTTGAAGCTGTAAGAAGGCTAAGAAAAGCATAGGAGATGTATTTTTCTCAGACAGAAGAAGATGAACAAAATATGATTAGTTACCCAAAACAGAGCATGTGGTAACATGTATTTTGATTATCCAACTTGTAAAAGATCATAACATAGAAACAAAAGTGAACATGAACACAATACTTTCAAACATATGATACTGAAGAAGGAACAATGATAGACATTCAATACCACAAGTATTCCATAAAAGTAGCTGCAACTCCTCTTTATTAGGTTGGCCAAACTGAGTACAAAGTTTCCTTGATCAACTAGCAAACATCAAACTGATTCCAACCCTTGTCTATTGTGAACAAAGGGACTAAATAGACATGAAAACAAAATTCACTCATGCTCAGGGGTCGAATCCATGAGGTGAGGAAGATATTACACAAAAATCTGAACTGATAGCTAAAGTATAGGATGGTCCAAGTGACTCATTCCTAACTTAAGTGAACTGATTCATTACACCTCATTTGTTTGATTTACCTAATTTATTTACTCTAGGTAATAGTAAAAACATGATAATTACATTTATTTTCATCATTTACATCGGTAAAGTCATCGTTTTCCAAGATGAAAATCAAAACAGGAGTGAAACTCAAAAAATTTCAGAAGACTGCCAAACGCGCCATTTCCTTGTCAAACGCACCCTCTCTGTTCAAAGTTGCTTTTGGGTGCCTTCCTGGTGTCTATATTTGCCCCAAGATGGCTTGTTGGAAAGCCCTTAAAGTCTGCTTTCTAGACATGCCTTTAGTTTGCAAAATGAAGCTCATTTGCCCTGTCAAAAACTCATTTTCTCAAGATTGGTAAATGCGCAGCGCCAAGGCCAAAAATGAGGCAGAAAAATGGTTTTTTGGTGGTTTTTTACTCTTTTCACTGACTAGTTTGCCTCCAAACGCTTAGCAAATGTATAGGGTACATGTCCTCATCATTCTGAATTCAATGGTGGTGACCATTTTCTCATTGGATGCCCCAAAAAAGAGCGCATCACCCTAGGTGCTACATGTTTGACATTTTTGCTGTGCTAAAAATGTCCTAAAAACACAAAAATTTACAAAATTGCAAAATTTGCCGAAAACTTGTCAAAATTGGTGGGATGATCGCTGATCATGTGTTTGAGGCATGGAGTGTTACCTCGGCAAGTATGTCTAGCCTCATTTTCTCCTCTTGCTTGGTCAAGGCTTCAATTTTTGCATTGGCTCTTTTGAGGTTGGCCCTTGCAATTTTGTTCCTCATGGCATAATGCTTTGCCATCCTTCTTTGAATATCATTGTCCTTTTGAGCCTTGGCCAAGAGCTTCTCCAAGTGCTGGTTTACCTTCTCAAACAAATACTCCCGGTCTTGATTAACCATGATTGCCATTTGCTCATCAACAATGAGCTCTTTAGCAAGCTCGACTTCTCTTTTCTTCTCTAGTTCTAGATCTCTTTTCAGCGCTCTAGTCCTAGGTCTTTGTCTTGGAGGTTGGTCCTCCTCATCATCAGGTTCACCATACTTCTATAGTGTCTCTTCAAGCAAGGCTTTAGCCTTCTCTGCCTCTCTTTGTGCTTTGATGCATTTCACTTCATCGATGAAATGTTTGGTCTTCTGTTGCTAGTTCTCTTGCTTGAGAAAGGTAATGACAAACTTGGACCTGTCAAGATTAGCTTGGAGCTCTATAATCTTGGCTTCCCTCTCTTGGATGATCAAGGAAGGATCATCATCATCAATTGTGTCCAAGTTTACAAGTTCAAAATCTGTCTCTTTTTCATGGAGGCCTTTCTCTTCATGTATGTCCACCTCTGCCATCTTTTCCTTGCCTTTTTGTACCTGTTTCGTTGGTGAAGAAGGCATGGCTCCTCCCACAATCTGCGGGGCAAACACCTGCCTATGACTTCTCTGATAGGTATGTGGCAATGTGCCCAAATCAACCCTCTTAGGCTTGCTAATTTTACCTCCACTAGGTGACCCAGTCTCAATGTGAAATGGAGATGACGGTGGTGAGGTGGATGAAGGAGACTGATCTAGTGATGATGTATGAATTGTAGGCTGAGATGGAGGAATGGATGTGGAAGGATGAGATGATGAAGGTGCATCTTGGCCATGCTGAATAGGTGGGATAGTGAAAATCTCATTGGATATGAAGGTGTCCCATGCAATGTTTAATTGATCGTGGTGGAGGACCATCATTTTGATGAGGGAGTGATGAAAGACACTTTGCATTTGATGATCATAATCTCTCTTTTGGGCAATAAATGCCATCCTGTCAATGCTCCGGTAGAGATAGTAAGGTATATTGAGCATTCTGACCCTTGTGAAGTGCACGAGTAGCCGGACATGATAGGAGTAGAGTCTAGAAAACCTACCCTCACGAGTAAAGTACCTCATGATGATTTTCCTTATGAGGACATATCTGTCCAGGAGGTAAGAGAAAGGAAAAATCCTCTTTGTCTAATTCTTGTACCTTGGTTTAATATATGGCTCATAATAGAATTGATTCAATTCTCCTTGCTTGAACCATTTTTCCTCAACATTTTGGATCCCAGTGGCAGCTGATATGATGGCAGGGGACACAGTGAAAGTGACACCAGCAAGGGTTACTTGGTTGTCATGGAGGTTGGAAATGACTAATCTGGTCAACATTGGATGGTATTGGACCCTTTGTGCTTTCTCAAAGAACTCAAAACAACCTACATGCTTAAAGCATGTCATAGTGATGGGAGATGCCATGAGTTCTCTGGTATCTGTTGGCTCATGTCTAATGATTCTCCCTCCTTTTTTAGATGGCCTTCTCTCCTCTCTTTCTTCCTCCTCACTATGACTTTTGTTCTCTTCTTTTGCTATGATGTATTTGGTGTCAAAACCCTAGGGAGATGATGGAATGGAATGTGGGTGTAAGAAGTGTGGGTTGGTGTGAGGAAATTTGAGGAGATGGGAATAGGGATTTGTGATATGAGGGAGGTCACAGGGGGTAGTGATGATGAGGGGTTTTAGAATAGGGGATTTAATTATAGGTAGGGTATAGGGAGCCTAGGCAAATGAATACCTAGGGCTTAGGGTTTTGAAGGAGATGAAAGCTTAGGGAAGGAGATAATTATGTAGGGGTTATGGGAAAGTGTTTTATGATATGGGAGGTTGGGATAGGGTAAATGGAAATGTGGGAATGGTAGTGGGATGCTAGTAGAATGATACTAGTGTTTTGAATTTAAGATGACACCAAAACCAAATTAAACATCACATAAACTGATTAAGGAGAAGAGGATTGATGAATTTGTGACCTACTTGCTTGTTGGAGAGTGTAGGCAACCCTTTTTGAAGCTTGAGAGAGTTGTAGTGGTCTTTTGGCAATCCTGAGGGTTTTCTGGCAAACGTGCAGCACCTAGGTTAAACACACCCTCCTCTTGACAGGTGCGCAATGCCTTTAACAAATGCGCAACGTTTTCAGGCAAATGCACAGCACCAGTGTAGAACGCGCCCTCTGCCCCTGTTTTGCACAATTTCACCTAAAAACTCGAAAACTTCTCCTTTGCCGAGTATGCTTGAGGGTGTAGGAAGAAAATGAACTTTGAATTGATGTCTTTGAGGGCTTTTATACTTGAGTGGGTTTGATTTATAAAACCTTTCAAATTTTCACACTAATACTCTTTGACTTTTGACTTTTTGTTTTGCAGGTTGATCTTGCTAGAGTTTGTCATTTATCTCCTTCGGTTTGGCATGAGTGTTTTGAGTTGGCAGCTAGGGATTGAAAATATTACATATAGAAAACATAAAATTACATAGGAAATTAAAAATAAATTACATCTTTGTTTTCATATCAAAATGACATTTTGATATTAAAATCATAAAAAATCAAAATTACAAATTTAAAAATATGATATTTACATGCTGATGATCTTCTGCAGGTGAAAATAAAATGTTTATTGAGTCACTCTCACACATTTTGCTAACTTTACTGAGATCAAATGGTGCATTTTTGGACCTTGAAAAACAAAACCTAATGACCTAATGGGACCTTGAATGACTTGACTTCCATGATTGACTTTGACTGAGATAAGACATGGTGAAATGAGTTTTTCAAAAGTGTTACTATACTCAGCTAGACATGAAGGTGAGCCAACAAATGTGATTTTCTGAGGGAGAGTGAAGTTTTATTGAGTAGGGCTACCATCAGTGAAACAATTTTTAGCATGACCTAATGGAATGATATAAAAATTTCAGAGTGGGACACCTAAAATGAGAATGAAAAGAGTGATTTTGATCACTGATGGCAGAACACATATTTTGACACTAACATTGGCCTTATTGGGGATGGCAGCTCTGAAAAAGGTGTGAAGAACCACAGATCTTTGAATTTTGCAGATCAGTGCCTCTTCCATTGGGCCAATATAGTCTAAAAATAACTAAAACTGAAATGCAAGACTAACTAGTGATCCAAAATGGATTTAGTTTTGCCTCTAGCTCAAAGTCTTCAAATGCAGATGAAAATAGGATCAAGCTGAAGTTCTCGTCGATAGGATTCCAACGGTGCAAACGACGCGTAAAACCGAGTTTGTGTGAAGAAGTTGTGGCTAGCCAAAGTTTATGACAAATTAGGGCAAAATGAAAAAATGTCAAAGTCAAAGTCAACAGTCAACGGTTAAGTCAACGATCAAGATGATGTCAGCAGGACACGTGTCGTCCTGGGAATATACCACATGTCTAGGATGATGTCAGTAGGATCAGTGACGTGTCAGAGTTTGATTGGTTAGAATGGGCCAATCCAGGACTGACACGTGGCAGCTCGGATTTTGCCCAATTTGGCCTTATTTTCAAAATTTTGGGGATCAGGGAGTACCGAACCCCTGACCTCTCGGAATGCCAAAGATCTCGCCGGAGTCTGCTCACTGGTTGGGCTACGGTGTCAATTGGCATTGAATATAAATATTATATATTTAATATGACGGGATTGCCTTTGCCGGAAAAAGGTCGGACGGTCGAGGTCAACCCTGCGACTGTCGGAACCTTATCACATGGTTTAAAGCTCGCATATATATATATATATTAACTGTCAGATCCCTTAATCTTTGAGCGCCGCATATATTATAACATATATGTTTCTATATATGTATCATAACCAACGGAATATGGTGGAAGGGTCAGGTGGGGGTTTCAACCCGCCGACCTTCTAAAACTTATTTAAACAACGCCTTCACAACATAGTCGAAAACCAGTGTGCCAAAAGCTTGTAATACAAGCCACCGAAACCTCTTATCGTTGTGCAGAGCCGAACCAGTGAGCGCGCAGTTCGAGGTGGTTTTGTGTAGGAAAGGCAGTGTTTCAAAAAGGCAGAGGTGGTTTTGAATTTCTCTAGGGGGTCTGGAGGTCACAGTGGTGGAATATAGGCAAGTTTATACTCGTTTTACTTGAAATTTCGAGCCCATTGCAATGGTGAGGTCCATTTTCTCATTTGAGCCTCTGTTTTTGAGCTCATACATGTAAAATCATTTTGAAGACAAAATAAAGCAGTCAACACTGGAAGCTAAGGACCCGGAGATGTTGCCAGGAAGTCTGGTGAACTCCGTTATTAAATTCTTGCTGTGTTGATGTGTTTGAATGTGTTTTCATTTGCTTATGTTGTTTATGTTATTCGCAATCTTATCGATCTATTGCACTAAGTAACATAAGCTGCTCACATAGATGTCAATAATACCTTTTTAATAAATCAGATCAAGTGGTATTAGAGCTTCAGGGTAATTTTTAAAGGTTTGACAATGTCATGTGAATATTTGAATGCTTACTAGGTCAAAGTTCAAACAAGGAGAAGGAGAACTTGTTGAAGCAAATCCAGAGATTAGAAGGGTATTTTCCAATGTTCCACCAAGTCCCCTGGAGGTGGGAGCGAGGGGGCGAGGGAGCGGCCTATGCAAAAGCTCCCTACCAATTTTCAGGAAACGTGGGGGGACGTCGGGGTCATCAAAATTATAAAATATAAAAATATATATAATATTATATATGATATATCATTGAAAATTTAATAATAAATATTTATAATGCAATTGTATTTTTCATTTTTGTAAGGAATGTATATACAATCATCATACACTTACATCATGAAAGATAAATCATAAATGATAAAATTTAAAAATTATAAATCGATGAATGATGAATCATCTAACTGAAACAAATTTAAAAGTTAAAACTTAAAACATACATCATAGATTCATATGTACTTTGTAACTGTATAATCATTAATTTAACTACTAACAATGTACAATGAAAATAAATTTTAAGATATCATATGAGCCATGACATCTATGATATTATATCAAGATTCAAAATAAACTTTAAACTGAAGTTTACAACTCAAGTCTGAAACATAAATATTAAAACTTAAAAGCAAATAAGTTTAAAGTTATGTTTGCAACAGTGAAACATAAAACATAAAACATAAGTTCTTCTGACTTTGGGCAGCAAGCTGCAGACTTCTTCCGGCGGCTGCGGCAAGTGCTAAGTGCGGATGATACAATGATACAATGAAAACAAATAAAACCTAAAAATTAATTTAATTAAACAATTGATTATTAAAATATATTTTTTATGCTTTTCATTTAATTTTTTTTTTTAAATTGTGGGCCCCACACGCCCCCTCCCGTCCCCTGACGCCCCCTCACGCTCCCTCCCGCCCCCTCACGCTCCCCTCACGCTCCATCATGCTCCCGAAAGCACCCTCGACCCCGTCCCCTCACGCTCCCCTCACGCTCCCTCACGCTCCCGAAAGCACCCTCGACCTCGTCCCCTCACGCCCCCTCACGCTCCCTAAAGCACCCTCGACCCCTCACTCTGAGGAAATGTCCCCTTTGATGTCCCCCTTAATTTTCTGATTTTTGGGGGCGTCGGGAAACGTCCCCTAGAAGTCCCCAAGACCCCGGAGCGCGAGGGG
>CM076583.1:1299093434-1299321623 GCA_034641835.2 Pinus albicaulis | reverse complement strand
GAGTGGCCCACATTTACTCCCAATCTGGCAAATTCTCTCTGCCCAGGATGCTCTGGACAAAGACCTGATAGTCTTTGGACACTAAATTGAGGGCCAATTTGACCATCTCAGTGGCCCGAGGAGCTGATCCCACAGCTGAGAGTTGATACGGTTTTCCTGAAGTCTAGAAAGGAACAGATTAATGCGCTCACCTTTCTTCATCCTAGTAGTCTGCATCTTCTCCTCCAAATACATCTTCCGCTGCTCGGAAGATCCTTGATATAGCTTCACCAAGGCCTGCCACATTTCTCCAGTAGTCCCTTTGCTAGCTATGTGACATACGACATGATCCCTGACTCCATCAAGGATCGGGCGCTTTGTCTTCGCCATATTCTTCTTGTATTCCTTCATAGGATCTGCATCTACTGCAATAGCTACCGTACCTTTTACAAAGAGCTTGAGATCATGCTCATCCAACAGGCATTTGATCCTTGCCTACCAGATCACATAGTTGGAGGCTCCCTCCAACCTGTCTTGATCTCTCATCCCGCTTGCTGCCATTTATGCCGAAAAAAATGTCGAATCTAGCTCCCTCTCTTTCTCCTTTGCGCAGCATTAGACTGGCTTACGTACTTCTTGCTAGAGATGGTAGATCTGCCACCCAAAAAATGTTGCTCAGCTCTCGAAATAGAATTCCTCGGCTAGGAATTCCCTGAGGAAGAAAATTCCCTCAAAGTGTCTCCAGATCTCTCTTCTGACGCTTCTACACCCGCAATCACAGTTGCGCAGAAACTACGTCCCTCTGGCTGCTGATCTACGTTGATTTGCTACACCACTCCTGCTCTGCCAAACTGCAATCTAAAAAATCTTTCCTCTCTGTAGACTTACTCAGAGAGATATTTTCCTTGTTGGTTTTGGCCCTCCTGGCTTGGACTGCACAATCTGCTGGGAGATCGATCTGCTGCTTACGCAGCTCTTTGATCCCAACTTCCTCAACGTTGGATCTACGGATCTATTCCTCTGTTCCTCCTACACTCAGCTATACAAGCTTCGATGCCGTGTGAAAATTATTCAAATCCGGAATCCTATTGCAACAACTGGTATTAATTCTTCTAACTGATAATTAATTATTCAGTTTATTGCTATGACAACATCAAATTAAAAACACTGCAACCTTCACTAAATAAATTGCGGAAAATTACAAGTGCAAAAACAAAAATGAACAAGAAGAAATCATAGACACATCTGACACAGTTGTTTTTGAACTAATGTCCCCAGAAAAACCCAGTGTGGGAAAACTGGTGCAGCAACTGAGGGTTTATATATTATGTAGTAAATTTTCTAAGCACAAGTCTATGATTGACAGATCTATCAAATCATGCAGAGAAACTGACAAGAAAGATCTTGTGAGACAAACCTCACTCTTCCATGGGAACCTGACACTGATCAACACCCAAAACGAACTGCCTTGCGCTGCCTCTACGCAGTCTCTGCATCACAACTGTGGTTGCCCTCTGTTTCTGCATTGGTCTCTCTGCTGGCTGGAAACTGGGGCCTTCTAGCCTCCGGAAAATCTCTTCAGGGTCTGGCACTGACCCAACTGTAAAATTTCAGTCCCCACTTCGGTCATCAGTTTTCCTTTATCACTCCATGCATTTAATGTTAAATCCAAGCATGATAAAAACACTAAAATCTGGAAATGACATTTATTTCTGAAAAAACAAATTTGGAGATTTTACTACTACTGGAAATACTGGAAATAAATGCACAGTAAAAATATAACAGCCACACAGAAAATGACAGTGATTTTTGGTCAATGTGACCCTGGAAATCCCCCCTACAACTCTTGGGGAAAACCAGTTTGAGAGCTCTTCTTTATTTCTGAAAATCTTTTACAGAGAAACTGAAATACACAGAAAAATTCCAACATTTACAAAACCCAACTTATCTCAATTTTTGTGCATGAACTCCACCTCGAAAATCATGCCAACAGAAAACTGCTCAAACAAAAAATAATAGCAATTAATGTTGTATGGTCTGCCTCAGTTTTCGTGCCCAAAAATCAGTGTACGGCCATATGAAATGTACGAACTGCACGGAAATGTACATCAAAATATCCTCCTCGAAAGTTGTGCCCAGCTCTGCCTCAAAAATCGTGCCTCTGCCTGTTGTCTTCTTCCCTTGAAATTTGTGTCGTCCCTCCTTTGGATGCGTGCCAGATAGCTACTGTACGGACTGCTATCTTGGAATGCATGCCCAAAACTGTTGTTGTACGGACTGTTGTAAATGCCTCCTTGGGCTACATGCCAAGGTTTGCTGCTCTCCTTCACTTCCTCCCTGCTCAAAAAATCTCCTTGTTCTCTCTTGTCTTTTCTCTCAAATGCTCATGAATGAATGAATGATCTTTTGTTCTTCTTTTCTCCTTTTACCCTAACCTAAGTGACTTTGGAGTGATCCCTCAATCCAATGGCTGAGATAGCTTTAGATCAAGGGCTGAAAATAATGCACATTATTTTCACTTTTTCTATTTAATCACTCACCCACTTAAATAAAGACCCACTTAGCCTTTTATTTCCATAGTCACTTTTTCACTTTCTAATTCTTCATTGACTTTAATAAAGTCACTTTAAAATTAGAATGTAAATTTATCACTTATAAAGTCACTTTTAAATTACACTAACTTTACCACTTATAAAGTCACTTTAAGAGAATAAGTACAATAGAGTGGACACTTTTCCTTAGGCCAAAGATCAAAGCCATGGGGAACCACTTGTCCTCTGGTACCCAAAATTTAACACTCCCTCTTACCGAGGAAAGTGTTCCTCACCACTCCCATCTTGTCTCTAAAGTAGACATGTTTGCCCCGTGGTAAGGCTTTGGTGAAGATGTCCGCTACCTGCTCATTTGTGGAGATGTACTCAAGCTTGACTGCTGCCTTTTGAACATAGTCTCGAATGAAGTGATACTTGATCCCAATATGCTTTGACCTGTCATGAAAAATTGGATTCTCCGTGAGTTTTATGCAACTTTGATTATCGCAATAAATCACAGAAGGTCTCAATGCCTGACCAAATAGACCAAACAACATCTTGCGAAGCCATATGCCCTCACAACTAGTCAAACTGTTGATTTATGGTAGCATCGGGTGTGTTCTAACCTTGAGATTTTACATATAGGCTATGACTCGTGTATTCCACAATACCCAAAAAGTGTTTTGGGAGATTCCTCTTAGAAATGATTTAATTAAATTAATTTATCTTTTTTTAATGGTTTCCTAAGTCTAAACTTAGGGAAACTGATTAATTAAAGTGTATTAGTTGAATCAAGTGAGAATCTTCTAGATAAAGGCACAGATCAACTCTCAATTAATCTTAGCCCTTGATTATGATTTAATATTGGCCATTGATGAGTCAGTGAAAGATTATAAAGGAGAGCTCGATGGGCATTTGGAAGACACATCAGACAAAGAAAGAAACCAGAGATTGATTTCTTCAAGTCTAAGGAAGAATCGAAGTGGTTCTAGATTGCAGGGAGGGGAAGGAGAATTCTTCAAGAGGAAGAGTTTCGAAGGCGAGAGAGTACAGGAAAAGAAGGAAGGAGGGAGCCATTGGCAGCTGCGCAGTGATAGCCAAGTGGCAGTTACGCTGGGCCAGCGCAGAGCAATAGAGGGAGTTTGATTTTAGTTGGAGAGGAGCAGCTGAGGGTTCATTCAGTTTCTAGAGGACGTTTTCTGGAGGAGGAGAACACTCTAGTCTCACCCAATTGTGAGCATTGAGGCATACATAAGCAGCAGTAGTAGCAGTAACGTAGTGACAGTGTAGGGGACGCAGTCACTATGCAGAGTTCACATAGAGCTACTCAGAGCAAGTGCAGGTCAATGTCAGAACTTCGTGGTAGAGTGAGAATTGTCTCACTAGTCTGTTCCTATCAAATTTCTTCATGTGATTGACAGAGAATCACAATCACACATTTGTATTCAAACTTCTACTTAATAAAGAAACCCTCACACTTGTTGCACTGTTTTTCCCACATTGGGTTTTTTCGGGGACAATTGTCAAAAAATAACAGTGTCTATGTGTGAATACTTGTGCTATTTCTTTCATATTGATTATGTATTGTGAAGTCTGCAATGTATTTTATTTTGATATTTAACACAGTGTAATGTTAAATAATTGTGAATGAATGCAATAGAAGAAATATAATCAGTAGCTGCAGTAGGGTTCTATATTATAGAATTTTCACATGGTATCAGAGCTGTCAGATCCAAAGGAAGCAAGGT
The DNA here is from genome assembly GCA_034641835.2 of Pinus albicaulis. Taxonomy (NCBI): domain Eukaryota; kingdom Viridiplantae; phylum Streptophyta; class Pinopsida; order Pinales; family Pinaceae; genus Pinus; species Pinus albicaulis. Next base: position 1,299,317,365 of record CM076583.1, on the reverse strand, counting down.
CAAGAAGTAGACTGCGCAAACCAGAAGCTTCAGAAGGGACGTAGCACAGGGAAAAGAAAGCACAGATAAGTATGGCAGACTTAGATGTTTTATCCTCTAGGTTAGAAGAGGATTGTGCATGCTTGTCAAGTTCAGCATCTGTAGGAATCTGGTATATTGATAGCGGGGCTTCAGCTCATATGACTGGAGAACAAGAATATTTCTCGAGCTATAGGGAGGAGCAGATGAACTTCCAAATCACTTTGGGGAATAACACGAAATGCACTCCAGTTGGAAGAGGAACCATAGTGTTTCAGATGGAAGCCGGAACCAGCGTCGAAGTCACAGATGTACTACATGAGCCAGGGCTTGGGATGAATTTAATTTCGGTATCCCAGTTGCAGGAAAGAGGGTATGATGTATACTTTATCGAGAAGAAGGCATATGTCAAGCACCCAATCTGGAAGCAAACAAAGCAAATTGAAGTTAGGAGCAATAGACTATACAGGTTGCAACTTCAATCCCCGATGGCACTAATCGGTAGTAATCTTGAAGACAAGAAAGGGTTGTGTTAGCCACCTATAAAAATTTTCATATCAAATGGTGGCTAAATCTTTTTTGGAGCCTTCAAGAAACAAGTTTTATTTCTAAAAATTGTTATCTCTTGAAGTCTTATGAAGACATCATGTCTAGTGGTTAATCTTCACTGTTGTTTCCATCTTTTAAACTCAGAAATTCTGTTGTTTTCCCTGAAGAAAAGACTGTTGAAGACTCCTTTTTCCCCTCATTTTACCCCTTCTTTCATTCATATTAACCTTCATTTTTACCCCCCTTATTCCCCATGAATTTCCTCTGTTTTTCCTTTGTTCACATCTCCTCTTCATAAAATCCCTTTATAAGGTTTGAAATCCTTTTTAAACCTTACCTTAACCCCCAAATCCATCAAAAAACCTTGAAAATTTCATAAAAAACAAGCTTTTTTTACTATAGGCTTAAGCCCCTTTGGGCTAAGTCCTAAACCACTTCCCCACATGTGCCCTAGTGCTGGAACCAAGCGCTAATAGTCCCAAGCGCTTATCGCATCGGAAGAAATCGGAGCGCGCAAGTCTATTCATTGTGTTAAGGCCCCCGATGCGATTGACCCTTTGTATATAAGCCCTTTGCTTTCCATATAAACCAGCGGCCCCGCAATCGAGCGCTAACCTTATAGATAACCCGCTTCCGAAACCATTAAAACCTTTGTTTTTCATTAAAATTTGGATTTTCATGTGTTATGAAGGACCCCGCCGTTCCTTGATCGGAGCCCCTCCTGACCATTGATCTAAAGTCGATCAACGATCAGCGCATTATTGCATCGGAGAGTTTTTGGGCGCACTTATTTGCAACCTCCGATTGGCGATCTCCCGATCAACTATTAGCCGTTGATCTTCTCCCCGCCTTTCCAAATCCAACGGCTCAGATTAAAACCATGATTCCCCGCCCCCACCTCGTTCCTCCAGCGCATCTTATCCATATCGCGCTCACTCCCTGACCGTCCGATCTGAGACCCCAGATCTGACGACAGACGCACAAATTCAAGCACGAAGGTTAATTTTCCAAGGGCTGCGCGATATGGGCAGTATTGAAAAGACACGTCGCGGCCTCTAACGCATATCGCGTTCGAAAAGTAAAAACCGCCCTACCGCCTTTTCGCAGCGCGATACCATTGGTTTCTCAACCCGAAACCACTTTCCCCTGTTTCCACAGCATTTCATCGCGTTCGCTCCTGACCGTTGATCTCCGTGGGCCAAACTAATCCGATGGCCCAGATCCTTTTCGGAAACCCCAAAATACATCTGGCCTTTTTCACTAATGATTAAGGTTTTTAAGCCATTTTCGTCGCATTTTCGACCATTTCTCTATAAAATGACCCCTTTGCTTTATTTTGCTCCCGACCGTTGATCTTTGCAAGATCGACGGCTCTAACATAATTTTCTCCTACCGTTTGATTCCAACCGCCTCCATTTGACCTCTGCGTTCAATCTCCACCGTTGGATGCTTTCATCCAACAGCCATGCTCTTAACCACAACCTCTGAAGCAGTTTGCCCAACCACGCGGGATTTTATAACATTTTTGTGTGTTTTGCAGGTTTTACAGGTTTTTAAATGATTTTAAAAGAAAAATCAAAGGTCGGGGATGACGATCCCCCACGCCTTTGTTCATAAAAGAAAAGCCATCTACAGGGTTCGACGCCACGTCTCATCAGTACATCATGAGCACTGATGCCATATGAACCCTTCGTAGCACCTGCACATCAACAAGATAAAGTGAAATATGATTAAAACAGAGAGTATCAGTGTTGAAGACCCAAATCAAAGCAGAAATGAAGAATTGCAGCTAATTCTTACCGTTTGGATGGATTACGGCTAAGATCGAAAATCAAAAGCCTAATCCATTTAATTAAACACGGTTAAAGAACAGAAAGACAGAATTAGGCCTAATTAAGCCTAAACACACAGAGTTAAAGCAGATTGACAATGTTTAAAGAAAATCAAAATATCTGTTAGACCAGCAAGCCTCCACCGCCACATCAGAGGCTAATTGATTCCTCTCAGCTACTTAGTGACACCAGTAGCCTCAAAATATTCAACAGAAGGCCGAGTTATGACCAGAACGCCAGATATTTGCCTCTATGCAGGCGAACTGTTATTCCAAGCCAAACAGAGTTATTACAAAGATGACACAGAGCCTTAAAGTCAACAAAAGCATCCCACCGAGCTTAAAATTTAATGTAAAACAATTAATACAGAGGGAATATCTGTAATCTTCTCCATTGAGCCCCTCAAAGGCCGAGAAGCATTAATTTGTATTAATTGAACCCTGAAGATCTTTTATTCTATCCCACCTCCTCATTTCTTCTATAAATACTTCTGTAGAAGATGAAACAATGTTGGTTGCAGAACTTTGAAATATACTTGTGCTCGAAACTTCTACTTGTAAATAGTGTTCACTGGCTCTTGAAGCTCTGTTTGTAGTCAAATAAGTTAGTCTGAGAAGTGAAGATGATTGCTAAACTGAAACATTGGACCTGAAGATTGTAACTGGTTTGAAACATCAATACAAGCTGATTTATGGGATCCTGGTCTATGTCAACGGTGATGTTTTTCTTATTGTAAATTGTTATTTTATTTATGTTTTCACTTTGGCCATCTTCTCTGATAAAGAACAGCAAACATAGAGTTAGGATTTACTGTTTACAGTACCCTTCTCTAACTGATAAGCTTTATCTACATGTTTTCTTCCAAATTGTGTTGTTTAGGAATGATTTAATTCAGTTTAAGCAGTTAGGAATGCTGGCGTTCCCTCGTCCTCCTGTCTAAGCTAAATGTTGTTCTTGAATGTTAGTTTCAGTTTATGTTAAGTAGAGATGAACTAAGGAAATGATGGTGAGCCCTGTCCTCTAGTTTTATCCCCAAAACTATCTGAAAGTTTCCCTAAAAATGTGTTGAAAGCAGGCTAGGTTGAAAGTCCTTACCTGATCTTAGACTATTCTTCGTTATCTTATGTGTTTGTCTTGAAAGTTTACTAAGTAAAGCAGAGCTAGGGAAGTCTATGGTGAGCCCTGTCCTCTAGTTTCTTCTCCAACAGTTGCTTTTAAAGTTTCCCTTCGTGTTTAAGATGTTTTCTATTGTAAGTGCATCAAAGCTGGTTAGTTTCGAAGTACTTACCAGATCTTAGATTACTTTTATGTCCTTCTTAAGTGTATGCCGAAAGCAGGATAGTTTCAAAGCACTTACTTGATCTTAGGCTGCTCTTTGTTCTTCATTTGTTTAATTCCCCTTCTTGTTGTATCATTTCATTCCATAAAATCAACTTTAAAGAGATCCTTAGACATAGATGACTTGCCCCATGGACCACTCTTGAACCTTGTTGTTTCAATTAAATCCTATTATGACTCCATGGCCCAATGGACTAAAAACCAGCGTTATATCTATCTAATCAGCCGAAGCTTGTTCTGATTACTTGCAACTTCACACCTTTGAAACTCTTTCCATTTAGGACTTTCCACTCAACTAATAATCATGCTCAACCATCCAAAACAAACAAAAACCCTCGGTCTTCATAACTAGCCTAATATCACACCATAAAAGCCTTAAAGATAAATCAATATTTTCACTTTATTAGAGAGATCCCTCTCCGGATTCAAGAGGGCTAGATCCTAGAATCCCAAAGTGGTTGAAATAGTGTTGTCTCTGCAGTTTGTATTTGCCAATCTTGCAAATTACAGATTCCCAAAAGGTTGAACGAACTTTGGCATAGAAGAATGGAGCACTTGCACCATGGTGCATTGAAGATGCTCAGAGAGACAGTTGCTAGGGTACTTGTTGTAATATTCCCAATTAGCTTTGCTAATTGGAATATTTCATTTTTGTTTAATTTTGCCGCTTTAGCTAGAAATAATAAATAAAGTGAGAAATAAGAGGGGTCACCTCACTTTAGTCACCTCACTTTATAAAATAAAGTGTTTTCCTAGTTGATTAATGTTATAACTTAAAGAGGGGGCCTTGGGGGTCCACACGTATATGAGGGGAGGCCTCACGCTGACCCAAGGGTAACTGCAAGGTGAAGGACGCAGTTAAGATTTTGGAGGGAGTTTAGCATTATAAAAGGAGGGGTTTCCACTTCATTTGGTATGCATGATTTTATATTGATATTGAGAGCTAGACTTCTGTCTGCTTCAGCACGCCGGTTGTTTAGTCGGTCTGCAGCACTGTTTAGTGCAACCGAGTGTCTCCGGTCGGAGATCTCACCCTTAGCCTCTGGGGACTTCGAGTGCCTGCCCTGGTAAGGTTATTTCTGGTTTCACCCTTAGCTTCGGGGGACTTCGAGTGCCCGCCCTAGTAAGGTTATTTTCTGAGTAACACCCTTCAGTTTCAGTGGGACTTGGTAGCATCTTCAGCAGGAGAATTGGAGAGGAAGAAGCCTCTTGTGGCCGCGCAGATCTGAGAAGAAGAGGACGCTGTTCCAGGAGAAAGAGGACGCTGATCAGCCTTGGAGAGTGAGGACGCTGTTCCAGGGAGGACGGCTCCGTATCCGAGGAGGAGGGACGTCGTTCCAGGAGAGGAAAGCACGCACGTGCTTGAGGAGTGAGGACACGGTCGAGGAGTCGAGGACGCAGACCGAGGGTACATTGATAGACGTAGATTACGTATCCGAAGGATATTTGCGTATCTAGTTCCTCGTAGGTGCAGATCCATACTGGGTGATTAGATCCGGGGCCTTGGGAGACGTATCCGAGGAGATATTGGACAGCATCCAAAGATAGATCCTAAGGGCAATGAGATCCGATCTAGGAGGACGCTATCCGGGATCGAGGCTTCAGATCCAAGATCCGAGCATACGTGACGCAGATCCACCGAGGACGCCGATCTCGAGGAGTGTGCTTGGGTGAGAGGCTTGACAACATTTCCAAACATTCAGAGCCGTTCGATTCATCCTGGTTGTGGTAACCAGTGTTCCATCTGTTTCTGCGCTGTCACTAGCAGAGACAGCGTTTTCAGTGGTGAGGGTTTGGAGTATTGATATCAGCTATCTTTTGATCTTCAGCTCATAGTTCCAGCTCAGTCCAGCTTCAGTCTTCAGAGCAGTCTTCAGCCAGCTAGGACGCTGTCCTTGTTGCAGCCATTATTTGTCTGAGAGGGCCTCCACTTGCCTAGGGCAAGGATAGGTGCACTCATTCTGATTTTCTTGTACTCTTCTCTATGTACTTTCAGATTAATAAAATGGCTCAGTTTTCTGGCATTCTATGTGTATTTGTTCCATGATCTGGTTCAGCATTGTATTCTCTATATCTGTCTGGCATATTTCTGTGTATTACTGGTTATTTCCCTTTGGGGATATTACACTTGTTCTCAGCACTGAGCATGATGATGTATGCTGAGGATGTGTACTTGGGAAGTACGCTAATGCAACCTTTCCCAAAAGTGAAAACTGGGCAGCAAGCATATTAGGACTGATACACTCAGATATCTGTCGACGAATGTCCACTAATGCTCTCAAGGGTGGCAAATATTGTCACATTCATTGATGATCACTCCAGGAAGACCTGGATTTACTTCCTGAAGACAAAAGATGAAGTCTTTGAAAAGTTCAAAGAATTCAAGGCTCTTATTGAAAACATGATGGGGAAGAAAATCAAGACATTGCATTCAGATAATGGTGGAGAGTACACAGATGGAGAGTTCACAGATTTCTGCACAAAGGAGGGCACCAGGAGGGAATGGATTGCGCCATACAATCCCGAACAGAATGGTGTGGCAGAACGGAAAAATAGGAAAATTGTAGGCGCAGCCAAGGCCACATGTTATTCGACCTTGGATTGCCCAGATATTTATAGGCAGAAGCCTGCAACACGACAGTGTACATCCAGAAAAGGACTCCTCATAGAGCATTGAGGAAGAAGACTCCTGAAGAAGTTTTCACAAGGAAAAAACCAGAGGTAGGGCACCTTCAGATATTTGGTAGCATGGCATACTCTCATGTACCAAGCGGGAAGAGAAGTAAGCTTGATCAAACCGCAGAAAGGGGGTATCTTGTAGGATAAAGTGAAACCTCCAAGGCATATAGGATCTATATTCCTAACAGCAAGAAGGTTATGATAAGACGCGATGTTAATTTCATGGAGGATAGAGCTTTTCAGAAATCGTGTGATATGTCGGCAGAGGATCAAACTACAGAAGTTCCCTTGGTCCTAGAGCAGCGGTGGCACCAAGAAGGACAAACAGGAAGATAGACTTTAGTACCCAATACAGGTACTAACATTTCCATAAAAGAAGATTCGGAGAATACTCAGTCTAAGGAACAACCAGATCAAGAGGAAGAGTCGAGAGATCAGCCTTCCACCAGTGGTCGAATCAGCAGGGAAGCTCAGCAGATACTGAGGGACGCAGAAAACTTCATTAGGACTCCCAGGAGTGGGAAGAGGCAGCGTAGACAACCTAACAAGTACCAAGCTTTGGTTGCTCAGGTAGAGGAACCCTCCATCTTCCAGGAAGTTGTTCAGCACCAGGTATGGGTAGATGCCATGATAGAGTAGTATGCTTCTATCATGACAAATGATGTCTGGGAATTTTTGCCCAGACCTCAGAGTAGATCAGTTGTTGGATCACGATGGATCTACAAGATCAAATACGCTGCAAATGGTAGCATAGAGAAATATAAGTCTAGGTTCGTGGCAAAAGGGTATGCTCAGAAGGAAGGCATTGACTATGAAGAGACCTTCGCACCAGTTGCCAAATATACCTCCATCCAAACTGTCGTATCCTTACCAGCGCAGATGGGATGGGAGATTCATCAAATGGATGTCAAGACAGCGTTCTTGAATCCAGAGATTGAGGAAGAGGTATATATCGAACAGCTAGAGGGTTTTGAGACTCATGAGAGGAAGTCTCATGTATGCAGATTGAAGAAGGCCCTGTACGGGCTCAAGCAGGCTCCGAGACCATGGTATGGTGTAATGTTCCCATTTTTGGTATCACCCATGACAGGGCTAGGAGGGACTTCCAGAGTTAGGAGCAGACAGGTCACATGTACAGATTGGTGCTATCAGTGGGCTCAGGAGCTTTTTGGAAGAGTTCTGAGGAGTTTTCATGGTGTTCGAAGGCATTCGCTTGATATACTCCACCATCCGAGCAGTTTGGCTTTCGTTCCGATGCATTCCGATAACTTTCGGAATTTTGAGTTATTTATGGGCTTAACTCAGCTGATTATGCTCAAGGTGGCATTTCGGGAGGAATACACGATGGAACACCTTAGTGTAATAGCTCATTGGAACCGGGACGAGGAGACCTACACGATGGGATAGTTAGACAGAGATTTCAGTGACCGGAGGAGGCGTGGTAGCCGATATACCCTTTTCTGCATTAAAAAGGAATATTTTATAATATTTTAATAAAAGTGAAAAGTGCTCCATAAATAAAATAATAATAAAATAATGCTCTAGAAGGCTCCAAGGGATCTATAAAAGAAAGGGAGGAGGCCATTGGGAGACATCTTTGGAGTAGATCATTTGCTTGTGTATGAGAGGTTTGAGGATGTGGTTCTCTACTTCAGCCGTAGCCCCAGGACGGAAACCCTCGGGTGATTTGTGAGTGTTGGACAAAAACCCAACTCTCTTGAGGAGACTTCACTTAGGAGTTTCACAGAGCTTCAGAGTTTGGTGTGAGGATCATTCAGATCTTCAACTTGGGCTTCATCAGTTTCAGTGGGTTCAGTTTCAGCTGTTGCCGGAGGGAGAGTGCAGCAGTGCAGTTTGTGGCCAATGCCGTTCAGCAGCTTATCTTGGTGGCCGGTTTTCTATCTCAGCTCTTCTTGGGTCAGATCTATATGTAAACCCCTGTTTATTATCTATAATAAAAGCTGAGATTTTGCTTCTGTTCTATATGGTGTTGGATTGCAGTGTTTCTTGTCTTTTAATTTTACATGGCAATCTTCTGTTGAATGAATGATTATTTTACGGCAAATTGTGGTATTCAGTATTTTTCTGCATTTTAGTTAAAATATCCCATCCGGGATATTACAGTGGTATCAGAGCCACAGTCTTGGCTCAGCGTGCGGGTTTCAGTCCTTAGTTGCAGAGAATATTGAAGGGTTTTATTGTAGAACAAATTCAGAAAAGGGTTTCGAGAGAACTATTTGTCAGATATTTTCAGTGCCGAAGGAAAATCAAAGTTGTTGGAGATTTTCTCCCGCAAGTCATAAGAAATTGTCTCTCATTTAAATTCATCGAATTAATATTTGGGCCAAAGTTTCATAATTCGGCCAAAATATTTTGTGGGGCCGTGGAAATTATTATTCGAGCTACAAAAATTTGGAAGAACCGTGGAGTTATTGGGTTAGGCCGCATTAAACAAATTTATGACGGGAATCTGGTTCTGGAGGCCGAGCATCGGAGGCCGTCCTAGCATGCAGCCGTCATCCACCTCTGTAGCAAGAATTATGTATATTCCTGTAGTTGTGAAGGCATTTGAATAGCGCTGACATTTCTTGAAATAAATGCAGTCATATGGCTGAATACGATTGAAGGGTTCACCATTGCGGGTAGCAAAATAAAAATCCGGCCCAAAATTCCACTGCTACCAAGTCGAAATTCCCTCTGCGACTGAGCAACTTGTTGGGCGTATCGATTGCAATGGAGTTTATCGGTACAAGCATTACACTTCGTCGATTTGCTTAACGGTGGTTGATGCAATCGCTCCGCATGATAACGTTGTCGGTGTTAGGTGAGCTGTAGTGGCGGCAGGATTCGGGTCTCAATAATTAATTGAAGAAATCGTTCTCATCTCAGGGGCCGAAATTCTTGTAATGAAGCCGTGAGATCAATCTGCCACAAGTACTTTGGATTCGAAGGAGAATGTCGTAGAAGCCGGTGCTGCGTTCACCAGACTCTTGTTCAGATAAATTACTGTGGATGCAGGTGAATTCCACAAATACGCTGTCTAGTGACTGTAAAACTGATTTATGACACCCGACATATGCACGTGATTTGTCATATTGAATCTGCCACAGTGGAAGGGGATTGAATCAAGAGTTACGCTCTGGAGAAATGCCGTATATATTTTTGATCGACATCAATTTCTAATTGAACGTCGAGCAGAAGGTGGAAGGCCGAGTGTCGCGTCAAATTTCGGCAAAAGGAACGCGTGATTTTTTTTGGGGTCATGAAACTGTATTAAGGGACCAAAATCAACTGTCAGAGCTGCCAATTTTATCTGCAGAAAGTCATAAATTGTTGAAAAATAGACGTAAGGGCCAACTTTTAATTGCTGTGAAATTAATTTTGAGGAATGGACAATGCATTGCAGATAAAGTCCTGTAGATGCTAGAATGTGACTGTCTGATTTGCAGCCGGGTGGAGGAGCAACATTGAGCAGCAAAGTCTTGCTTGCTGCTGGACAGAGTAGAGTATTGTTGATCAGGGTTTACTATATTTACATTGGTTGGGTACACTCATTACAAGGCACGAATTTGGAGTCTTCGTGGCATTGTGGGACCAAGTCGAAATTTTGAGCTTTCAAGTTGTTGGATCTCCATAGAATACATATCCAGGCATGCCAAAGTCTATCTTTCTGCCATCAGAGGACGAGTTTACACACATATTGGAATCATAATGCTGTCTTGGTGTGCGTTCCATGTTTAATTACAGAGTGTTTCCTTTGGATTGGCGGGTTACTCCAAGGAAAACAAATTTTTTGCGGTGGTGGCAGCAGTGTGGAGCATAAGACAAATTCTGGGCACTTCACTGGGCGAGGAACGATTATCTTGCACTAGTTGAGTCAACACATCAGTACCAGGTTCCTCTATAACGAATTTATGCTTTGCAATTAAGTTTTAATTGGTTGTATGAGACTGCATATCTGAAACATATATTTTTTTGGGTTGCTTATCAAAGATACAATTGGTCTGATGGCTGTAGCATCATATTATAGTGATTAGAAATTTATTGTCATCTGAAACATTACCATTAGAAGCATTTTTATAGACAGGGACTCTCAGTCTCTATATGCCTCATTACAGTTATAGAACTGAGTTAGTGCAATACTGAGTTGAGACAACTCAGAATTGCACATGCAACATTGTGCAAGAAATCTGTTTGCTAAAACACTTCACTGGGAAATATATAGCAAACTCAGAAATAATGTTCTCATGCAAACAATCAGTGATGGAGGAACTCATAAACAAATTGAGAAGATTGAACACAGAAATTAACCATGGCACACACCCAAAAACTAATCAGAACAGCAGACCCTTCTCCAAGAAGGTACATAATTTGCTCCAACAAGAGCATCCGAGGAACCTACAAAAGGAGGAAGAAGTGGGGAATTGGCTTTATGCACTTGGGATGGACTTGAAGAATGGAAGATTAGGGAATGACTTTCCCATGTTAGAGAAGCTGGAATCCTGTCTCTCAAAGGTACAGCCATCTGATTGGTGTTTGAATTGGGCTTTGAAGCCATCTATGCTTGCATTGATACAAGCCAAATTCTTGGAACATCCAAGTGAGAGAGTCCAGCTGATAGTTGCCTCTTGTTTCAGCGATATCTTGAGGATAACAGCACCCTTCCCTCCCTACAATGCTGATATTATGAGAAGAATTTTCAGATTGATAGTAGGAACCTTTCAGGATTTGGACACTTGTGCCGGGTCTACATTTGGGAGGAAGCTTGAGGTTCTAGAAGTCATGGCTATGGCCCGAACTTATGAGGTCATGATCGATCTTGAGTGTGATGACCTGATTTTGCAGATGTTTCGATGCTTCTTTAGCATTAGGAGACATCATCCTGATATTGTCATAGCACACATGCAGTCCATCTTGTCGTCATGTATGAGAGACCATAAGACCATTTGTCGGGAGTTGCAGACTAGGTTGTTGAGCATTTGGAGGAGAGAGCAGTTGGTCTCACCTGCTGCATATGAGCTAGCCCAAGGGCTAGTTGAGCAGAACATTGAGTTTCTCAGGAGACAGTTGACCAAGGAGGAGCGGCTCCAGTTTGGTAGGTCATGCAGCAAAAATGAGCTGAGGAGGAAGGGACTTTGCTTCATTTGCAAAGAACCTTGGGGGCCTGATCACTCATGTTTGAGAGATGCAGATGAGGTGGCAGAGCTAGAGCAGGTAGACATTCCATTCGTATGCCAGGGTGAGGGCTCTTCTTCAGATGAGTCCATGGGATCAGTTGAGGATGCTTCTGGGGAGCGAGAGCAGCCATGCAGAGATGATGATGACAGTAGACCAGAGCTGTGTTCTAGTGTGCAGGGTGAGCAGTCAGGGGACTGTATAGGTGATACCCTGGGTGATGAGTCACTTATGACGATTCAGCCAGAGCAGCATATGATGGAGCCTGAGTCAGCAGAGGAGGATACTATGGACATCAGGCATGACATTTCCTTGGGTGAGATTCGGATGGGCACCCACATTGAGCCTATGATGGATATGCAGCTAACATTGGGGTCAGCCTTTGAGGAGGAGCAGTCAGATGCACAGACACCAGTCGCAGATCCATATCCTCTAGAGACGTTGGAGGTCGATGGGATAGTTCTGCAGGGAGCTAGGGGACAGCAGGAGTTTTACGTTCCCGATGAGAGGGATGAGTTGTTGGAGATGGTGGACATCCATCTTTGGGCCGACACATTGATGAGGTACAGACAGATGTACATACAGTCGGCCGGGCTGCGGCACTTTCGATGAGTAGTACTCTCCAGGAGTACATCGATGGGGCTTGCAGCATGTCTTGCCCACTTTGGCCCACTATAGAGAGAGGGGCTTCCTTCTACAGGCAGTTTCCATTGGTAGACAGGGCAGAGCAGTGGGAGTTGATTACGGGTTGGCGACAACACCCTGGGCATGTTCCATGTGTAGTTGTTGCTACATTGGATTCTTCTTCCAGGATGGACTAGCGGGAGATCATGAGTTGGTACCCTCTTGATGGTACGGTATTTTTCGTGGGGAGCACATCAGAGCAGGGGCCCTTAGACATAGTAGATGTTACAGATTCCAGTTGCCAGGAGGGCACCGGTTGTCGTTACTTCAGGACTCCTTCCCGATTTCAGGAGAGTAGGATCAGCATGGGATTGAGCCAGGAGTTGGATTGGAGAGAGGTGATGAGTTGGTATGCAGTTGGTGGGGCAGCATATGCAGTTACAGGTACAGCACAGCAGGAGCCCGGGAGCATTGATGCTTGCTGGTGGGCTTCACCTCTGAGAGCATCAGCTATAGCCAGAGACAGTGCGCAGCCTGAGCTGTGGGACTTGGGCGATGATTGGCCATGGTGGCATTGGGATCCGGGAGGATTGTTTGTTGACTGGGACAGAGAGAGATCAGTTTGGGATCCCGGCATTGAGGGGTCTGTTCCGAGAGGTTGGACACAGGTGCATAGCAGCACCCCGAGGTTGGTATGGGATCCAGGCATTAGGTCTGAGATGCAGCGGGCCAACAGAGTGGCCCACATATTTCGATTGCTTGAGGGCAAGCAATCTTGGGGCGAGAGGTCTGTAATGTTCCCATTTTTGGTATCACCCATGACAGGGCTAGGAGGGACTTCCAGAGTTAGGAGCAGGCAGGTCACATGTACAGATTGGTGCTATCAGTGGGCTCAGGAGCTTTTTGGAAGAGTTCTGAGGAGTTTTCATGGTGTTCGGAGGCATTCGCTTGATATACTCCACCATCCGAGCAGTTTGGCTTTCGTTCCGATGCATTCCGATAACTTTCGGAATTTTGAGTTATTTATGGACTTAACTCAGCTGATTATGCTCAAGGTGGCATTCCGGGAGGAATACACGATGGAACACCTTAGTGTAATAGCTCATTGGAACCGGGACGAGGAGACCTACACGATGGGACAGTTAGACAGAGATTTCAGTGACCGGAGGAGGCGTGGTAGCCGATATACCTTTTTCTGCATTAAAAAGGAATATTTTATAATATTTTAATAAAAGGGAAAAGTGCTCCATAAATAAAATAATAATAAAATAATGCTCTAGAAAGCTCCAAGGGATCTATAAAAGAAAGGGAGGAGGCCATTGGGAGACATCTTTGGAGTAGATCATTTGCTTGTGTATGAGAGGTTTGAGGACGTGGTTCTCTACTTCAGCCGTAGCCCCAGGACGGAAACCCTCGGGTGATTTGTGAGTGTTGGACGAAAACCCAACTCTCTTGAGGAGACTTCACTTAGGAGTTTCACAGAGCTTCAGAGTTTGGTGTGAGGATCATTCAGATCTTCAACTTGGGCTTCATCAGTTTCAGTGGGTTCAGTTTCAGCTGTTGCCGGAGGGAGAGTGCAGCAGTGCAGTTTGTGGCCAATGTCGTTCAGCAGCTTATCTTGGTGGCCAGTTTTCTATCTCAGTTCTTCTTGGGTCAAATCTATATGTAAACCCCTGTTTATTATCTATAATAAAAGCTGATATTTTTCTTCTGTTCTATATGGTATTGGATTGCAGTGTTTCCTGTCTTTTAATTTTACATGGCAATCTTCTGTTGAATGAATGATTATTTTACGGCAAATTGTGGTATTCAGTATTTTTCTGCATTTTAGTTAAAATATCCCATCCGGGATATTACATATGGTCGAATACATAGCTATTTGCAAAAAATGGGGTTTGTCAAGAGTGGCGCGGATCCCAATCTTTACTATTTGCTGGTAGAGGATGTGCCATTAGTATTAGTACTATATGTAGATGATCTGTTTCTCACTGGATCATCTAGGCTCATCAAGGATTGCAAACGGAATCTAGAAGTAGAATTCGACATGAAGGATTTGGGGTTGATGCATTACTTCCTGGGATTGGAAGTCTGTCAAAAGAATGGAGATATCTTCATGGGACAGGAAAGGTATGCCATGGAAATTCTAAAGAGGGTCAGAATGCAGGATTGCGAGCCCACGGCCACACCCATGATCACCAATTGGAAAAAGATAGATGCATCAGAAGAAGCAGAAGTAGACCCCACCTTATACAAACAGCTCATCTCGTCATTAATGTATCTGGTTAACACCAGACTAGACATTTGCTTTTTTGTCAACACTCTTAGTCAGTTCATGTTGGAACCCAAAAGAGTGCATTGGGTAGCAGCAAGGCACATCCTGAGGTATGTGCAAGGAACAGTCGGATTTGGTATAAGGTATGGCCGAGGAGAGGATGTCAGACTCAGTGGATTCACAGACGCAGATTGGGCAGGAAGCTCAGTGGACAGGAAGTACCTCTGGGTATTGTTTCAGTGGTGGATCAGGAAACAAAAGTCAGTAGCATTGAGCACAGCTGAAGCACAGTACATGGCACTAATACAGCTACATGTGAAGCCATCTGGCTTCGAAAACTTCTTGTGAGTCTATTCAGGAGCAGGATGGAGCCGACTAGCATTTACTGTGACAATCAGAGTTGTATCAAACTATCTGAAAATCCAGTATTTCATGATCGGTCCAAACATATTGACATCAGGTGTCATTTTATCAAAGACTGTGTTCAGCGTGGGGCAGTACAACTATAGTATATTCCCACAGGAGAACAGACAGCAAATATACTCACTAAAGCTCTGGGGAAGATTAAGTTCACTCAGTTCAGAGAACAGTTGGGTATGACTAAAAATCCATTTCAGTAGTCAATGGGTCTTTAGCGCGGTTGAAAGAGGGAGTTGTTGTACAGTGGCAGTTGGCAGCAACATGCAAGGTCAACAGCAGTTCAGATGCAGCATTTGAGCAGTGTTGGTGGACAGTAGTGTCATACATCAGCAGCTCAGTAGTAGATGTTACAATATCCAAAGTAGTACATTGTGTTGTATGCTAGAACACTTTCCTCGCTAAGAGGGAGTGTTGACTTATGGTAGCATCGGGTGTGTTCTAGCCTTGAGATTTTACATATAGGCTATGACTCTATATCCAGGAAGTGTTTTGGGAGATTCCTCTTAGAAATGATTTAATCAAATTAATTAATCTTTTTTTTAATGGTTTCCTAAGTCTAAACTTAGGGAAACTGATTAATTAAAGTGTATTAGTTGAATCAAGTGAGAATCTTCTACATAAAGGCACAGATCAACTCTCAGTTAATCTTAGCCCTTGATTATGATTTAATCTTGGCCATTGATGAGTCAGTGAAAGATTATAAAGGACAGCTCAATGGGCATTTGGAAGACACATAAGACAGAGAAAGAATCCAGAGATCGATTTCTTCAAGTCTAAGGAAGAATCGAAGTGGTTCTTGATTGCAGAGAGGGGAAGGAGAATTCTTCAGGAGGAAGAGTTTTGAAGGCGAGAGAGTACAAGAAGAGAAGGAAGGAGGGAGCCACTAGCAGCTGCGCAGTGATAGCCAAGCAGTAATTACGTTGGGCCAGCGCAGAGCAACAAAGGGAGTTCGATTTCAATTGGCGAGGAGCAGCTGAGGGTTCATTCAGTTTCCGAAGGACGTTTTCTGGAGGAGGAGAACACTCTAGTCTCACCCAGTTGTGAGCACTGAGGCAGACATAAGCAGCAGTAACGCAGTGACAACGTAGGGGACACAGTCACTGCGCAGAGTTCACGCAGAGCTACTCAGAGCAAGTGCAGGTCAATGTCGGAACTTCGTGGTAGAGTGAGAATTGTCTTAGTAGTCTGTTCCTATCAGATTTCTTCATGTGATTGACAGAGAATCACAATCACACATTTGTACTCAAACTTCTGCATAATAAAGAAACCCTCAGATCTACTGCACCAGTTTTCCCACATTGGGTTTTTCCGGGGACAATTGTCCAAAAATAACGGTGTCTATGTGTGAATACTTGTGCTATTTCTTTCATATTGATTTATGTATTGTGAAGTCTGCAACATATTTTATTTTGATATTTAACACAGTGAAATGTTAAATAATTGTGAATGAATGCAATAGAAGAAATATAATCAGTAGTTGCAGCAGGATTCTATATTATATAATTTTCACACAAACTAGTAACCATATACTCTGCCTCAACTAAGCTCAATGCAATTGACTGTTGTTTCCGACTGAACCACAACACAACTACCGAACCCAACCCAAAACAACACCCTGAAGTACTCTTCCTGTCTGAAGCACATCCTGCCCAATCTAAATCTGTGTACCCTGTCAGTCTCACTCCATCACCCTGTCTATAGTCCAGACCATAATCCATAGTACCCTACAAGTAACGAAGAATGTGTTTTGCAGCCACCCAGTGCACTCTCCTAGGCCCACACATGAACTGATTCATAGTGTTAACTGCAAAACATATATCTGGTCGTGTGTTGACCAAATACATCAATGATCCAATCAACTGCCTGTATGGAGTAGGATCCACCAACTCGGAATCGAAAGCGTGAAGCTTCTTCCAGTTAGTGATCATAGGTGTAGACATGAGTTTGCAGTCCTCCATGTGAAATCTGCTAAGAATATCCACTGTGTACTTCCCCTGTCCTAGGAAGATATGCCCCTCCTCCTGCCACACCTCGAATCCCAGAAAATAATGCATCAAGTCGATATCATTCATCTCAAACTCTTAAGCAAGATCTCTCTTGCAACCCTCAATGAGTCTCTTTGCTCCAGTGATGACCAAGTCATCAACATACAACACCAAAATGAGAGGCTCCTCGCCTACCACAATGAAGTATAGGTTCAGATCAGCCTCACTCTTAGTGAAACCCAACTGCTGCAAGTATGTATCAATCCGAGAGTACCAAGCTCTAGGAGCTTGCTTCAGGCCATAGAGTGTCCTTTTCAACCTGCATACATGGGTCTCCCGCCCATGCACCTCAAAGCCCTACGGCTACTCAATATAAACTTCCTCCTGAATGAAGCCATTGAGAAAGGCGGTCTTCACATCCATCTGGTGGATCTTCCAACCCATCTCTACTGCAATCGATATAATGGAGTGAATAGATGTATACCGAGCCACGGGAGCGAAGGTCTCCTCATAGTCAACTCCCTCTACCTATGAGAACCCTCTCGCCACAAACTGAGCCTTGAACTTCTCTATGCTGCCATCTGCAACATGCTTTATCTTGTAGAGCCATCTGGAAGTAACAATTGATTTACCTTCAGGCCTAGGGCCCTAGGCACTACCTCCCAAACATCGTTCTTCATAATAGAAGAATACTCCTCCATCATGGCCTCTCTCCAAACCTGCTGGCTGGCTGCCTCCTCATAACTAGAAGGCTTAGTATCAACAATGCTTGTTACCAATGCCATGTAACTACAGAACCGCTCAGGTGGTTTACTCTCTCTGACCTGTCTCTTTGGACCAGCAACTAATGTGGCCTCTCACAAGGTGTCTTGAAGCCACTTGGGCTTCCTCTTTCCTGAAACTACTTCTTCCACCGGAGTGAAAGAATCCTCATCATCATCAGAAGCCTGAACTCTTGAAGGCCTGCCAATTGACCCCATACCTGTACCTGTACCTATAGAAGCTGAAGTACCAGGTGAGTTGTCCATCAATGGACTATCCTCTGAACTGCCCTGTGGATTCCCCTGCATGCTGCCCGAAGATCCCCTCACCTGACTTTGAGAGCCACTGCTCACTGATGGACCTGAAACTGTAATAGATGTACCTCCTAATCCCTGACCTCCTGCACCCTGTGCACTGGATCCCTGTGACTGACTCAGCTGCTGCTGAGTGTCTGGTGACTCTATATAATGTAACTCCCGTGACCTCCTGAAAGCTCTCTCCTCCTCGAACTTTACATCCCTCCTGACAACCATGTTCCTCTTTGCAGGAATGTAAATCCGGTAAGCTTTTGAGGTCTCTCTATAACCCACAAAGATGCCCTTGTCTGCAGTAGGTTCTAGCTTGGTCCTTCTCTCCTTGGGGACATAAGAATATGTAAGGCACCCAAAGATACGCAAGTGTCCAACATCAAGCTTCTTCCCTGTGAAAGCCTCCTCAGGAGTCACATTCCCCAAGGCATGATGTGGACTCCTGTTCTGCAAGTAAACAACAATGTTGCAGGCCTCTGCCCACAAAAATAAAGGTAACCCCTGATCATGAAGCATGGCTTTGGCAGCCCCTACAATGGATTTGTTCTTCCTCTCTAACACCCCATTCTGCTGGGGGTTGTAAGGAACAGTGAACTCCCTCTTAATGCCTGCCTCGGCACAAAAATCCACAAACTCACCAAGAGTATACTCACCTCAATTGTCCGACCTGAGTACCTTGATCTTCTTGCCTGTCTGGGTCTCCACAAGAGCATTGAACTCTTGAAACTGCTTGAAGACCTCACTCTTGGTCTTCAAGAAATAAATCCAGGTCTTCCTAGAGTGGTCATCAATGAATAATACATAATACTCAAAGCCACTCAAGGACACATGAGACATCTGACCACTCACATCGAAATGAATCAAGTCAAGGATCCTTGTCGTCCTGCTGTCACTGCTGGGAAAAGGAGATTTTGCAAACCTCCACATAGCACATCCTCTGCATACATCAAAGTGATTAGAACTGAAATCTGGCACACCAATGGTGATCTCCCGCAATGTCCTCAAGGCCCCATGATACATGTGACCCATCCTACGATGCAAAATCTCACACAACTCTGAACTACTAGATCTGTTGTCGGTCATATCCCTGGTACTGCTACTCAATGCCATCAAGGGCTGGAATGAGAACTTGTACACCTTAGCATGGCGCACTCCAATCACTCTAGATGAAGCAGCTGGAGTTCCCTTAGGATATATGAGCACCTGCCCATTCCTGAACAACACTTCATACCCTCTATCCTAAAGTCCTGAAACGGATATCAAGTTCTTCTTCATTCCAGACACATAAAACATCTGACACTTTCAAGGGAGGTTTGGGCTCCCTATCAAATGTTAATGTTCCAACACCGACTGCTCTAACAATGTTGTCATCACCAAGTACTACCTCCATATCAGTATCCCTCTCTGATAGCTCTGAGAAGTACTCCCTGACTCCTATTATATGGCGAGAAGCGCCACTGTCAACATACCAAACACTAGAAGATGCTTTGCTAGTAGAGGTGAGTGCACACTCCCTTTGAACCTGTATGGTAGGTGATACTGCACTGGAGGACTCACAAGCTATGAATCCAAACTCTCGATCAAAGCTCTCTGAGAAGCCCTCTATCTCTGCAGAAGCTACCATAGTTTTCTCTTTCGCTTTCTTATTTTTCTTCTCTGGACACACAACATAGTGTCCCATCTTTTGACAATTCCAACATTTGACTTTGGAATAGTCCTTTTCTTTGCTCTGTTGTTTGCCTTTACCTTTTCCTTTGCCTCCACTGGTGGAAGCACCCTTCTTTGATTTGCCCTTCTTGCCTCTTGCCAACAATGCCACATTATCATCCTCCTCCCCCTATTTGGTTGCCCCTAGATGGTTCTTCTTGATCTCATTTTGAATGCAATCATCCCACAACCTTTCCCATCTGATAAGGTTCTCCCATGCGACAATACCATCTACAAAACTCTCCCAAGACTTGGGAAGTCCATGCAAAGCTATCCTCACCAACTCAGTAGGTGCAATGGTCTCTCCTATAGCTGCCAATTCATCTCTCACCGAAGTGATCTTGGTGAGGTATGTTGTAGCACTGTAAGTCTTAGCCATTCTTATGGCCTTCAGTTTCTCTTTTAGGACCATCTTACGGTTTTCATTTCAGCTCAAGTAAAGCTCGGTCAAGGCAGTCCACATTTCATGTGCATAAGTCTTTCCTCTCACATGAGGAATGACATGATCTTTGACTCCATCCAAAATCAATCTTTTGGCCTTACCATTCTTTTTATTGAACTCTGCTAACTGTACTGTATCATCAGGAACTGCTACTGGGTGTTGGGTGGTATGCACCATAATGCCTCAGACCTCTGCTTCCTCAAAGATACTTCGGATTCTTTCCCTCCATGCACTATAGTTACTCTGCCCATCTAACCTGTCTTCAACCCTCAATCCCAAAGACATGATTCACTGTCCTATAGAACTGAAATTTCAAATCTAAGTAAAAGTCTTATGTTTTCTATGTAAAAATCAAACTGTTGTAATTTACACACTATTGTCCCAAAAAAACAATTTCCAGCCAACTTTACTCTGATACCATGTAAAATTTCAATCCCCACTTCAGTTATCAGTTTTCCCTTATCACTCGATGCATTTAATGTTAAATCCAAGCATGATAAAAACACTAAAATCTGGAAATGACATTTATTTCTGAAAACACAAATTTGGAGATTTTACTACTGCTGGAAATACTGGAAATAAATGCACAGTAAAAATATAACAGCCACACACAGAAAATGACAGTGATTTTTTGTCAATGTGACCCTGGAAAAACCCCCTACAACTCTTGGGGAAAACCAGTTTGAGAGCTCTTCTTTATTTCTGAAAATCTTTTACAGAGAAACTGAAATACACAAAAAAATTCCAGCATTTACAAAACCCAACTTATCTCCATTTCCGTGCATGTACTCCACCTCGAAAATCGTGCCAATAGAAAACTGCTCAAACAAAAAATAACAGCAATTAAAGTTGTATGGCCTACCTCAGTTTTCGTGCCCAAAAATCAGTGTACGGTCATACATAATGTATGGAAATGTATAGCAGAATATCCTCCTCAAAATTCATGCCCATCTCTGCCTCGAAAATCATGCCTTTGTCTATTGTCTTCCTCCTTCGAAATCTGTGTTGTCCATCCTTGGAATGCATGCCAAATAGCTATTGTACAGACTGTTGTCTTGGAATGCGTGCCCAAAATTGCTGCTGTATAAACTGTTGTAAATGCCTCCTTGGGCTGCATGCTAAGGTTTGCTGCTCTCCTTCACTTCCTCCCTGCTCAAAAAATCTCCTTGCTCTCTCTTGCCTTTTCTCTCAAATGTTCATGAAAGAATGAATGATCTTTTCTTCTTCTTTTCTCCTTTTACCCTACCTAAGTGACTTTGGAGTGATCCCTAAATCCAATGGCTGAGATAGTTTTAGATCAAGGGCTGAAAATAAATGCGCATTATTTTCACTTTTTCTATTTAATCACTCACCCACATAAATAAATACCCACTTAGCCTTTTATTTCCATAGTCACTTTTTCAATTTCTAATTCTTCATTGACTTTAATAAAGTCACTTTAAAATTAGAATGTAACTCTACTACTAATAAAGTCACTTTTAAATTAGACTGACTTTTCCACTTATAAAGTCACTTTAGGAGAAGAAATACAATAGAGTGGACACTTTTCCCTAGGCCAAAGATCAAAGCCATGGGGAACCATTTGTCCTCTGGTACCCAAAATTTAACACTAATGTTGTCTCCTCAACAAAAATACGAATCCCTCTTAGGCTCTACGTAATGTTTGCATAGCCTCTACACCACTAGCTCTGCGCTGCCTCTATGGCTCTCACTATCTCCTCTACTATTCACTCTTCGGATCAGGAATGCTTCCAACCGGAATTACTACCCCTCTCTACAAACTATCTCTTGATCGAAGTTTCCTCTAAGCACTGATCACTTCAGAAATTAGATCTCTTGATCCTTCGATGTTTCGTGTGTTTTCTAAATGACATTTCAAGCCCTTCTTATAGTCTTCTCGTTGAAACTTCAATGGTCAAGATTAAATCTCTAACCAGCGGTTAAGATTAACTTTTGACTTGATCCACTTTTTCTAGAACATTCACACCCATATTCTATTAATTCACTTTAATTATTTTATTTCTTAAGTTTAGACTTAGGGTCCCTTTAAAATAATTAATTTTTTCAATAAAATACAATCTGGGCGGAATCTCCCTAAACGATTTCTGGGTTATCTGGAATACATGTGTCTAAGCCTCCCTACAAATTTTGAGACTTAGAGCACATACAATGCTACCAGAAATCAACAACCTATGGATTTTCCAACATACCCCTCTCCAAGGCCTTCTAGATTTTGCGGCAACATATCCCAAAACATAAAATGAAAGCACATGATTACAAAAATGGTTATGTACCTTCTAATAGATGATCCACTTTCCTTCAAGAAGAATGCCAGATAGGATAGAGCATTGACTAGAGCATAGGTGGAGAGATCTAATGCGAAGCTATCGGTAGGCCATCATAGGATTGGCTGACAAATGGGAGCAAAATTTTCTCCTATGGATTACCCACTTTTGGTGGGTAACAAAAACTATCTTAGTAGTTCCCACTCGGTTGCACTTTGTGGATTAAGGATGTTATCATTAAGTGAAAGTTGGAGAGGTAACAATGTAGATCAAGTGGAATAATTTGTGCTTGTGTGCAAAAGAAGAGATGGATGAATAACCTACAATGTATCACTAAAATGGGCAAAAGGCGTGAATTTCTTGAGGGTGAAGGGCTTTAGAATTGAGACCCCCTTAAAATTGAATAGCGCAATTAGGTCCTAGAGCCACAAGGCATGGCTCAAGCTAAGCGCAGTTCAAACCTCACTCGAGCGGTAATAAACCTTCAAAGCCATATGGCCTATGAATAGGATTTTTTTTTGACATGATCGAGTTCTACTTTACATATGTTTATATGGGTCAAAGCAACAGAAGTAGCTACAACCTTGTTAAGTTTTTCCTAAAGATCCTACATATTTAGTAACAACTTCTAATTATACTAGAGGATTACATCTAATACATCATTCAAGTCTTCTGATGGGGGAGCTTCTAAGCATGACTTCATTGTAAACTCTTGCAATGTTATTTTCTTCTTCTTATAGGTGAATGTCAAAAATTTCTTCTTCATGTTTAAAATGAAGGTACCCAATGTTTCCATCCAAGTTTGAACCTAGAATTATGTCAACATCTTATCCAAATATAGACATAGTATTGAACTGGGATATGAAAATATAATTGTTAATTCTCAACAATACACCATTTATTTTAGATTTTTTTTCATTCTTGAAGTTTATCTTTTCATTCATACTCAGTTCAGGGATTAATAGTTGACTTTTTGAAACAAGAATGACAAGGGGCATTTATGCTTACAATATTTATTTTAGTGTGGCTTTGTCTCCACATTGGCAAGATATAACAAGGGAAATTAACATAGCTTCTCAAGGGTTTAAGGGGCCAAACTATGGAAAACTCCAAAATGATTTTCTCAAAAAAGAGAGGGGGCTTGTTGAGGATATTCTATAACCCATTCATGGCTCATGGAGTATCTTGAGTATTTCCATTATCTGAAATGGATGAATAGATACAAATCTTAGGCCAATGGTCAATGTCATTTCCAAATCACCAAAAGAAGGAATGTTTTTGAAGGTCGAAGATTATTTAGGTAAGGTAAAGAATGTTCATTTCATTATTGATATCTTTACTAAAACTTATTGAGCGAGTAGGGTCATGTAGGTTGGTGCATTTATCATAGATAATGCACCAACTTGTAGAGCTATAGGTTTGATTATTGAGCATAGGTATAATCACATTTTTTGGACTCCTTGCATTGTCCATTATTTAAATATGATTTTAGAAGGGTTTTAGACTAGATTTCCATGAATTAAGGAAAACATAGGGTAGGCTAAGGACATCATAAAATTCATTGTGAACCACCACCAGTCTCTAGCTATATTTCAAGAATACTCTATATTTGAGTTGTTGAAAGTGTGAAATTTTCACTATGAAAATTATTACTGCAGTAATTGATTTATTTCGCCTACTTATTTGATAATTTATTTACAAATGCTTCAGTAAATTTTGAAATAAATACAGCTGCAGTACTTCACTCTAATCAAAAGCAAAATAACAAATATAACACATTTATCACAATAGAAGCAACCACATGAACACAGTTATTTTTGGACAACTGTCCCCGGAAAAACCCAATGTGGGAAAACCGATGCAGGAGATGAGGGTTTGTATTTATCTTCAGCAGAGAAAAGATCTTTTATAGAAGTTATGACGAGCAAAATAAAATAGCATACACCTGATGTGAATTTTCCGGACAATCTGGAAGAATTCCCAACACACGGGATGACCTCCTGCACCCTCTGCATCAATCTGCGTAGCCTCTCTGTGCAGTCCCTTCCTGGACTGCGTAAGCCTGCGTGGAGGGCTAGTGTTGCTGCTCAGCGTTGCCTTCCTTGCGTTCTTCTGCCTTTCTCCTTCTCCTTCTGCTAACTTCTCCCTCCTCCTATCTCTGCAACCCCGCCTCTACAAACTCACCCACTGAAATCAAATTCTCTTGCTTCAGAATCAATTTCCTTCGGGTACTGAGAATGTGCCCGACTTAATTTCCAAATGACCCTCAAGCCTTCTCTTATAGTCTTCTCATTGAAGAATCAACGACCCAGATTATATCCTTAATCAATGGCTCAGATTAAAAGATGACTTGATCTTCATTTTCTAGAAGATCCACTCTATTTAATTAATACGCTTTAATTATTTAATTTCCCTGAGTTTAGAATTAGGGATCACCTTAAAATAATTAATATTTTAGTAAAGCAAAATCCGAGTCGAATTTCAACAAACGATTTTTGGGTTCTCTGGAACACTGTTGTCCAAGCCTCTCCTCAAAAATTGAGACCTGGAACACTTTCCGATACTATAAAAATCAACACCCCCTCTTAGCAAGGAAAGTGTACAAGCAAGGTACCAATTGTACTGCTCAGATTCTAAAGCATCTGTTGCGCAGCTAATGTCCTAGTTGTTGCCTCTTAACCATGCGTTGTTGCCCTATGTACTATTGCTTGTGACAATATCTCTACCACTGCCTCATCCGTACCGCAGCTCCCTATGTCTTGTAGACCACCCGTTCCTTTACAAGAAGGGGTTCTCGACCATCCCCATCTTTTCTCTGAAGTAAGTAAACTTAATCTTACTCAGAGCCTTGGTGAGGATATATGCCACCTGCTCTCCTGTAGGAGTGTACCTCAACTGCACAACTCCCCTTTGGACGTAGTCTCTGATAAAATGGCACCGAATGTCAATGTGCTTTGACCGGTCATGAAACACAGGATTCTCAAAGAGCTTAATGCAACTCTGATTATCACACATAATTATGGTCAGTTCCATCCTCTTCTTGAATAAGTTCAAGAGCAATTTACGAAGCCATATGGCCCCGCACGAAGCTGTGCTTGCTGCCATATACTCTGCCTCGGCTAAGCTCAGTGTGACGGACTTCTTTTTCCTACTGCACTAGGAAGTCATTCTGGATCCAAGACTGAAACAGTACCCACTGGTACTTTTCCGATCCACTGTGCTTCCAACCCAATCTGCATCTGTAAACTCACTCAACTGGACCTCATTTCCCTTGGTGTACTTCAACCCATACTCGACTGTCCCCTTCAAGTATCTGAGAACATGTTTGGCTGCTACCCAGTGAGCCCTCCCTGGTTCCACCATGAACTGACTGAGGGTATTCACTGCATAACAAATGTCTGGTCTAGTGTTGACGAGATACATCAATGATCCGATGAGCTGCCTATACAAGGTGGGATCAGCAGCATCATCCTTTGTCGTGTCTATCTTTTTCCAGTTTGTAATCATTGGCGTAGCCATGGATCTACAGTCTTCCATCTGAAACCTCTTCAGGATCTCTGTAGTGTATCTTCCTTGCCCAAGGAAGATTTCTCCCTTCTGTTGTCAGACCTCCAAACCAAGAAAATAGTGCATCTGCCCCAGATCCTTCATGTCGAATTCGGTAGCCAGATTTTCCTTGCAGTCTTTGATGAGCTTAGATGATCCAGTAAGAAACAGATCATCTATATGTAATACTAGGATTAACGGCTCATCCCCCACTCTCAAGTAGTAGAGATTGGGATCTGTGTCACTCTTGACGAATCCCATCTTCTACAAATAGCTATCAATTCGCCCATACCATGCTCTGTGGGCTTATTTTAGACCGTACAAGGCTTTCTTAAGCCTGCAAACATGAGTCTTCTGCTCATGTGTTTCAAAGACCTCTGGTTGTTCTATGTACACTTCCTCTTCTATCACCCCATTCAAGAACGTTGTCTTGACATCCATTTGGTGAATCTCCCATCCCATCTGTGCTGCTAGAGAGATGACGGATCCAATTGAAGTGTGTTGAGCTACCAGGGCGAGGTTTCCTCATAATCAATCCTTTCTTTCTGTGCATACCCCTTAGCCACAAATTTGGCCTTCAACTTCTCTATGTTGTCGTCTGCAGCATACTTGATCTTGTAGATCCACCTTGATCCTACAAATGATCTATCCTATGGTCTAGGGACTACTTCCCATACATCGTTTGTCATGATGGAGCTATACTCTTCCACCATGGCATCTACCCACACCTGACGTTGATCTGCCTCGCGAAAGCTAGAGGGTTCTCCAACCTGTGCTACCAGTGCCTGGTATCTGTCAGGTTGCATCCGTACCCTCTTCCCGTCTCTAGGGGCTCCAACAAATTCCTCTGCATCCCTCGGAATTTGTTGGAGCTCTCTACTCGATCTTCCACTAGTGGTGGGTGGTCTTACATGCTCTCCTGCCTGCTCTTCTTTGGAGGAACTCTCCTCAGAATCCTTGTGTCGTGGAGAGGCACTTGACCCATCCTCTGTAGGCCATAGAGGTTTTACCAGTGGATCCTCCTCAATCTGCGTATCTGTAGCCATTTCTCGAGATCTTCTGAAGGCTCTCTCCTCCATGAATTTGACGTCCCGCCTTACTACGATTTTTCTGTTTTCCAGAATATAGATGCGATAAGCCTTCGCATTTACACTATAGCCCACAAAATAACCTTTCTCCACAGTCTGATCCAACTTCTTCCTCTTCTCATCTGGTACGTGGTAATACACCAAACCACCAAATATCCTGATATGGCTCACTTCAGGCTTGCTTCCTATGAACACACTCTTAGGAGTTACCTTCCCCAATGCTCTATGGGGCACTCTGTTCTGCACATACACTGTTGTATTGCAAGCTTCTGCCCACAAGAATTTGGGCATGTCTTGGTCATATAACATTGCCCTTGCAGCTTCTATAATGGTCCTGTTCTTCCTTTCTCCAACTCCATTCTGCTCTGGATTGTATGGAGTTGTCCATTCTCTCTTGATGCCTTCCCTTGCGCAGAAACTGGTGAAGTCTTTATCAATATACTCTCCACCATTATCTGAACGCAGCTTTTTGATCTTCTTTCCACTTGAATTTTCTACCAGTGCCTTGAAGTCTTTGAAATGCTCATAGACTTCATCTTTGGTTTTGAGAAAGTAGATCCAAGTTTTTCTGTAATGGTCATCAATAAAGGTAGCAAAATACTTTGCACCATTGAGAGCAGTCGTGGACATTGCACCACAAATATCTGAGTGTATCAACTCCAATATGCTCTTGGTCCTACTACTGCTTCTTGGAAATGTTGCCTTGGCATACTTCCCTAGTACGCACCCCCTGTAGACTTCGTCTCTCATCGTGGTGAGTTCTGGAGATCCTATGACAGTCTTTTGGAGAATCTTCAAGGCTCCATGATGTAAATGCCCCATCCTTCTGTAACATAATTCATTCAAATCCCTTTCATCCGTACTGCCGATTAGTGCCATTGGGGACTCAAGCTGGAGCTTATATAACTTATGGCTCCTTACTCCGATTTGTGCCTTTCTTTTCTAGCTAGGGTGTTTGACATAAACTTTATTTCCAATAAAGTATACGTCATACCCTTTGTTCTGGAGCTGAGACACCAAGAGTAAATTCATCCCCAAACTCGGTACATGTAGAACGTTTGTCGCCCAAATCTTGTTGCCACCTTCTGTCTCAAATATTATGGTACCTCTTCCAACGGGGGTACACTTCGCCTTGTTTCCCATTGTGATCTGAAAATTCATCTGCTCTTCTTGGTAGCTCGAAAAACATTTTCAACCTCCCGTCATATGAGCAGATGCTCCACTGTCAATGTACCAAACTCCTGGAGAGGTCGTGCTTGACACACAAGCGATATCCTCCTCTAGTCTAGATGCCAACACAAATATGTCATGCTCCCTCTGCTTCTCTATGTGCTCTAAGGAACTGCGTGAGTCCTTTCGGGCTGTGTCACTAACGGATCGTCGTTCCATTGCAGAACCCCCTTTTCTGTCTTTTGCCTTTTGCTCTGATACCATGTGAAATTTTCACTATGAAAATTATTACTGCAATAATTGATTTATTTCGCCTACTTATTTGATAAGTTATTTACGAATGCTTCAATAAATTTTGAAATAAATACAGTTGCAGTACTTCACTCTAATCAAAAGCAGAATAACACATATAGCACAATAGAAGCAACCACATGAACACAGTTGTTTTTGGACAACTGTCCCCGGAAAAACCCAATGTGGGAAAACCGGTGCAGCAGATGAGGGTTTGTATTTATCTTCAGCAAAGAAAAGATCTTTTACAGAAGTTCTAACGAGAAAAATAAAATAGCATACACCTGATGTGAATTTTCCGGACAATCCGGAAGAATTCCCGACACACAGGATGACCTCCTGCACCCTCTGAGTCAATCTACGTAGCCTCTCTGCGCAGTGCCTTCCTGGACTGCGTAAGCCGGCGTGGAGGGCTAGTGTTGTTGCTCAGCGCTTCCTTCCCTGCGTCCTGCCTTTCTCCTTCTCCTTCTGTTGACTTCTCCCTCCTCCTTCTGTCTCTGCAACCCCGCCTCTACAAACTCACCCACTGAAATCGAGTTCTCTTGCTTCAGAATCAATTTCCTTCTGGTACTGAGAACGTGCCCGGCTTAATTTCCAAATGACCCTCAAGCCTTCTCTTATAGTCTTCTCGTCGAAGAATCACCGGCCCAGATTATATCCTTAATTAATAGCTCGGATTAAAAGATGACTTGATATTCATTTTCTAGAAGATTCACACTACTTAATTGTAATATTCCTAATTTGCGACAGCAAATTGGAATATTCTATTTTGTTTATTTTGCCACCTATAGTTTGTAAGTAAATAAAAAGTGAGTAAAGAGGGTCTAAACTCACTTAAATGAAATAAGACATCCACCTAGTAGCACAACGTTGTAACTTAAGTGGGAGTCAAGGGGGGATCCAACACCACGTGGAGGAGGGGGCCTATGTACATTCTAGAAGTTTCTCCAAGCTTCTGCGCAGATAAGGATGAGAATGTGGATAAGGATGAGGATGTGGAGGAGAGAGAGAGGCTACATTGGGTTTTGGAGGAAAACCAACACTATAAAAGATGGAGGAGCCTCCTCATTTGAGGCATGCTTGGATTCTTGGATTATTGATTATTGAGTGAGACATTTGTCTTTCTTTGGCACGCTGGCTGTTTAGCCTGTCTGCTGCACTGTTTAGTGCACCGAGTGTCTCCGTGCGGAGATCTCACCCTTAGCCCCGGGGGACTTCGAGTGCCTGCTCGGGCAAGGTTATTTTCTTAGCATCATCCTCTAGGACAACGTTATTGCTGCAGCAGCGTAATACTGTGTTGTAGGGTGTTGCCGTGGTGACTTTACGACACCACTTCCTTCTCTTGTTTTTCAGAGGGAGAGTCTTTCTTTCCTTTGGAGGATCAGGTTGGAGGATATTGGAGCTGATTTTCAGATCTTGGCACTTGGCCAAAGTGTTTATTTCCACTACTGCGCAGTCCCTCTCAGTTTCTGCGTTATCTTCATGGTGTATTTGCAGTGAGGGTTTGCCGGTTGATTTGAGGGGAAGATCTCAAGTGTAAGGATCAGCCTTCCACTTTGGAGATCTATTGGAGGATGTCTATTTCAGTTTCTTATCATCTTCATCCTTCTCTATTTGGTTTCAGTTTGGAGTTGCAGTAGCTGCCCAACAACTCCGGCATTTTTGTCGTATTGGGCATTTCAGCCAATCCCTTGGAGGATTGAGATATTTTTGCTTATAAGGGTTAGAGCTTTGCTCCCCTATTGTATTTGGGCCATCTATTGTCATATCCATGTGTTGACATTATTTTGGAGCAACATTTTATCTTAGACCGCATTTTTCATAGCCTGGGTTTGTGCAGAAATAGCAGTACTTTTCATGTTTATGTACATGTGTTGTGGAGGCTTGCATTTCTTCTCTTGAGAGGTTGTTTCCTCAATATTTGTACTCTCTTCTGCTGCTATACATTATTATTGGCTATATATGCATCTTCTGTCTCACAGCTACTGCAGAAAACGTTGTAGGGTTTCTGGATTATTTTCTTGTCTTGCGGCACCTCTATCTTGAGGGGTTTTCTATATAAAATTGTTGTTTAACCTTGCTGAAAGCCTATGCCTTGTACTAAAACTCATTCTCTGATTATTCATAGTGTTATACATCATATTCCTACAGAAAATACGTTGCCCTTGCTTCAGTAAAATTCTGCATACTCAAAGTCTTGGGAAATCAGGGTTTTTCTTGACTAGTCGGGAAGGAGGAACTGTTTAACATAGAAAAACGCCTTTGTTTGAGCTAAAATTCGATATGGAAGTCCCTCTTGACCTATTCTAACATATTCCAAAACCTTGACCCGTCATTTTACGCATATTTCCTTATTCACTCATTTTAGGGCCAAAATCCTCACTTTTCCCCACCCTTTTGCCCTTAAAAGTTGAGTAGAGGTTTATGCTGCTATTTCTTTTGGTTGCTGAACATTTTCAGACATATTATATGATAGCTGAAGCCATCTTAACTGAAGAATGCGTTTTTATGGCATGATCTGCTAAAAATTCCCTTCCGGGATATTACAGTGGTATCAGAGCATAGTTCTGGCTCAGCCTGTGGAGCTGGCTATCTATGGCAAATATGAGGATCACAATGCCTACATTCTTACTTGAAGTACCGAGGCAACATGGTCATATACCTCTTGAAGATTATTTCAGAGAATGGAAGTCCATGGGGGAAGACTTAAAAGCAATTTTGCCCTTCAAAGATTACTGTCAGCTCAGAGAGGATGGAGTTTCTAGCATACAGAGTTCAGATTTGCAGCGTACTACTGGGAGATCACTTCTTCCCATGCATGAGGGATCCACTAGTCCCTGTGAGTCTAAACCCAAGAGGACCGGAACGGTGAAAAATGATAGTTTATTCTTTTTCAGATCCAGAAAAGATGCATCCACTGTTGAGGAGGTCAAGAAGGTTGAAGAAAAAGAAGAGGAAGTACCATGCGCTTCCAATTCTAATCGAGAAGAAGAGATCACATCACCTCTTGAGGAGGCTTGTGAAAACGCTGTCACAGTCATGGAGGAGCAGCCACATGCATCAACAGTTGGGGCAGCCAACACTTTTGAGGATGGGACTCTTGCAGCTCTACAAGAAGTTCCAAATGTAGATCGAGAGAAGCTTGGTTGCACTGCGCTGTGCAACATGGATGAAGGGGAGGTATTAAGGAGAGATCTGACGGGAGATGCACTTCCACATACCATGGGATGCAATGACTCTCTTCCCTTCTCACAAGAGAAGATAGTAAATGGAGGACATCTTAGGATGGATAACATCTCTCATGCTTGTGTTGGACATCCCTTGAGCCCCACACATCATGATGGGAGGTTTTTGCCTACCACCTATTTGATTCTTGATAGGGTCTCATTGATCCTTGAGAAGTTTATATTTCAAAATCCCATGAAGTGCAAAATCAGTAATTTGATTTGGGAGGATGGTAGCCCTCATGGGAGGAGTACCAGGATGAGGAGAAAAAGGAGGCATCCACAA
The DNA here is from genome assembly GCA_034641835.2 of Pinus albicaulis. Classification (NCBI taxonomy): domain Eukaryota; kingdom Viridiplantae; phylum Streptophyta; class Pinopsida; order Pinales; family Pinaceae; genus Pinus; species Pinus albicaulis. The sequence goes on along the minus strand of CM076583.1, from coordinate 1,299,285,364 downwards.
GTGATTGAGCGGATGGGGATGATGAGCAAGGAGCTAGGAGGCTACTTGCAAATCTATGATACCGGGCAGCAGGAGGCTTGGCTGCGCTGGTTACTCTTGAAAGAGTTTGGCCATCACTTGGCAAACACTCTTCCTAAGAGTCGTAGGATGAAGGAAAGATGGCGGGATACTTGCATCATTGAGCAGCATAGAGTATGGATGCATGGTGTTGATATGATACTCATATCATTCATTGTGTCTTCATCACATGATTGGTATGATGGAAGTATGGGGAGGCAACACAATGTCTTGTTGCTTGGTTTGTTTCTGGGAGAGCAAGGGCAGATTTGCTCTCACACTTGGTATGATGTTGCAGGAGGGGGAGATGGCACTATCTCCTTGATCTTTGATGATGGCTTGGAAGCACTTCCATCCTGGGAGGTGTTCCACATTTGTTGCAGCATTGTTAGAAGAGTCTTTGACAAGGAGCATGTCAAAGAACAGAGCTTTGTATTGACAGGAGCTTACTTGCATGAGCTCACAACATTGTCACCTTGGAGCAAGATTTATGGATGAAGTGTGCCCAGCAGAGATATGGTGGATCTATAACCCATAGGTCCCAAGATCACTTCATATTTGTTGCACTTAGAGGAGGTAATGATGATAGAGACATTTATCACTATGGCATATTCTTCTTAACTTGGATTTCCAAGCATAAGGAGGATTATCTTCTTGTAGCACATGGTTCATTCTTCTTCATAGCATGCCAAAATACTATGGAGGACTCATTTATGGATCCATGTACCATCTTACTTCCAGCATATGGTGAGGAGTTTGTCTATACATTCATTGATTTGCACACTCTTGCCATTCCTATGCAGTGCATTGCTTCACAAGGGGGCAAGCTTGTCATATTGCTCTATGAGTTTTATTGGGCCAATCTACATGATGGAGGCAACCATCTCTTTTGTGGCTTTGGGAAAATGTTTTATCACCTCATGTATGTTCATTTGCAGCACTATATCATGTATTATATGAAGACATGCATGTCTAACATAAACATTTTGCCTTGTACTCTTATCAAGCAGCAACTTGTAAAACTGCGCTGTACTTGTTGGGGAAGCTGTTGGTACCTCTTTTCATCACATGTAACCTTCAGCGTTTCCTTCATTTTGCTGTTGATCATGTCTCCATTTGCTGATATAGATCAGATTTGTATGGGAGCTCTGTTTTAAAAAACGGCTTGACCGAAACCGACCAGGCCTGGTCGACCGAGCCGGTAGGGCGGCCGGTCCGACCAGTTAGAAAACCAGCCAGGCTGGCCGGTTTATTACCGAGCCGGCCGGTTTTTGTAATGGCTCGGCCGGCTCGGTAATAAACCGGCCGACCAGGCCGAGCCCGATTCAACCAGGCCTGGTCATAACAGCCGGCCGGTGGGCCCATTTTTTCCGATTTTGTGGACTTGAAAATGAAATTTAATTCGCTGTTAGGGTGTTTTTAGCTTGTCTAAGCCCCTGGTAGCTGTCCAAATACCCTTATCAAATGGTCCATGGTGTTTCATGTCTCGGTAGTGGCATTCCTTCCAATTCTTGAACTAAGAATCTCGTAAATTGTACCACTCAGTTGTGAACTTGTAAAGCCAACAAATTTCAAATAAGTTGCTACAAGAGGGTTACAAAAATACAATAAATATTTTGACAAAATAAATAATTATGCCATGAACATTGATAATTTTGATGATTATGAATTTTAAATCAACAGAAAATATCAGTAATACTTGTGTTTGTCCTTTGACAAGAGGTCTAGCTATGTTTTCTCTTTATTAGAGGTTGATAATAGAGGAATTTCTTCCTACTTATGAGATACCCAAGGAGACATATACGATGCCAGAATTAAAAACTAAGAATAGATTCTGCCAAATTTAATGTCCTAGAGTATCCTTCACTATTCTCCCATCTCCTTTTATACTCTTGCTTTCCTGAAAGCCCAGAAAATACAAACCTTAAAGGCATATTGACTGTGGTGACTATTCTTCTCAGTTATTTTTGTCCTCTCTTATTAATTCATTATTGACAAGGCGAATAAAGTGCATTACTTCCCCTTGGGACTTCTGCCAAAACACAAACCAAACCCTTTTTGACACCATTCCAGCCATCTTGTTATTTAATTGAATCCCTGTAGTTTTAAGCCCTCTATGCAGGATCTTGTTATTTATGAACCCTTTCTTTCTCTATCTGAAACATTCACATACAAAAAAAATTGCTGACAATACCATTTATGCCGTACTTACTACCGGATCATTCAGATGCTTGATAACACTCATCAATAAGTTACTGATCACTATATGTACAAGTTAAGATTTAGCTTTTGTAGCTTAAGGGTCTAGCTTAATTTATCAAAAAGATGTTTTTATGATGTCCTCTGATTTTTCAATCACATACCAATGTGCAATATTTTGTGGGGGTACCAGAGTATATTCATTCAATATGACAGTGAGATGAGATCTACATCAATAGATTCTTGTTCTCTACAATAATTTAACATGCACGATATGATATTTCAGTCAGCTGCTTGCAGTACAGCACAATGGAACATGGACACAGTAGCTTCTTAAAACAAATATTCAAAAAATATGAAAATTGTTTTCACATACCAAGTACATGCCAGTAGTTACTAGTTACTAGTGACTATTCATGTTTTGTTGTAGAGGCCATTTAGAGCCTCCTTAGTTATGTTTTTTGTTTTGATCTCTATATCATCATCATGTATTGGTTCTTGGACAGTGCACTGGGTGCAATTTTGATATAATGGATATATTCATGAGCCTACTTTGATCATATGTTGTTTTTTGTCTATATTGTAATGCTTTGTGTTTGGAAACATGAATAAAAATCTTTAAATTTATGTTTTTGTACAAAAAAATTAATATTTAATGTATTTTTTACAAAAACCGAGTCATTACCGAGTCATTGAAACCTGGTCGACCGAGTCATTACCGATTCCGAGTCATTCCCGAGTCATTACCTCGACCTGGTAGCTGACCGATTCCGTTTTTTAAAACATTGTATGGGAGGCTTGATTATGAGGGAGACACATGAGTTGGATGTGTCTTTGAGTGGGAAGAATTCTCACATTCTTTGCACTACATGTTCTAATGGGAGCATGGGAGGAGGCATGGCCACCACTACTACATATGTGTTCTCTTTTGAGGTGGGCCATGAGATTGATATTCATCCATTGTATAGCCATGGGCAAGTGTTTGGTCTTATGTTGTTGTCATATTCAGCCATTTACTATCCATTAGTAGATGTGATGAATCTTGTACATTGCTTGCCATGTAATTTTCTGAAGTTGCAGTGGATGAGACTACGTTGTATCCTCGTGAGAGATTGTTTGCATTATGTATCCTCATGTAACACCTTCAGCAAACATCTCATTAGGATGATCCATGATGCACATGTCTTATTCTTCATGGATGAATTGTTTTGGGCCAGCCTGTTCTTCATTGTTGGAGGAACCTTCTTTGGAGGATTGTTCTTCACTTTGCCATTGGAGGGCAGTGATTTTGCAGCCCAAGATCAACATACACTCTACACTTGTCATGAGTGGAGAGAAGGACAGCATGGGGTAAGCTATAATGCTTGCCAAGATCAGATTTTCAGCCCACCTTCATTACCGGAGCTTGAGGTGGAAGGAGATTTTCAGGAGTTGCCTTGTCGAGAGGTGGCTCATTTTGTTTGGATGATTGCTTGGGGATGGAGGATCCACATGAGAGAGATGTTCCTCACTTCATGCCTTGAGTGGAGAGAGGTGATGAGCTGGTACACAGTCGATGGGACAACTTACACCATGACAGATATAGCACAGCCGGAGTCATGGTCTTCATCAGTCATAGCTAGAGGCAGTGCACAGTCCGAGCCATGGGACTTGGGCTATTATTGGCCATGGTGGCGATGGGATCCGGGAGGATTGTTGGTTGGCTGGTACCATGAGAGATCAGTTTGGGATCCTGGCATTGAGAGATCCCTTCATATCAGGATGATGCAGAGTACAGGGGAGATTCAATGGCGCATCTGGGACCCAGGCATATTTTGCAGTGTCGGTGGAGAGCATCCGCTAGGAGGAGACTTGTTCAGGTAGTTGCTTGAGGGCAAGCAACATTTTGCCGGGGGGGACTGTAATATTCCTAATTTGCGACAGCAAATTGGAATATTCTATTTTGTTTATTTTGCCACCTATAGTTTGTAAATAAATAAAAAGTGAGTAAAGAGGGTCTAAACTCACTTAAATGAAATAAGACATCCACCTAGTAGCACAACGTTGTGACTTAAGTGGGAGTCAAGGGGGAACCCAACACCACGTGGAGGAGGGGGCCTATGTACACTCTAGAAGTTTCTCCAAGCTTCTGCGCAGATAAGGATGAGAATGTGGATAAGGATGAGGATGTGGAGGAGAGAGAGAGAGGCTACATTGGGTTTTGGAGGGAAACCAACACTATAAAAGATGGAGGAGCCTCCTCATTTGAGGCATGCTTGGATTCTTGGATTATTGATTATTGAGTGAGACATTTGTCTTTCTTTGGCACGCTAGCTGTTTAGCCCGTCTGCTGCACTGTTTAGTGCACCGAGTGTCTCCGTGCGGAGATCTCACCCTTAGCCTCGGGGGACTTCGAGTGCCTGCTCAGGCAAGGTTATTTCTTAGCATCATCCTCCAGGACAGCGTTATTGCTGCAGCAGCGTAATACTGTGTTGTAGGGTGTTGCCGTGGTGACTTTACGACACCACTTCCTTCTCTTGTTTTTCAGAGGGAGTCTTTCTTTCCTTTGGAGGATCAGGTTGGAGGATATTGGAACTGATTTGCAGATCTTGGCACTTGGCCAAAGTGTTTATTTCCACTACTGCGCAGTCCCTCTCAGTTTCTGCGTTATCTTCATGGTGTATTTGCAGTGAGGGTTTGCCGGTTGATTTGAGGGGAAGATCTCAAGTGTAAGGATCAACCTTCCACTTTGGAGATCTATTGGAGGAGGTCTATTTCAGTTTCTCATCATCTTCAGCCTTCTCTCTTTGGTTTCAGTTTGGAGTTGCAGTAGCTGCCCGGCAACTCCGACATTTTTGTCGTATTGTGCATTTCAGCCAATCCCTTGGAGGATTGAGATATTTTTGCTTATAAGGGTTAGAGTTTTCTATTGTCATATCCATGTGTTGACATTATTTTGGAGCAACATTTTATCTTAGAATGCGTTTTTCATAGCCTGGGTTTGTGCAGGAATAGCAGTACTTTTCATGTTTATGTACATGTGTTGTGGAGGCTTGCATTTCTTCTCTTGAGAGGTTGTTTCCTCAAGATTTGTACTCTCTTATGCTGCTATACATTATTATTGGCTATATATGCATCTTCTGTCTCACAGCTACTGCAGAAAACGCTGTAGGGTTTCTGGATTATTTTCTTGTCTTGCGGCACCTTTATCTTGAGGGGTTTTCTATATAAAATTGTTGTTTAACCTTGCCGAAAGCCTATGCCTTGTACTCAAACTCATTCTGTGATTATTCATAATGTTATACATCATATTCCTTCAGAAAATACGCTGCCCTTGCTTCAATAAAATTCTGCATACTCAAAGTCTTGGGAAATCAGGGTTTTTCTTGACTAGTCGAGAAGGAGGAACTGTTTAACATAGAAAAACGCCTTTGTTTGAGCTGAAATTCGACATGGAAGTCCCTCTTGACCTATTCTAACATATTCCAGAACCTTGACCCGTAATTTTATGCAAATTTCCTTATTCACTCATTTTAGGGCCAAAATCCTCACTTTTCCCCACCTTTTTGCCCTTAAAAGCTGAGTAGAGGTTTTTGCTGCTATTGCTTTTGGTTGCTGAACATTTTCAGACATATTATATGATAGCTGAAGCCATCTTAACTGAAGAATGCGTTTTTCTGGCATGATCTGCTGAAAATCCCCTTGCGGGATATTACATTAATTCATACCCTTTAATTATTTAGTTTCCCTAAGTTCAGACTTAGGGATCACATTAAAATAATTAATTATTTTAATAAAGCAAAATCCGAGTGGAATTTCTACAAAAACGATTTTTGGGTTCTCTGGAATACTATTGTCCAAACCTGTCCTCAAAATTTGAGACCTGGAACACTTTCCGATGCTATAAAAATCATCAGAAAGTTGCTGAGACAATATATGACTCAAACTTCATCATGTTGCGTTGACTAATTGAGGTTTAAAATGTATTAGTGACTATGGTGGTGGGTAATCTTTCGACTAAGTTGAGATAGGAAGATTCATAGAGGGAATGGTGAATTAATTGTCGATTGACGAGGATTGATGGAGCAAGATAGATTTCTTGCTCAAGTTCACATCACCTAGCAAACATGGAGAAACTTTTTGGGGCAGAGGTTTTTAATGGCATGGATGCAATGGTTAAGAAAACCATGGAAATCATTTCAGGTTGATAGGAATACTTTGAGTGCACATTTGCAAACCCTTTCCATCTGTATTTTTTCACAAGCGACAAGCTCTTCATTTGCAGAAAGGAATTGAAGCACCTATGGCTTTATCCATAGTAACCATTAAGCACAAAAGGATGGGTTCACAGAAGGCTGGGGCTCTTGTCTTTATGCATTCCAACCTTTTCCTTGCATCTTGTAGGGATCCAGAATATACAACTAGGCCTTATAAAGATTAGGATGTGGATATTGAATCCCCTGACTTGAAACAGTTTCTTGCTACATTAAGTATTGGGGAACCTAGAAGTGGAATTGTGAACAAATTTTCCAATCCACAATCTACTAGTGAATGTGCACCTTGTTCTATTTTTCTTGATGAATATGAAGATAGGATGAATTACTATCAGGGTTTTTCTCATACTGTATTTCAATTTCCAACATATAGACTCATATATAAATGATGATTTGCAAGTATAGTCTCATTTATAAAATCTGCACATTTTGCATAATGTAATTATCTATGGGAATTAATATAGAAATGGATTTGCTACTAAGTTGTTATTTATGTTTCTCATCTAAATTTTTTTGCTCAATTATTCCTTCTTCCATGTATATATATATATATAACACTGTGCTTCCGCATTTCCAAATATTGGGGGGTCATGTTTCCAGCACATACCTGTTTCCCCATACTGTGCAACTTATGTGTGCTATAATTCAAACAGTCTTCAGTAATTTTCAACATTTGTAAATATTAGATTCTGTAAAATTCAAGTCCTATAAATGAAACTGATTAATAGATTACATGCTGCCAATACATTCCTGTAGCTCACCCTTATACAAGGGGATTAAAAAAACATTCATTAAGCAGTGTCAATCTCCATCGTCCTGCGCAATAAAAATTCATAGTATATTCCCCATGCAGTTACTAGCCTTTCATATGAATGAAGAAGCCTCTCAAGCGATAAATAATTGAAGGCTGAACCTATTGCAGATCAAGCTACAGATGTCAGAAAAGACCATAAGATATTATCGATGGTAGTTGGTATCTGTCTTGTATATACAAAACTCAACATGAATGCATATGAGTTATTCAACTGAAAAAATAAATTATTTTTAGAATGAAAAAACCATAAGCTTTCTAGAAAATAATTCCAAGATGTTTGTCTGAAGCGAAGATGAGCATTGTAGAAAAGATTAACCAAGCATGACTAGATACCGTAGCAATTTAATAGAGATCAAGACAGTGAAGATAGAACTCACCCTGTTGGTTTCCAGTTGCTTGAATTGATGCTTCTTTTTGGATTTTCTTCTTTTGAAGAATGTTTGCCTGTCCCTTGATAAACTGGTTTAGACATTCCTGATGCATATGAGACGAGATATCCAGGTTGAAATGTGCATTCAATAAGAAGGTGAAACAAGATGACAGAGACTACTCCTTTAGCTAGTGACATTCTGTTTATTCTCCTCTACTACTGCAAAACAATGCAATGGCAAAAACACAGTTTATTAGCTCAAAATTCTCCTTTAAGCTCAAAATTACATTACCAAAATACCAGAACCTTTTATCAGTCACCTGATTTCAAGGTATTTTCTTCCACATGTAAGTATTGTATTATGTATCTCAGTATATCACAATAAATAATATTTATACTTGATATTATAATAAACTGCTTCAAAGAGAAACAGTTTATTAATGTAAGAAGCATTTTCAAAAGAAAAAATTAAAAATAGTATAATATGCCACATCCGAAAGACATGTCCTTATCTGTCTACTTGTATAAATATGCTATTATGCATAGCTTATTCATATATACTTTAATAACTATTTATCCACGTGGATATATTCATGGTCACAATGTGATCTAAAGTATTTTTTAACAACCTATGCAGGTTCGTTTTTGCATGTAGGCATCTGCTCACATGTGAAATCTATTAATTATAGTCTGATGGATAATTATATCCAGAGACACAAGGCCTAAGGAAACATGGTCAATTGGACATAATGAAGCCGAAGTGACAGTTACATCAAACAAATAGGAGAGATTGAGCTCAACAAAATGGTGCTAATGTTTGGTTTAGCAGAAACACCTCCAGAAAAGGATTGGCCATCAAAGTGAAATGATGATGAGCTGCCTCCATCTGCTGCAATGGTGGCTCCAGGCATGCAAGCTAGTGGTCAGTTATTTGGCAGTTATTGGCTTGATGAGGACTTGCTGGTTCTTGAACTCCACTGCAGAGCCCTTATCCTCCATGACTATAACTAAAAACAAATTCTTCCTGAGACCTAGAATTTAAGATACCAAACACGTCCTCCCCCGCCCCCCATGCCACATATTTCATGTGTTGGACATGACACGTGAGTAACATATCTTGGACACGAGTTTGACTTGTTACCCACCAAAATGGGTAACCCCATAGGAGAAAGCTATTTTTCCTACATTTGACAGCTAGCCAACCAGCAGTCCCTGACATTCACTTCTTGATGATAATGCGCCATCTGCATCAGCCATGCCCCTCTCACCATCCGGCATTCCTCTTAAATGAAGGTGGGCTGCTACTCAACAAGTACATTGATAATTTTGCAATCGGGAGATTATACTTGATGTTTTGGGCATTTAGTATGGATAAGGAGTGATCTGGATAATTCACTGATCTCGACTGTAATCTTGTTCTCTCACCTTACCAAGGGGATTAATCTTTAGCCCTAGTCCAATGGGATCTCCCTTAAGGCCTTAGGGTTATAGGAGGGGCACTACTTGGAAGGCCTATATTGAAGCAGTGTGTTCATTCTCCCTTTCACCGTACTTCACATTTTCCATGTCACATTATAAGCCCTTGTTACCACATCCATTCTTCGGGTCTATCTTGTCATTGGTTCATTGGGAAACATTGCCTTGGAGGTTGATGCAGCTAAAGAATGGAAATGCATAATATGGCCACAATGAAAGAAAAATGAAATCAAAATGCAAAACATGGTCAGGACATAAGTTAGGACGTGGGCAAAAGCCTAGCATGAGCTCTACCCTCCTCATTAGTCATCACCTAGTTCCTGAGCACATAATGCTCTATCTCATCAAAAGGAACCCTTGCATGTCCCAACCCTAATGAGCAATAAACCACCTCATCTTAAGAGGTAAATTAAATGCTATATCATAAAAAGAAAGCTTTGATCCTTGAGCTATGCACCTTAATACTGTTGATTTTTCAAGTGCAATAGATACAAGCACTAATTTTTGAAATACTAATAATTATTTCTAATGATGTAGATATTCTTTTACCACTTCCAGTTTATCATTAAACAATTACACTTTAGAAATTCAACCATAAATGCATAAGGACAATAGAGATCACAATGCACAAAGACAATACAAGATTTACCATGAGAAAACCCCCTAGGGGGAAAACCCCAACAATCTTTTCCTTAGAGAAATTCTTCAGTTCAACAAGATATACACCTAATCCTACTATTCAACTATGATGGGCAAGCTAACCAACAATGCTATGGTCAAACCTAGTCAAACAACCCTGTTGTCAAGTCGATCTTCTGCCCAACAAACACAGCCCTCTCTGATCTACTTAGGACAAATTTTGGCCTCCCATAAACTCGGCCCTTCTACCCAAAATTTTGGCCCTACTACCTTGAAACGACTCCCCAGAAGTTCAACCTGTTGCCCAAAAAGTCACACGTGTGAAGTCAAGGGGAGAGAGAGAAATGCTAAAGATGAACTCGTCCTTCTTCATCCTTCTTCTTCTTTGCTTGGATGCCCAGAATATTTCTTCTCTTGTGTGTGATGAAATGGTGCCTTATGGAGGAGGTCGAGTGCCTTATATATAGTGTTCTATTTGTCTGAATGGGTGTCTCTTAACTAGGGCCGACTTAACAAGTTTGGAGCCAAAAATTCAAACTTCAAAAATCAAAATTCAAAATCTTATCTTTTGATACCGACGTGAAAAACATGTCTTACATTAATTATTTCAAGGGCTAAACGATAAACATGACATGAAGAACATGTCCTACATTTTCATAATATATTTCAAGGGCTAAAATATTAATTATGAAGACCGACCATAGCTACAAAAGTCAACACTCCTTCTTAGCTAGGGAGGTATTCATAATGACTATCTAGATGTTCTCATCTTGACAAATTTCTCTAAGAAAAGGTTATAACAATTCATAATCAACATCATTCCATTCACCATAATCCTAGTTAGTAACTGTGACACATGGTAAATCATCAGCATCAACAAGTTACCATAATTTTGGTTGGTACTTCTGACCTATGGTGTATCCTCACCATAATCCTAGTCGGTACTCCTGACACATGGTACATCATTAGCATCAACTAGTCACCATGATTCTAGTCGGCGCCTCTGACCCATGCTATACTGCATAGTCCTGGTTCACCATCATCCTAGTCAAACTCTTTGACTCGTGGTGAAACCCTAGGGACACACAATTCATTTGTGTAATCTGGTCCCAAATCCAAAGACCTCATTCTAGACCATGATGCTAAAGGAGCTCACTCAACCTATCTAGAGAGTAATTTGAGCCTGATGATGAAAGGGACCCACTCAACTAAGTGATTTTAGGCCTCTAGGACCATTCTTCCTAATATGGTCAACATATATGACACAGTTATTGTCCTTTGTCGGACCATTCTCCCTAATCTTGTCATATTTGACACAAGGAGAATGGTTGTCCTCTGCTAGACCATTCTCCCTAATCTAGTCATATTTGACACAGGGAGAATGCTTTTCCATGATGTTATCTCATCAACACTCCCTCTCATTGAGGGAAGCATTCTCAACAAGTCCAAGCTTGTCCCTGAAGTATACAACTTCGCTCTGGACAGAGGCTTTGTAAGAATTTCCGTTATATGTTCATCAGCAGAGATGTACTTGTGCTTCATTGCTCCCTTCTGCATCATGTCACGAATGAAGTGGTAATTAATATTGATGTGCTTTGACTAGTCATGGAAAACTGGATTTTTTGTAAGCTTCACACAACTTTGATTATCACAATATATCACAGTAGGTTCCAACACCTGATCAAATAGTCCTACGAGCAACTTTTGAAGCCACTCTGCTTCACAAATCGCTAAACTAGCTGCAATATACTCTGCCTCAGCAATGTTGAGTGCTACGGATGCCTACTTCCTTCTCATCCACGAAATCATAGCAGAGCTCAAACTAAAGCAACCTTCAGATGTACTCTTCCTTTCTTCTACAATCCCTACCCAATCTAAATCTATATATCCCTACAGTTGTATATCACCATTTGAGACATATCTCAAACATAATTAATTGTACCACACAGATACCTCAATACATGTTTTGTTGCTATTCAATGATCATGTCTTGGTTCCACTTGGAATTGGCTCAAAGTGTTTACTGCAAAGCAAATGTTTGGCCTAGTATTAACCAAATACATCAAAGAGCCAATCACCTTCTGAAACATGGATGGATCTACCAAATATGACTCAAAGTCTCTCAAATTTCTTAGATTAGTCACCGTGGAAGTTGTCATAGATTGACAGTCCATCATTCCAAACATATGAAGGATTTTGATAATATACTTTCCTTGACCAAGGAAGATTTCACTCGGCTTCTGCAAGACTTCTATTCCCAAATAGTAGTGCATTAAGCCAAGATCTTTCATATCAAATTCAGCGGCCAACTTCATCTTACCCTGAATAATGAGATGTTATATACCTGTAAGAAATAAGTCATTAACATACAACAATAAAATCACAGGTTCTTTTTCACAACCTTGATATACAGTTTTGGATCATCATCACTTTTGGAGAAACCAAGTCTTGTCAAGTAGCCATCAATTCGAGAATACCAGGCTCTAGGTGCTTGCTTAAGTCCATACAAGGCTTTCTTCAATCTGCAAATGTGAGACTCTTTCCCATGAACCTCAAAACCTTGAGGTTGTTCTATGCACACTTCTTCTTCAATCACACCATTGAGGAAAGTAGTCTTTACATCCATCTGATGTAAATTCCAACACATAGAAGCAACAATAGAAATAATAGATCTAATAGTAGTGTACCTGGAAATTGGAGCAAAAGTCTCATCATATTCCCTCTTTCTGGGAGAATCCTCTAGCCACAAATCTTGCCTTGTATTTGTCAATACTGCCATCCATTGCATGCTTAATTTTGTATACCCATTTGGGGGTCACCACTAATTTCCTTTCAGGTATAGGCACAATCTCCCATACATCATTCTTCATAATAGATTGGTATTTTTCCAACATCACATCCTGCCAAACTTGCTGCCTAGTTGCCTCCTCATAGTTTGAAGGTTCAAAATCAATAAGACTAGTCATCAATGCTACGTATCCAAAATGTATCTTTGGTCTCTTGCTTTCCTTGAAGGTGCCAAGCGGTGTTGCATGTCCTTCTACTTCCTGCAAGGTAGATCTAAGCCAAGTTGGCCTTTTCCTAAGTTCAGGAACAACAACTGGATCCATTGGTTTGCTAGGCCCTTCTTGCTCTTCCTGATGATCTACGGGATGTTTTGAACAAGTGGATGGATTTGAACCCTCTTCGTTGGGAGCTTCATGTTCTTCATCATCATCAGAGTCCATGGGAACTTCTTTAGACTTCTAGTAAGCAACATTTTCATCAAAGGTAACATCTTTGTTGACTTCAACATGTCATTGTCTTGGAACAAAGATTCTATAGGCCTTTGATGACTCGTTGTATCCAATGAATATTCCTTTCTTTTCTAAAGCCTCTATTTTTATCCTCTTATCTTTGGGTACATGAATGTAAATTGGACATACAAAGATTCTTAAATTTCCAACCTTTTGTTATATCAGATAAGTGCTTCTTTAGGAGTCATGTCTTCCAAGATTCGATGAGGACTTCTATTTTGAATATAGACAGTTGTCATAGATGCTTCACTCCATAAGAACATAGGCAAGTCTTGACCATGCATCATTGCCTTAACGGATTCTTCAATGGACCTATTTTTTCTTTCAACAACTCCATTTTGTTGTGGATTGTAAGGAACTATCAACTCCCTCTTAACCCAATTTTTTTTACAAAAGGCAATGATTTCCTTGGATGTGTATTCTCCTCCATTATCTAATCTCAGAATCTTGATTTTATTTCTTGTCAAGTTTTCTACTTCAGCCTTAAATTCTTGGAATTTGTTAAAGACTTCATCGTTGGTTTTCATGAAGTATATCCACATCTTGCAAGAGAAGTCATCAAAAAAAGTTACATAGTATAGAGAGTCTCCAAGAGATTTCATTGGCATTGGACCACATACATGAAAATGAACAAGATCCAAGATTTCCTTGGACCTACTTTCACTTCTTGGAAAAGGCTTCTTGACATTCTTCCCAGGCACACAACCTTTACATACTCCTTCATGCTCCATCTGTAATTCTAGAACACCTAAAACCATCTGATTCAAAGCTGGCAAAGCTCTATAGTGAAGGTGAGCATATCTTCTATGTCAATATTCACATGGATTGATATCATTATGCACTAATGCTTGAGCTGGTTGTTTCAAGAGTCTATACAACCTTCCTTCACAAATTCCAATTACTCTAGCAAAGTCTATAGCAGTCATGCTTCCCTTCTGAGACTTTCCATCAAAAAAATATACTACTTTATCTCCTTTATATTCCAAACATGGAAATGGAAAACAAGTTCACACTCAAACCCCACGTGTTGTATCTCAGGAAATAATCCCCTTACTGTGGTAAGGAATTAGTGCTCAAGACATTTATAAATGTATGTCAAAAAATTAAGATATCATATTGTCTTTGTTTAACACCTTTGGAAATTAATTATTTATAACCCTCAATAATATGATATAATGAAAGCCTTCACAATGCCATTATCTGTTGATATTCATTGAAATGGAAGGAAGAAAATGAGAAGTTAAAATGATAACAAAATAATGATCTATCAACATAGTGGCGGGTCCCTATATTACTAGTATAGTCCCTTATTGTTGTTAGTGTAACCCCCTTATTGTTATTATTGTACCCTTGTAACCCCCATTTTGTTATTATTGTGCCCTTAAATTATTATTGTTGGGTCGGCTAGGATTACATTGTGGCCCACTAGGATTACATTATGGCCCCATGGACTCCTATATATAGAAAGGAGGTTTTGTAAATTGTATCATCCAAGAATTGTTCATTTATGTAATGTATTGGAGGTTTCCCCCTCGAAGTGGCTTATTTCTAAGGCGTTGATATGTCTTTTCTTCTATTTTTGGGCGGTTGCAACATTTGGTGTCGAGCTTTGGATTCTAGGGTTTCGCTGCTCCAACGAGTCATCGTGGCATTTTCGGCTGTAACTTTCTGTGAAGTTTGACTGATACTGAGGTGCGGCTTCGAAATCACAGAGAAACGTCTAAAAATTTCGAAGTTTGGTTAGCAATATTTGCGGAGGAATATCATCTGACAGAGGTTAGGTCTTTTTTCAGGCTCCTAAACAGGTCATCATGGCATTTGCGCTATAATTTTTTTTCTACGAAGGTTAATAATCTTAAATTCGTATGGTGTGAAGCTGAAATCCTGAGGAAAATATTCAAAAAATTTCAAAGCTTGGTTCACAATATTTTTGGAGATATGATCTCTGGAAGGTAGTGCTTTTTCAGGCTCCTGAATTTCATCTCAAAGAGGTGATCGTGGAAAAAGTTCAATAAATCTCTCTCTGGGCATCGGATTAGAGTGTCGTAAAAAGTGGTTGCAAGTACACGGACTGTAGTTTCTTGGCTATCAATTTTAGAGACAAAGGACGAAACAGTGACACGTGGCAATTCCTACAAGTTTTCTATACTGAACTAGTCCAAAATTAGGTCATTTTGGGAGAGTGGACACAACTTTGTCTTGGAGAATCCCGTCGAGGTCGAGACACCGGCATTCGAAGAATAATTGAAGGAAACTACGTCGGTGCAGGGTGAAATGTTGGTGCTACAATCACATAGATAATCCAATTTCAATATCGACCTCCTCAAAAGCAAGAAAAAGGTGTGTATTTGTTTCCGAATTGCATAAGTCTTGTTCAAAGAATCAATTTGAATTGATTCCAAGGGCATATTGTAGAATAGATATCGGTATTGGATTCTAAAAGATGCCCTGTAAAAATAATTCAACACCCATTAAGCCTTCAGAAGGCTCTACTATGACTCATGAAGACGAAGAATTGCAACATGATCTATCAAAATTACAAGAGCAAGTGCACCAAATTTAAACTCTAGCAAAGAACAACAAAAAATGAAATGGAAGTTTGAAGAAGGCGTGGAAACTAGATGGATGGTTTGAAAGGCGTGGAAGCTAAGATGGATGGCATGGAAGCTAAGATGGATAGCATGGAAGTGGGCATCGAAGCTAAGATGGATGACATGAAAGACAACATGGAAAACATGAAGAGTGATCTAAAATCATACATGGAAGGCTTGATGACAAGCTTAAAACTAGAAATAATTCCTAATGGCGGAAATATAGTAGAAGAACCTCATGATGAGAACAAAATAAATGTTAATCGTGATTTCATAAACTCTAATGTTGGCGGGAAGAACCACCATATTCAAAAAATGGATATGAGGAAGTTTGATGGAAAGGATCCTGTAACATGGATACTACAGATGGAGCAATATTTTGATCTCCATAACGTGCAAAACACGCAAAAGGTACGCATTGCAACTTTACATTTAGAACAAAATACATTTGTATTGTATCAATGGCTTTGCTCCCGTAAAAAAATTGTCACTTGGTCAATTTTTACGGAGGAAATGATAGCACATTATGAGGATACAAAGAGCAACACCTTCTTTAGCCAATTGATAAATCTCAAACAAAAGAGTTTAATGGGGGAGCACATTGAGGACTTCCAAAAATTGAATATAAGGGTAACTGATATTCCAGAGGAACACATGATTGATCTCTTCATAGGTACTTTAAAGGATAGCATCCAACATGAAGTTCGCGTTTTGGAACCTGATTCATTGGAGAAAGCATTCAGGTTGGCAAGAAAAATTGAATGTAAAATTATGGAGACAAGGAAGCCTACCACTCACTTCTATAAAGAAGGAAGTGTTGCTACACCTAGATTTCCACAACCTACAAGGTTGACACCACAACAATTGGAAGAAAAAAAGAGCAAAAGGGCTTTGCTACAGTTGTGATAGCAAATACACTAAAGGTCATAAGTGTGCTGAGAAGAAATTATTTTACATAGATTGTGAAGAGAAAGAAGAAAATGAACAAGAAGAGGATATACACCAGGAACCAGCCCTAGAAGAGGAAGAAATGAATCCGACCATATCGTGTAATGCACTGGCAGGAATTACCACTCCTCAAACTCTCAAGATAGAGGGACAAATCAAGAAGAAAAAGGTAATAGTGTTGATTGATTCAGGTAGCACCCATAATTTTATTCATTATAAGGTAGCCAAGGAATTAAATTGTTTCCTATACCCAGCACCCGAATGTCAAGTGATGGTTGCAAATGGAGGAACTATAAATTGCTCTGGAAAATGCCATAATATCAAGCTAACCATGGGGGAATATGTATGGACTATTCCAATGCTTTCCATTCCTATGGGAGGTGCTGATGTTGTACTAGGAGTACAATGGTTACAATCTTTAGGGACGGTAGCTTTTAATTTTCAAGAACTTTCTTGAAATTTTTTTCAGAAGGAAAGGAAGTCGAATTATGGGGTATTGCGGGGAAGCCAGGAAGGATAATAAGCTCTAATGTCATGACAAAGCTTCTAAAGAAAGAACAGCGAGGCGTAATTGCACAATTATGCTCACTAAAAGTTCCAACATCAAAATCATCTATTTCTGCAGATCTCCAACAAGTCTTGGACAATCATTCCAAGGTGTTTGAAACTCCCAAAGGACTCCCACCTATTCGTGATCATGATCATGCTATTCATTTGATTCGAGGAAGTGTTCCTCCAAACATCAGGCCTTATAGATATCCTTACGTCCAAAAGAGTGAAATTGAACGTATGATTGCAGAAATGTTAGAGGTGGGTATACTTCAACCTAGTCAAAGTTCTTTCTCTGCTCCTGTAGTATTGGTACACAAGAAGGATGGATCATGGCGAATGTGTCCAGATTATAGGGAGCTCAATAAGCTCACCATTAAAGATAAATTTCCCATTCCTGTGATTGATGGATTATTGGATGAATTACATGGAGCAATTTATTTTACCAAGTTGGATCTTCGTTTAGGATATCATCAAATTAGAATGAAGATTGGAGATATTCCAAAAACAGCATTTCGAACTCATGAGGGTCATTATGAATTTTTGGTCATGCCTTTTGGCCTTACCAATGCACCTTCTACATTTCAAGGGTTGATGAATTCCATTTTCTAACCCTTCCTTAGAAAATTTGTGCTAGTATTTTTTGATGATATACTAATCTATAGCAGGTCTTGGAAGGATCATGTTGAACATGTTGACAGGGTGCTCAAACTATTGCGGGAGAAACAATTATATGCAAAAAAATCCAAATGTTTCTTTGGAGTACAAGAGGTGGAATATCTGGGTCATATTGTATCTCACGAGGGTGTTAAAGTAGACCCTAACAAATTAAAGCCATTAAGGAATGGAAAGTCCCCACAACCATAAAGAAGTTGCGAGGATTTCTCGGGTTAACAGGGTATTATCGCAAGTTTGTTAAGAATTATGGGAGAATAGCAGCACCTCTAACAACATTATTGAAGAAAGATGCATTTTCATGGACTTCTGAAGCAACTAAGGCCTTTGAACATCTTAAAGAGGCAATGTGCCTAGCACCGGTCTTAGCTACGCCAGACTTCACAAAAACCTTTATTGTGGAATGTGATGCCTCAGGAAATGGAATTGGTGCTATTTTAATGCAGGAAGGAAGAACCATTGCTTTTGAAAGTCGTCCAATCAAAGGAAAGTATTTACAGAAACCTATTTATGAGAAGGAAATGTTAGCAATACTGCATGCACTAAAGAAATGGCGAACTTACCTAATAGGAAGACACTTCAAGGTAAAAACTGATCATGATAGTCTTAAACACTTTTTGGAACAAAGACTATCTTCAGAAGAGCAGCAAAAATGGGTCACAAAGATGTTGGGTTATGACTTTGAGATAATCTACAAAAAAGGAAAGCTTAATGTTGTTGCAGATGCACTCTCAAGAAAGAATGAAGAGGTGGAAGCATTGCTTTGTGCCATTTCTATTATCCAACCAGATTGGATAACTGAAGCAAGAGATGAATGGAAGAAGGAAAAAGAAGTATGGACACTCATTCAAAAGTTGCGGCAAGATCCTAGTACATCTGATACATTTAGTTGGAAAAATGATTCCTTATGGTACAAAGATCGCTTATATCTTTGTAAGAATTCCCAACTAAAACAAAAGATTCTTCTGGAATTGCACACTTCTCCTTTAGGAGGACACTCAGGATTTTTAAAAACTTACCACAGGGTGAAGAAATAATTTTTTTGGGATGGCCTTAAATCCGATATTCAAAAGTTTGTGGCAGAATGTTTGGTTTGCCAGCAGAATAAAGTTGAGACAATTAAGACCCCGGGACTTCTACAACCTTTATCCATTCCAAGTCAACGTTGGGAGGAGATTTCAATGGATTTTATCACAGGTTTACCTAAGTACGAAGGAAAGAATGTCATCATGGTGGTAGTTGATAGACTTACCAAGTATGCACACTTTTGTGCATTATCTCATCCATTTAAAGCAAGTACAGTTGCTACTACATTTGTGGACAGAATTCAAAAGCTACATGGAAGCCCAAGGGTTATTGTGAGCGACAGAGATCCCATTTTTACTGGAAATTTTTGGGCGGAGTTATTTTCTTGTTTGGGTACTCAATTAGCTCATAGCTCATCTTATCATCCTCAATCTGATGGTCAAACTGAGATAGTAAATAAATGTTTGGAAGGATATCTTCGTTGTTTGTATCTGATAAACAAACACAATGGGTCAAGTGGTTACCTCTTGCTGAATGGTGGTATAACACTTCCTTCCATACTGCAGCAAAAATGACCCCATTTATGGCACTTAATGGATATCATCCACCATCCATCACATCATATTTAAGGGAAAATTCGAAGGTTCAAGCAGTGGAAGATCACATCGAGCATCAACAAGAAGTTCTCCAACTCTTAAAGGATAACTTGAATTTGGCACAAAATCGAATGAAACAACGGGCAGATCAACATCGCAGCGAGAGAAGTTTTGATGTAGGAGATTGGGTATTTTTACGGCTACAACCATACAAACAAATGTCCCTCAAGCAAGCTAAGAAGGATAATAAGTTATCACCAAAGTACTATGGTCCTTACAAGGTGTTGCAAAAGATTGGTTCTATGGCATACAAATTGGAGCTTCCTGCTTCTTCGCGAGTACATCCAGTTTTCCATGTTTCATGCTTAAAAAAAGTTATAGGTGAAAATCTTCCAGTTCAAACAATGTGCCCAGTTTCGATGAAGGAAAAATATTGGAACACAGACGATCAAAACAGACAAGAAAATTACGAATCGATCAATTGAGATTATCATCATATCATCAAGTGGGAAGAACTTACCCATGAAGATTCTCACAGAGGATGAAATTTTATCTTGAAAGCATGAGGTTACTCAGCGTTGGGGACAACCTTGCACGAAGGCGAGGGCATGTTGAGTCCTATATTACTAGTATAGTGCCTTATTGTTGTTAGTGTAACCCCCTTATTGTTATTATTGTACCCTTGTAACCCCCATTTTGTTATTATTGTGCCCTTAAATTATTATTGTTAGGTCGGCTAGGATTACATTGTGGCCCACTAGGATTACATTATGGCCCCATGGACTCCTATATATAGAAAGGAGGTTTTGTAAATTGTATCATCCAAAAATTGTTCATTTATGTAATGTATTGGAGGTTGCCCCCTCGAAGTGGCTTATTTCTAAGGCGTTCATATCTCTTTTCTTCTATTTTTGGAGCTGGTTACACAACAAAATCTCAGAAGAAACTTTATGAAGACGAAATAGTTGGAGTAAAGGAGCGCACATTAAGGACATTTAACTCTTACTTACAAATGTAAAGAGAGACCCGCAGCTACATTACTTCACCTCATTCACAGAAGAATAAACATGATGAAACTAGAAAAACACATGAACATCAACAGGTGCAAGAAACTTGATCTTCTTTCATTAACTTTTAGAAAATTCAGTACAAAATTTATGGTCATCCAGAGGTCCGAAACTCGGAACCCTCCTCGTTCTTTTTCATTACTTTAAATACAATGCAAAACAGTTGTAACTGTTGAAAACTACTTGTAAATGCTCGAACTTCCTAAAACTGCATAAACTACCTATTACATGGCAATTAACAACTTCATTACAATATGGATCTTTTAAAAAGACAACTAAAACTAAAGCCTCAATCTATTCGCTGAATTTGAACTTGACTGGCTGCCACTATAGTCTCCACATTTGCTAATGTGTCCTTTTGTGACGCTGAGGTATCATCAGGGGGATCAATCATCCATGCTCTGCACTTCTTCCATATCTCGATGCTAGTTTTGAGAGAATTGATAAATTTATGATATTCTAGCCAGAAGGCAGTGATCCTACTGAAAGTAGATCGTTCTGTGAACAAAGTCTTTACCATCCAAAGCAATTGAAAATGCCTCTGCAAGAAATTAACAATTGTAGCTCCTTTCAGAATAGCAGTCTTCTCATGGGTATTATCCATTTTACTCTTCGCTAGCACTAACAGTAGCTCATAGGAATCCCATGATAAAAGACTGCCTTTGAGATCCCAGCACGAAGGCAATCCTGTTCTGGCCCTTTAGTCGAATATGTTGTCAAACCTATTTACAGCTTGTTTGATCTCTGCCAACTTCTTCTCTGCTGACTTCCTACAAGCATTTTTGACAGTCAACTTATTAATCTCTAGGACACATAATGTCCTATCTTTAATTTCATTTTCTTCCAACTCTTGATCTATTTTAGAATTGATGAAATCAATGAACTTCTTCGCCCATAGGACTCTGTTAAGAGTCTTCTGTTTATCTGCCATAACCTTTTCCTCCAAGTCTCTAATAATATTCTTCTCCTCTGACACTATTATCAGGGACTCCCAAGCTGTTCTCATAGCTTCTATGATCTCATTCCATACAATGTCTTTTGCTTGGATCAGAGTTATATTCCCTTTCAATTTTTCCTTTAAACTCTTGATCTCATTATTGGTTGTCTAACAATCTGATCTGTATTTATTAACTTCTCCTTCTTGAGTCTGCATTATCTTAGTCACTGTCTCCAAGTCGCTCTGAGTCTTCTTGAGATCCTTTTCTGCCATCTTCAACTCTGTACTTAACTGAGATAATCTTACTGTTGGGTCATCAGTTCTAGATGGCATGACTATAGTACAAGAATGTGAATCAATTTGAGTTTGTAAGTTCAGGACAGACTCCTTTAACTTAGAGATCTCCTCTTTTTGTAACAACTGTTGTAAAAGATTTTCTTTCTCATTCTCAACCTCCGCTACCTCTACTGCCATTGAGTGTTCTCCAGTGGGAAACTTTAATTTCTTCTTCAGCACATTTATCTCTGACTCAGCGCTTTGTAACAATTTTTGTACAGCCGACTTATCATTAGGATTCACTCCAATCTTTACAATAATATTTTTCAATTCTTCATTCTGAGTTGACAGAGCCCTGGAATTGGCCTTTTCCAATTTCAACTGCTTGATCACTTTTCCTAGCATCTGTTCTGCCTTTTGAGCAGCTGCACTGGACTTGGTTAAATCATTAACAATCAACCACCCTGTCTGCATATGTACATTAACTTTATCAAGTAAAGGAATTTTCTTCACATCAACAGTCAAATTAATAGTTTTAAAACTATTTGATGACTCTACTGTCATTTCAGATGGGTGAGAAAAAGCAATTTTAAATTGATCATTTTCTAAGTCCATGGCAGTAAATAATCTAGTTTGGTCAGGAGTAATCTGATATTTTGTTTGTGCTTCCATACTAGCTTTCATCTTTTGATTCCTCTCTGCAATCTGAGCAAAAACTTGCTTGATCAAAGGGACTTGATCTTGAACATCTCCATGTCTGGTAAGTGAAGCTGGTACATTTTGTTCATCTCCTAATTGAAGGAGGAAACCAGGCTGAGTTCTTGGTATTTCTTCAGTCAGTCTTGCCCTCTTCTCAGCTCTCTGTTCCTCATCTTCAGAATCAACAGTTGTTTCTTTACTTCTTTTGCTCAATTTTTCTGAGATGATGGGGGTCTGTATGCTGGAACTAACAGAATCTGCAAAACTTTTATTAGCCAATTTTTCAAGTTCAGGCTTACTGTAATGAATGAAAGAAAAGTAGCCATTTTGAACCCTTCGGTTAGAAATCACCTTATGGGGGTCATAGGCCCATTTCTCACCTAATAATAAGTGCATATCTTCTAACATCCTGTTAGCTTCATTAAAAGCTTGCCTCATATTTACTACAAATGGACCCACAGACATAGGCAGTTTAAACAAATGACCCTTCTTCATTGGAACAAAATGAACTTAATCTACGTTCAGACGTTGTCTAATAAATTCCAATGCAAACAACCTCATAGGGACAAAAGTTAGCAATCTATAAGGTTCTATTCCTGCTCCATATAATCTAATCTCTTAATGATCTTCATATACAAACCAATCCCCAAATTTACAAGCATTACTTAACTGGAGACACTCCTTAGCTTTGCGCAGGAAACATGGAGGAGGAACACCATTTAAAACCTTATAAGCAACTGGCATAAAAGAGGTACCAAAATCAAATATCCCTCCCACATATGGTTCATTTCTTACTATATCAGTCCAGAAAACTATTAACTGTCTTTACTTATTTGCATCCCTTATAATCAATCCCAAATGTAAAAATTCCTCTACATTTTGATACAGAAATAGATAAGGGATAAGTGAGGGGAACCTGAAGGACCCGGTGAGGGATAAGCTCGTGAGCTGAGTATTAACAACCTCTTGCCAGTAAGAGGGAATATCCAACACTACTTTAGACTTCATCATCATGGCAAACAATCCCAACACTGACCTGTCAATCTGAGCGGAATCTTCTTTACCAAGAATCTTTGACAGAGATTGTAGCACTAGTCTGACCTCTGCATCAAAATTCTCTAATCGGAATTCTTTATCATGTGCTACAAATTGCCCCAAATTCGGCTTCAAAAAGGAGATGACCTGGTTAAACTCCTTTACTGCAAGATTATCATAGAATGCTACCAATGACTCATCAGTGAACTGAACGTAAGACTCAGACTCAAGATAACACAGGGCTTGGCGAATTAACTGGGCTGAAACCTGAAGAACATTTTCCCCTAAGCAATTCATCACAAAACATTTATCGGCATACAGCACAGACACTAACCAACACACAAATTCGAGAAAAAGATATGTTTTGGGGATGCATGCAGAGGGAACGCTAGAATTAGCCATGGCTGAATAGATGGGAGAATTTTTCTCATTCAAGATAATTTGCTGGTAGAATGGCAAATGTTCAATGGTGCAGATGGTGTCCCGAATATCTTGCTCAATATCCATGAGAGGGATATGGCTAGAAGAGCTGGACAAGGAAGATTGCTTAGCCATGGAATAATGCAGGGTGGCGGACAATGGTATGCAGAAATAATCAAATAGAATGACTTGAATGACTTCGTGGATGACTGAGAATAAGAAGCTTGATAAGAGAAAGAAAGACTTGAATCCTTTAAATAGATGGCGCGGATTTCAAACATTAATGTTGAACTAATGCTTAAACGGACAAGTAACGATACTTATGATGATGACAGGTGAGTTTCCGCCAACTAGATGCATACGTCACTGCGGGAGCGCTCAGGGGTACAGAGCATTCGTCAGAGTGCTGCCCCCACAGTGAACGAGAACCGTCGATTCTTGATCTACTATTAGTCAGCAGGGTCAACTGGGGAGGCACCTCTCCTACTAACCTGCGGGCTAAGTCACCTGATACGGGGATACGAGGATTCGAGGAATCGGATTAGGGTACGGTGACTCCAGAAGAGGATACTTCTGGGATACGATACATTATATATTATTTTATTAAAAATATATATATATTAATATATTAAAAATTAGATGTTTTTTACACAAATTCATACAAAATTCATTGATTCAAACATAGATTTAAGATCTATCATCTTAGATACTCATACATGATCATTGATACATTGATACTTCATACAATTGTCAAATTTACTCAGAAAGACAAGATTGAAGATAGTAAGACTAAGATACTATAGTTTTCTCATTAAGTCATCAGAATCAAAATGTGTTACATAAGTACACTGCCAATGGTAAATAGAAATAAAAAATACAAAAACACTACAGTCTACAAGACTACAAGCCTGAAGCCTCAATGAGTCAGAGTCAACGAGTCATCAATCCTCATCATCATAATCAGCATCACTGTCCTCATCCCAATCATCATGCTCACCACTGCTCTCCTCTGGCTCTGATGCATCCTCCTCCTTTGTCATCTTTGCATCTGCTGGTGTGGAGGATGACGCCTCTACTTACCGGATGCTCGAATCTCTTCAAAAGAACTCCCTTTCTCCTTGCTCACACTTGCTCCTTGCTCACCCTAGCTCCTTCTCTCTTCACAAAATGAAAGTGGGGAACAACAATTAGCAAAAACACACTTATAAAAAAAAAAATAGCGTGTTTTCTTTGCCCGCAGGTCCAGCCGTACCCGATTCACCGGGTACAGTCGTATCCATACAGGGTATGATCGGGATACGCCGTACCCTGTACGAAAACGGTCGTACCCGGTGAATCTCGTACGAATCGGGCACGTAGCGTATCGGATACGGGGATTCACAATACATGGGCATTTTAGGCGTATCCAGTTTCTTAGCCTGCGAGATGTTTGTGCCCGCGGATTCCCGCTGATCTTCGTCAAATGAAACAGGCTTTAATCTCGCCCGCCAACTCGCACGGGTATTAGTTGGAACTCTCGGTCCCACCTTCACATGCTTCGAAAACATATTAATTGATCAATGTGCGAATTATAAAATGACATTCACACATATGAAGGATTTTCGTTTTATCATATATGCTTTTTTTGTATTTTGAAAATAAAATAAAGGAAAATGCAAATGAGCCACAACATCCGGTACATATAGTATATTGCTAAGATGGACGTTTTCACTTGATTCCAGCTCAATGGATGTTTTCCTAATGCCTTTGACTGTATAATTGTTGTTATCTCCAAGCTCTACCTTTTGAGATAATCTCTTTTCCATTAGTCTTGTGAGATTGTCACAAACCCATGCCATGTGTCTTGAGGCACCACTATCTACTAGCCACAAATTATCGTTATCTGCAATAGAACCTATAAGAGCAGAAAAATAAAAGAAATATTTGTCACCTAAATCTTCATTCTTGGTTTTCTTTGGATGTTCATCAATGTCTATTGTGGTAGCATGCTGCTTTCCCTTTCTCTTCCTATCATTCGATCCTTCAGGACATTGGTTTTTAAAATGACCATATTTGTGACAATGATAGGATTGAACCTTCGATATATCTTTCTTCCCTTGAGGAGCGAGTCTTCTACCTTCATTTCATCTTTGCAAGTCAAACTTCTTTCTTCCTCCAGCCTTCTTGGAACGTGTTGCAAAAGCTTGAGAGTCGCCTTCTTCAAATCTTTGAATCTTCCTTTTGATATGAGTCTAGATTCTTCTTGAGTACATGAGATCCACAATTATTCAAAACTTGGAATCTCCTTCCTACTACAGATACAAGATGCAAATAAATCCCATGAATCAGGCAAACCATTAATTGTTGTGGTTGTGAAAATTTCAATTATGAAATTCTACTGCAGTTATAGATTTATTTCTCCTACTTATTTCCACAGTAAGTTATTTACAAAACCCTTCCAGTAAATATCGAAATAAACACTACTGCAGTTATCACTCAAGTACATATAGAGAAAAGAAGAGTAAAATGCAAGCACAAGAATCAATAACAATGACACATTTATTTTTCGACAATCGTCCTCAGAAAAAGCCAATTTGGGAAAACCGGTGCAGCAGATGAGGGTTTATATATTAATCTTCAGCAGCAAATTCTTAACAAGGAAAGACTGGCAGAACAATTGAGAAACTTCTTAAGAAAACAACTGAGATAAACTCTCTCATGTTGATTTTGTAGCATTGGAAAGTGTTCCAAGTCTCATATTTTGGGAGGAGGCTTGGACATCAGTATTCTAGAGAATCCAGAAACCGTTTGTCGAAATTCCACTCAGCTCATGCTTTATTAAAATAATTAATTATTTTAAAATGATCCCTAAGTCTAAACTTAGGGAAATTAAATAATTAAAGGGTATTAATAAAGCAAAGTGTGAATCTTCTAGAAAATGAAGATCAAGTCATGTTTTAATCTCAGCCATTGATTAGAGGTTTAATCTGGGTCGTTCATTCATCAATGAGAAGACTATAAGAGAAGGCTTGAGGGTCATTTGGAAAGGAAGTCGGGCACACACTCAGTACTCGAAGGAAATCAATTCTGAAGGAATTGAATTCAATATCAAAGAGAGAGGTTGTAGAGGCGGAGTTGCAGAGGCAAAAGGAGGAAGGGGAAGTCAGCAGTGGAAGAATAAGGAAAAAGGAGGACGCTGAGGGGACAGCGCTGAGCAGCAGCACTGGTCCTCCACGCAGAGCGATGCCGTCCAGCGTTGTGACAACGCAGAAGACCATGCAGAGTGATGCAGAGGGAGTAAGAGTGCCTCCAATGTGTCAGAAATTCTTGCGAATGGTTCAGAAAAATTATCTCAAGTGTATTCTAGACATATTCTCATCAAATTTCCGTAAATGATTTCCACTGTTGAAGATTAATACAAACCCTCATCTGTTGCACCAATTTTCCCGCATTGAATTTTTTCAGGGACAATTGTCCAAAAATAACGGTGTTCATGTGATTGTTTCTATCGTGTTATATGCATTCTATTTGATTTTTTGCTTATGATTAAATGAATACTGCAGTTGTTTTTATTTTAGAATTTACTGAAAGTATCTGTAAATAACTTATCATAAATAAGTAGGTGAAATAAATCAATCACTGCAGTAGTATTTCATCTTGAAAATTTCACATAGTATCAGAGCAAAAGATGACAGACAAAAGAGGAGGTTCTGCAATGGAACGAAGGTCCGACAACAATGTAGCATCAGCTCGGAAGGGTTCACGTAGTCCTCCAGAACACGTGGAGGAATAGAATGATCATGACATTTCAGTTCTGGCGTCCAGGCTAGAAGAAGATTTTGCTTGTGTATCAAGCATGGCCTCTCCAGGGATTTGGTATATTGACAGTGGAGCATCTGCTGACATGACTGGAGTTCAAGAATGCTTCTCGAGCTACCAAGAAGAGCAGATGAATTTTCAGATCATGATGGGAAACAAGGCCAAGTGTACCCCTATAGGAAGGGGAACCATAATATTTCAAACAAAAGCTGGTAACAAGCTTCGGGCCATTGATACAACCCCTCATCTACTGCACCAGTTTTCCCGCATTGGGTTTTTCCGGGGACAAATGTCCAAAAATAACTGTGTTCATGTGATTGTTTCTATTGCGTTATATGCATTCTATTTGATTTTTTGCTTATGATTAAGTGAATACTGCAGTTATGTTTATTTCAAAATTTACTAAAAGTGTCTGTAAATAACTTATCATAAATAAGTAGGCGAAATAAATCAATCACTGCAGTAGTATTTCAGCTTGAAAATTTCACATCTCAGACCTCTGGAGAATTTTCGACACCTGAGGGACTCACTGGTCCCTACTGCGTCACCCCTGCATACTTCACTGCGGAGATCCTACGTGACACTGCGTCACTACTGCGTGAGCCCTCTGCGTTGCTCCTCTACGCTGCCTCCCTGCCCTTCTACATCCTTCTTCCCTCAAGCCATGTCACTGTTGATGCCCTCTGTTTCCTCTGCCTTGCAACTCTCCCTCTGAAATCGAATTATATTCCTTCAGAATCGACGTCCCTTGGGTCACTGAGTGTGTGCCCGGCTTACTTTCCAAATGGCCCTCAAGTCTTCTTTTATAAACTTTTCATTGACAAATCAACGGCCCAGATTACAAGTCTGATCGATGGTTAAGATTAAATCTTGAATTGATCTTCATTCTCTAGAAGATTCACACTCTGTTTTATTAATACCCATTAAGTATTTAATTTCCCTAAGTTTAGATTTAGAGTCCCCATTAAAATAATTGATTATTTTAATAAAACATAAACTGAGTGAAATTTCCACAAACGATTTCTGGGTTCTTTAGAATACTAATGTCCAAGCCTCCTCACAAATTTTGAGACTTAAATCACTTTCCGATGCTACAAAAATCAACACTCCCTCTTAGCAAGGAACGTGTTCTAGCAATTTGCCTACTGCATATTGCTCTAACTTTGAAGCACCCTCTACGTTGTTGATGCTCGGTTGCTGCCCCTCATCTGTTGCGTTGCTGCCTTCTGTATTGTTGCCAATGACACTGCCACTGTCATTGCCTCATCTATACTGCAGCTCCCTCTCAATTGTGAATTTGTCCACTTCTGCTACTGAAATGGATTCTTGATCATCCCTATCTTCTCTCTGAAGTAGACAAACTTTGTCTTTCCCAGAGCTTTAGTGAGGATGTCAGCCACCTGTTCTCCTGTCGGAGTGTACTGCAACTGTACAGCTCCCCATTGGACACAGTCTCTGATAAAATGACACCTGATGTCAATGTGCTTCGATCGATCATGAAACACAGATTCTCAGGGAGCTTGATGCAAATATAATTATCACATAGAATGTTGGTCGCTTCCATCTTTTCCTTGAGTAGATTCACAAGCAGCTTCCTAACCCATATGGCTTCACACAAAGCAGTGCTTGATGCCATATATTTCGCCTCAACTGAGCTCAAAGCTACAGACTTTTGTTTCTTGTTGCACCAGGAAGTCATTCCTGATCCAACGTTGAAACAGTACCCACTGGTATGTAATATCCCAAATGGAAATAAACAGTAATATAAAGCACATAAACAAGAAACTACAGCAACTAGAGAGGCATCACATGAACCAGACACAATATGGAGAACATTGAGCCATTTTATTAAGTATTGAAAGATAAAATGAATACAAAGGTGATCGAAATGATGGCACCTTGGCTTGCACTAGGCAAGCGTAGAAATACTCTCAGAATATATCGTAAAATGCCTGCTGCCTCAATGACTACGTAATCTCCAAGCTGTTGGTGTTGTTGTCGTGCTGCTGCTACTGCTGGAATGGACTGAATCTTTGGGGCTGCTCCCCACCTCGGAAAATTCTGAAAATTTGGGAATGGCCTCTACTCCCGAAACCCCTAAAAACCCTGAAAGCTTTTCAGAAATGGCCAACCCCCGAAAATGGCTCCCTTGAGGCACTACGCCATTCCTCAAAAGAGGGACGCTGGCTCTGAAATATCTGCTCCAAATAATGGCCCCTGACTCCACCAAAATGCTAGAATAGGGAAGGGCTGGTCCCTTACCCACTATCCCGGGCTAAATCCACCAACAAATCCCCAATCCGGAACCACCTCCCCTCAAGACTGCATCCTCCCTCTCACTGACTGCACTCTCTGTAAGTGGATGCTCCTCCTGTGGTAGCTGAACATTTCTCCGGCAAAACAAGGATGAAACTCCTCACCCGAGCAGGCACTCAAAGTCCCCCGGGGCTGAGGTTGGGATCTCCAAACGGAGACACCCGGTGTACTGAACAGTACGTGCAGACTTTGCTAAACAGCAAGCGTACTCAATGTCAAGAAGACAATTCTCAAAATGCATAATCAGAATGAATGCAAATGAAGTGACCCTCTCTCTTTTTATGCTTGGAGAGCCTTGCTCTCACCTAGGCCCCACCAATAACTGCGCTACCACTTGGCCTCTAGGCCCCACACTGCCAAATACTCATGCTCCCCAAGTGACTTTAGGAAATATTCTTTTATCCTAAGTGTGAGTAAGTGTCCCCTTTACCCACTTTATTTCTAATTTAACTTAATAAAGTAAAAGTAACCAAAATTAATATTTCCAATTAGCTCTTGCTAATTCAGAATATTACAGTCCTCCCCACCAAAAATTGCTTGTCCTCAAGCAATGCCTGAACAAGCCTCCTCTCTAGCTAATGCTCCCCACCATCACTGCAAAATGTGCCTGGGTCCCAGATGCACCACTGAATCTTCCCTATCCTCTGTATCACCCTGATATGGAGGGATCTCTCAATGCCAGGATCCCAAGCCATCCTGTCCAACATGGAGCTCCACTTGCTCCGCTCACCATCTTGCCATGCTAACGAAGTCCACCACTTCATCGGTGACTCGCTAAAGCCCGATGGTAGATATACATGACCTCCCCATGTAGTATACAGGTCACCCCTAGAGGTTATTGACCTGTGTAGAGCTGTAATGCTCAAGTATCCTGCTAATCTCTTAGAGTTACCACCATGTTGATGTTGCACTACTCTGATCATGAGATACTCCCCGTCATACGTAGACTATATCCTCCTCTCCTGAGACCTAGTGGCAGGAGATCTATGAGAGACAAGCTCATCCGGACCAGGAATCGCCATGATGCCAATACCTACCCCTCCGAATGCAGCTCTGAATCTACAAAGCAATAGAGAAAGTCTGCCTTGCCCTCCAATGAAGGCCTCTGTGTACCCCCATGTGCCAACCCAACAGTGAACTAGATCACTCTCTGTCCTGACTCCGACCATCATGAGATAGAATGGGATATCAATCAACTAAATCTTTGCATCCCATAGTCGGACTTGTTGCACCATAGCTCTAACAACTGCGGGAATCCCTTGTGCCTCATCTCTAGTCCCTGTCGTGACCAATATAGAGGGTCCATATATCATGGGAAAATATGATGCATGCTAACCTGCCCTGTGTCGGCCACTGTGTAGTACCGATGACTACTGGAAGCCATATGTGACAAATAGCCACCCCCTGAATGCAATCAATAGATAGATATCTGATACTCGCAATTGACTCAAGGAATGTGGATCCCTCTTGTCCCTGCCAACCATCTCCAGTGGATCTGCCATCCACCCTCTCGATAAAGTGTCGATACATTGTCTAGAGCCCAAACACATACTGGGATGCTACCTCTGTTGTACCCAGTATCCTTTGCTCATGCATAGTCTCGACATGCCCTGAGAAAAGAGTGATGCATGTCTCCCTCATGACCCGCTCCCCAAGCGTAGGCTCAATGATGACTGATGTGCCACCCCTGCAGAGGATCATCTCATCCCCTAACCTGTGGCTATCAACTAGTGCACCGACCCAGTGCCACTTCTGAGAAGTCTCTCCCCTAGTGTGTTGAGTGTCATCCAAATATCTTGGGCGAGCCTCGTGTACCCCGCTGCTTGTGCCCAAAGTGCCAAAGGACAACAACAAAATCGACTGTGCCCGTGAGTGATGTAGAAGAGGGTCAGGTGCGTGAGTCCCCACAGATACTGTCAAGTATCACTCATCTGTCTCCCCCTCGATCCTGGGTGAACTACCCCCAAAGGTAAGCCCGATGTCCCTGTCCGTGAGTCCCCCTGGAGGCAATACTCTAAGACCCTACTGTGCAGCACCGTATGCCCTCGCATACCATCGATCATCCATGTACTCCTCGACATGCCACTGCACACTGAGGCATACCCCTATACACTGCTGGATACCCCCTACTACTGCTGTACCACCCTATATCGTCTCGTGCCTTGTCTATGTCAAGGCATCGATCACTCCTCGCGTGTTCTCAATGTGATGTAGGACACTCCTACTCCACAATGCAGTCCCACACACTACGATACACCACCATGCAACTCCATGTCCATCGGTAGTCCACTGCTCAATGCTAGAGGCTCCCACACATCCTTGGATGTGATCACCTAGAGTGTGTCTCTACATGTCGAACCACCCCCAATCGGTATCATCACCTCCACTGCCGCATCGTTATACCCGCCGACTAATGGATCATCACTCCAAACCCTCCCCGAGGGGTCCGAGAAGTGAATCTCCCTATGTGTCAGTAGTGATACCACCACTGCTCGGCTCCGCTATGACCTCTATGCCTCACACAAAGGTGAAGAATCCTTGGCTCCATACAAGGCACCATCTGGTGGCCTGCCAATGCCACCTCCCCCGACAAGCTCCTGCCAAGGTATGTTGATCACCCTGTGACCCCGCGTATAAGTGTCATACCAAGACAACCTAGGGAGTTTGCCCATAAACTGGTTGGCCACTGGAGCTGACCGAAACTCCCCTAGCGAATGCGCATGCTCTACTGCTAGGCCAACTATACCCTTCAAGACATAGTCAACCGACCTGCCTGGGAAACGACAGGTAGTCCCGCCCAGATCCCAATGCCAGTCTGAGGTTCCTGTATTCCCAGCACCTGGAAACTCCTACTGAACTACACCCAGGTCCACCACTATCTCCATATCCCACTCCACTGGGTACCAACTCAAAATCTCTCGCCATCCAACCTCAACAGGTGGATGCTGCACCCTGTGCAACTCCGATCGTCTCATCTCGTTATACACGTCAACAAATGAGATCTGACTAGGTGGCTCCGCCTCTCTCTCTCCAATAGAAATAGGTGACTCAACAATGCTGCTAGCCCCGTCGATGCATGCCTGAAGGGGGTTGCTCTGACACTTCAATGTGCCCTCTAGTTGTACCATTAGGGAATCCAGTCGTTCCCCAATGTGGGCCAACTTGGCCGCTGACTCGACACAAACCACTCTCATGCCCTCTAGCTCCTCGTTCTATAACAAAATAGCCTCTCGTACTGATGTGGCCTTACCTTTCAAAACTAGAAGGTCGGCTCGAAGTTGATGACATCGTTGTGTGCGACCATTGTCCAATACCTCTGTATCTCCTAGTGCCTCATCAAAGGTGGATACATCTCTTGGCACCTCACCCATCTGTCACGCGCTGCTACCACCCGAAGACTCGGACACTACCCCGGTCATCACCTTAATGGATGGCACTACTGGTGTAAGCTCTACTCTCTCTACTAAGATGTCAACCGATATGGTCAAAGAAATCTCCACCACAGGTGACCCCTGTGTCATATTGGGTATATCCACATGCTCCCCATGATCCTATGTGCCCTCATCTGCCAAGTGCGAGGTAGCCATTTTGATGACTTCCCCCTTCGTTATTCGGTCAAGCTGGGAAGAGGTATCCAACTTTCCCCCACCCGATTCCGAGCCGTACAATCAGTGGATCCATAATACATGGGAAAAGGTGTCCTTCCAATGGTACGCTGCAACTCTGAACTCTTTGTGCTAGACCCCCATTGTTCCTTCCTTCTTCATCCCACCTAAGATGGCAATAATCTCTGAAGGACAAAGCCGCTCCAAAGTTTTCCCCCATGGACTGCCATTCTCGGAAATAATCTCCCATGGGTATATGATCATGCTGCCTATCTTGATCACTCGGTGCTGGAGGTAAGAATGTAGGCATCGTGATCCTGGTTGGCCTACTGAAGGCTGGTAAATGTTGGTCACACTATTGTGAGACCCCCATATTTTCCACCTCCACTGCGTTTAGTGGGCAAGATTCTGCCTAACCTCTCTGTTCATAGGAAAAGATCCCCACAGCTGAGCCAAGAATGAGGCTCTGATACCACTGTAATATCCCAAATGGAAATAAACAGTAATATAAAGCACATAAACAAGAAACTACAGCAACTAGAGAGGCATCACATGAACCAGACACAATATGGAGAACATTGAGCCATTTTATTAAGAACTGAAAGATAAAATGAATACAAAGGTGATCGAAATGATGGCACCTTGGCTTGCACTAGACAAGCGTAGAAATATTCTTAGAATATATCGTGAAATGGATGCTCCCTCAATGACTGCATAATCTCCAAGCTGCTGGTGTTGTTGTCGTGCTGCTGCAACTGCTGGAATGGACTGAATCTTTGGGGCTGCTCCCCACCTCGGAAAATTTTGAAAATTTGGGAATGGCCTCTACTCCCAAAACCCATAAAAACCCAGAAATCTTTTCAGAAATGGCCGACCCCCGAAAATGGCTCCCTTGAGGCACTACGCTATTCCTCAAAGAGGGGCGCTGGCTATGAAATATCTGCTCCAAATAATGGCCCATAACTCCACCAAAATGCTGGAATAGGTAAGGGCTGGTCCCTTACCCACTATCCCGGGCTGAATCCACCAACAAATCCCCAATCCAGAACCACCTCCCCTCAAGACTGCATCCTCCCTCTCACTGACTGCACTGTCTCTCTGAGTGGATGCTCCTCCTGTGGTAGCTGCAACTCTCTCCGGCAAAACAAGGATGAAACTCCTCACCCGAGCAAGCACTCGAAGTCCCCCGAGGCTGAGGTTGGGATCTCTGAACGGAGACACCTGGTGTACTAAACAGTACGTGCAGACTTTGCTAAATAGTAAGCGTACTCAATGTCAAGAAGACAATTCTCAAAATGCATAATCAGAATGAATGCAAATGAAGTGACCCCCTCCCTTTTTATGCTTGGAGAGCCTTGCTCTCACCTAAGCCCCACCAATAACTGCGCTGCCACTTGGCCTCTAGGCCCCACACTGCCAAATTACTCATGCTCCCCAAGTGACTTTAGGAAATATTCTTTTATCCTAAGTGTGAGTAAGTGTCCCCTTTACCCACTTTATTCTAATTTAACTTAATAAAGTAAAAGTAACCAAAATTAATATTTCCAATTAGCTCTTGCTAATTGGGAATATTACATGGTACTTTTCCGATCTCCTGAACTTCCAGCCCAATCTACATTAGTGAACCCACTCAGTCTGATGTCATTGCCTTGGGTGTATCTCAATCCATGCTCGATTGTTCCTCGAAGGTATTTGAGAACGTGCTTGGTTGTTGCCCAATGTGCCCTCCTTGGTTGCACCATGAACTAACTGAGGGTGTTGACAGCGTAACAAATGTCTAGCCTAGTGTTGACCACATATGTCAGGGACCCGATGAGTTATCTATACAAGGTAGGATCAGCCTCGTCATCTTCAGATGTATTAATCTTCTTCCAATTGGTAATCATTGGAGTAGCCATGGGTCTACAGTCCTACATCTTGAATCTTTTCAAGATTTCTTTAGCATATCTCCTTGACCAAGGAAGATTTCACCCTTCTACTGCCAAACTTCCAACCCCAGAAAATAATGCATCAGCCCCAGATCCTTCATGTTGAATTCTGCAGCGAAGTTCTCCTTGCAATCCTTGATGAGCCTAGATGAACCTGTCAGGAATAGGTCATCTACGTACAACACAAGTATCAGAGGCTCATTCCCTACTTTCAGATAGTAGAGATTGGGATCTGCGTCACTCCCAAATAAAGGTTCCCTATGTGTGATTGATTTCTTGCTCAGTTTCCTTGATTCAGAGTCATATTAGATGAACCTGTCAGGAATAGGTCATCTACGTACAACACAAGTATCAGAGGCTCATTCCCTACTTTCAGATAGTAGAGATTGGGATCTGCGTCACTCCAAGATTCCCTATGTGTGATTGATTTCTTGCTCAGTTTCCTTGATTCAGAGTCATATTTAATTAAGTGTAGGCTGCTTCAGTAGTTACTTCAATAATTCAGATCTGAATTAATTCTATAAATGTAATTTACATAATAGGAGAAGTAAACTCAGATTGCTATAGTAGGATTCCTAAGATTGTCAGATCTAGGAATTCTCATACTTTTCCCTTCTCTTTTTCTCCTCCCAAAAATTTCGACCTCCAACCTAGACGACCTTGCTAGGGCTTCTGCGAATTACTGTAGGGGAGGAATTTTTCAAATTCACTTGAATAAAGTATTGCATTGGTGTCTCCCCTAGGGTTCCTCAAGGTTTCATGAAATTCCCACAACTCGTTTGCAAGAAATTGGAAGCCCTAGATCTAACCTTGGAAACTCATCTTGAAAGTTTAGGTGTGTTGGCTTTCTTGAGGGATTTGGCACAGAGTATTTGGTGGTATAAATCATTCAAACCCTTTCTTTCATCCTAACTTGACCTAGAGAGTGCTTTGAAGAGTCTTCTTCCAAGATTATGCATAAACCCTAGGTCTCATGTGGTCCCATCCTAGGTCGTTCTCAAGTATAGTGAAAGCTTATATAAAGGGGTATAACCATCATACAAAGCTTCTTGATAGGTCCCTATCATCTTTGGAGCCTTTTCCTTAGGTCTCCTTGTCATTATTGAATATCATAAGCCCTAGGTCTAAGTCTCCTCATAGGTCTTTCTTGGAGAGCCTTTTTGCTTCTCTTGAAGCATTGAACCTTCATTTGAGCCTCTCCTTTGAATGGGCCTTGGAAATCACATCATACCTAGTCATTGATTCTATCATTAAATAGTGATTTCCCTCATACCAAGACCTCTCCCATCGATGAAAAATCGTAAATAGCAAGGGACACTAACTGAGGTGACAGTGGGTCTTTGTCCCATCGTTGTCATTGTGTCTAGTAGTTGTCCCTTAGGTACTCTTTCTAGGACCCCTGATAGATTGTGTGGCAACAAGGCCTATATTAAGGCCTGCTAGATTTCGAGGCAACAGTGACCAATATGGACAATGTTTAAGCAATTTCCAAGTGGTACATCTACAAGGTGTCCATATGTCCATAAATAGCACCATAATACCTCAGAGAGTGTGACTAACGCATTGAAATATGTGAAGTGCCTTGGGAAATATGAAAGTATCCAAAAATCAGAATCAACTAGCCCATCACAAAGCCCTACACCATGCCAACATAGTTGTCGTACTCATCAAAATCCCATGGATAGTGTAGAATGTTGCTATGGGTACCCCTGCTGGAAGGAGGGTAACATTCCCCATACTATGAGATCAAAGGACACTATCACTACCTCTATAGAGACTACTTTCTTTTAGTACCATGACTAGAGATACTTAGCCCTCTTCATCAAGGAGCTCTTCAACCACAAATCTCAACTCCTACATGCCATAGCCCACCTTAGGATAACCAAGGAGATCAGCTCATACTTCCCTATTGATCTGTCAAATCAAAGCAATGTGAAAATTCCACAAATTGGAATCCTACCACAACAACTAATTAAGTTTCTTCTATTTGTTAATTTACTAAACAAATTATTTATCATTTGCTACATAAATATTGAAACCCATACACTACATCCTTCACAAATAAAAAAATATTGCGGAAGAAAATAGCACTAAAAGACAGATGCACACACACACAAATAACACTTTTGTTTTTGGACCAATGTCCCCGGAAAAACCCAATGCGGGAAAAATGGTGCAGTAGCTGAGGATTTGTATATTATGCAGTCGTAAATCTTAGTACAAATCTATGGTTGCTCTAAAATCTAGCAAACCATATAAAGAAAAACTAACAAAAAGTTAGTGAGAAAAATCTCACTCTGCCACTGGCGATCCAACATTGATCTGGGCTCAAGATGAGATTCTCTGCGCTGTCTCTGTGCAGTCACTACGTCATCCTATGCAGTACTGTATCCTCTCAGCTGGGAACAACTTTCCCTCTCGCTCTCTGATCAATTGCTATCTGGAAGACTGATCTTCTTCACCTCTGAGCCTCTGGCTCACTGCTCCCTAGCAAAAACGGAATCTCCTCTGAAGCTCTACACTGCCTCTCTATTGTGCACTCACTGGATCTGGAAAACTTCCTCCGGCCTTACTATCTCTGCCCCTCTCACACTACAATGAGCTCACTAGCTCTCTCTCCGGAAACTTAGCGCCACTACTCGGGAAATTGATCTGCCAGTGAATTTGATCTCAGCAAGTGTGTCCTCCAAGTCCCATCGAGTTCCTTCTTATAATCTCTCGTTGAGACATCAACAACCACGATTAAAATTTAATCGATGGATAAGATTAACTAGGACTCGATCCATGCCTTTTTATAGCAGATTCACATTTGACTTAATTAATACCTTTAAATTAATTATATTTCCTAAGTTTAGACTTAGGAAATATTAAAAAATTGATTAATTATTTTAATTAAGCCATCTCTAGATGGTATTTCGAGAAAGGATTTCTGGGTATTGGAGTACTCATGTATTCTAACCTCTCTGCAAAATCTCGAGGCTAGAACACATCCGATGCTACCAGAAACTAACAAACAATAAGTAGCAAACAAGCAGCCAAGCATGTTCTTAGGTACCTTCAAGGAACAGTCGAACTTGGATTGAAGTATACCCGTAGGAATGATGTCAGGTTGAGTGGTTTCACCGACGCAAATTGGGCTGGAAGTTCAGTTGATCAAAAGAGTACCGATGGGTATTGTTTCAGTCCAAGATCAAGAATGACTTCCTGATGCAGCAGGAAACAGAAGTTCGTAGCACTGAGTTCAGCAGCAGCACAGTATATGGCGGCGAGCACAGATTTGTGCAAAGCCATATGGCTTCGAAAACTGCTAGTGAATCTACTCAAGGAGAAAATGGAAGCGATCAGCGTCTTATGTGATAATCAAAGTTGCATCAAGCTCTCTGAAAATCCCGTGTTTCATGATAGGTCAAAACATATTGACATCAGGTGTCACTTCATCAGGGACTGTGTACAACGTGGAGTTGCTCAGTTGCAGTACACTCCAACAGGAGAACAGGTGGCAGACATCCTCACAAAGGCTCTAGGGAAGACAAAGTTTGTCTACTTCAGAGAGAAGATGGGAACGATGAAGAATCCCTTCTAGTAGCAGGATTGGATAGACTCAGTATTCAGAGGGAGTTGTCATACAGATGCAGCAATGACAGTGGCAGTGTCAAAGGCAGCAGTACAGGAGACAGCAACGCAGCAGATAAGGGGCAGGGTCTAGAGATCAGCAGCGCAGAGGGTGCTTCAAAACAAAGCAGCATGCAGCAGGCATATTGTTGGAACACCTTCCTCGCTAAGAGGGAGTGTTGATTTTTGTAGCATCCGGAAGGTGTTCCAAGTCTCAAACTTTGCAAGGAGGCTTGGACAACAGCATTCCAAAAAACCCAAAAACAGTTTGTGGAAATTCCACTCGGTTCATGACTTATTAAAATAATTAATTATTTTAATGAAGACCCTAAGTCTAAACTTAGGGAAATGAAATAATTAAAGGGTATTAATAAGTCAGAGTGTGAATCTTCTAGAAAACATGGATCAAGTCAAATTTTAATCTTAGCCACTGATTAATCTTTTAATCTAGGCTGTTGGTTTTCCAACAGGAAGATTATAAAAGAAGGCTCGAGGGTCATTTGGAAATCAAGCAGGGCATACACTCAGTACCCGAAGGAGATCGATTCTGAAGTAAGAGCATTTGATGTCAGTGGGAGAGTTGCAGGGCGAGGAATTTGTAGAAGCAGAAAGAGGAAGGAGTCAGTAGTGATCGAGATCAGGGACGGAGGGTAGCAGTGGGTCACTAGAGGCAGCTTGAGGCTGCAGCGCACAGAACCCACATAGTCTCCACGCAGACTCACGCACTCCAGCGCTGGGACTGCGCAGTGGATCACGCAAGCAGACACAGGGGCTTGTATGGGTTGATCAGTGTGTCAGAGAATTGTCCGAGTAAGCCAGAAATTCAGTCTCAGGTGTTTCATAATTTATTTGCCGTTATATTTCCCTGTAAAGATATCATTTGCTGAAAAATTAATAAAACCCTCATCTGCTGCACAGGTTTTCCCGCATTGGGTTTTTCCGGGGACAATTGTCCAAAAATAACTGTGTACATGTGATTGTTTCTTGTGCTTATGTTCCTTGATGTTTATTTCTCTGCATATATATTGTGAATGTTGCAGTAGTATTTATTTCAATATTTGCCAGAAGATTTCTGAATAATAACTTATTGAAATAATAAGTAGGAGAGATAAATCTATCACTGCAACCGATTAGTTTTCAGTTTGAAAATTTCACAAGAACCAGCGTTATCTCTGCGCAGTAAGTACGTGGGCCTCCATGGAGACTGCGTAGGACTGCGTCACTCTGGCCTCTACGTGGCTCTGCTCCCTCTGCTGCTGCGTTGTCCCTTCTGGTCCAGCTTTCTGCGGCTACTGCTGCTTTCTGCGGCTGCTGCTGCTTTCTGCAGCAAGGATTCTTCAGACTTCTGCTGCTGATCCTGCTAGATTTGCAATTGCTCTGATACCATGTGAAAATTTCTGAATATTACTTTATGCAGAAACCCTACTGTTAGATCTGGTTATAGTTCTCCTACTTAATCAAGTTGTTAATGCTGAAGA
This sequence comes from Pinus albicaulis, assembly GCA_034641835.2. NCBI lineage: Eukaryota > Viridiplantae > Streptophyta > Pinopsida > Pinales > Pinaceae > Pinus > Pinus albicaulis. The sequence continues at coordinate 1,299,244,704 of CM076583.1, read as the reverse complement.
TTCAGATTAACATCGAAGTAAACACATAACAGACTTTCACCAATTCAGATCTAAAACAGAATGCATGCACACAGACAAAGTGACACAAGATTTTCTGGACAATTGTCCTTGGAAAAACCCAATGCGGGAAAATTGGTCTTCTGATTGCTGGAGGGTTTATATTATTAAGTAGTTTCTGAATACAGCAAATCTGGGCACCTCACTGGTTAACCCGACAAAGAAAATAGATTTGCAGCAGTAACTTCTGTTCTGGAGACTGAAAACTTGACTGATCCAAACACTCAAATGGGATTTACAGGACTTAGCCACTTTCTGCCTCTAGAAACCCCAGCGCTGCCCCTGAAGCTGCCTGCGTTAGCCCTGCTAGCCTCTGCGTGCCTCTGCGCTGGCCTGGAGAGGGTTGTGTAACCCCAAACTGGGTGACGCAGTCCCTACGCTGCCCTGGATGGACTCTGCGTAACCATGGGGGCCTCCTGCTGGCTCAGCACTGCCCTTTCTGGGCTTGCATAGCAGCTGAAGCCCTCTGCGTTGCGCAGCTACTGCGTTGCTACTGTTGCTGCCCCTGCTTCTCTGAGCTGCTCCTGATGCTGCCTCTCTGCCTCTTGTTGATTCTTGGCACTGGGATCAGATCATCCCCTTTGCCAATACTACCCCTTGCTGCAACTGAAACACTTCTGAAAATTCTTAGCAAACCCGCCCTAGAATTTCAGCTTAGTCTCAGTGCTCTACCTTCGTGTGTGTGTTCTCCAACTAACCCCGAGCCTTTCCTTTATACTTTCTCGTTGAGAAACCAACGACCATGATCTAATCTTGAATCGATGGCTCAGATTAAACGAAAGCTTGATCCGTGTGACTTAAGTCATTTCCATCACATGTTTAAATTAATTACCTTTAATATTTTAATTTTCCTAAGTTAGACTTAGGGTCCTTAATTAAAAATATTACTTAATTAATTATCTCCCAAACTGGATGGAATTTCTCAAACCCCTTTATAGGTCTTGAAGAACTCATGTACTCTAGTCCCTCCACAAATTTTGGGAGCTAGAGCACATCCGATGCTATCCCAACACTCAAAAAACTCAACAATTGATATTAGCTCAGAGGTGCCAGGCCACACATTCTAAGAGTGTTAGTAAGATTATCTCCAATGTTATATTCCCAATTAGCAGACAACTAATTGGAATATTCATTTTTGATTAATTTTTGCCTTTCTAAAGTTCAGTGGGAAATATAGGGTAGAGGGGACCCATAAATCAACATTGAATAAAAGCACTTTCCTAAAGTCACTAGGTAGAATAATTAAAAGGCAAAGCGGGACCCATGAGGCCAAGTGACAACGCAGGAGAGGAGGCAGATGGGACAGTGCAGAGGAAGTGTGGGGCAAGGCAGTGCAGTGGCAGCATGGGACAGACAAAGCAGAGCAGCTAGGGGACAACGTGGCAAGAGGGACAGCGCAGCATTAGTGGGCCCAAGGGAATGTGGAGGTTCACTAGCATAAAAGGGGATGGAGGCAGCTTTTCTCATTCATTCATACATCTTCTCATTTTCTGTTTGTCAAGACTAGAGCACGCTTAAGCTGTTTAACTATGTCTGCAGTGTTGTTTAGCACACGAATGTCTCCGAGCGAAGATCCCAACCTCCTCCTCGGGGGACTTCGAGTGCCCGCTCAAGAGAGGAGCCACATCTTCAATTTTTGAAGGCGGCATTGTTGGATCAGCAACCAGGATTACGCAGTCATCCCCAGGGCAGCGCAATCACTCAGAGGATTACGCAGTCTAGGAGGACAGCTCCGGGAAAGGAGAAAACTTGCGGGATTTCAGTCTGGAGGCTTGTGAGGGGATCAACCAATCCATAGCTAAGTTCTTTGGGTAGTTGGAGGCTTTTCCTCCCAACATTTCATCACAGAGGCCAGCGTACCCAGCAGAAGTGCATAGTCATCCCAAGAGGTTGATTTTCCAGGGTCAGCCATTCTGTAATTCCTTCCTGGGCTATTCTGGGTTTTTGGAGGAGAGTCCAGGGTCCGAGTTTCAGAATTTTCTGAGCAATGGAACAGCCTTATCTCGCAGTGCCTTTCCAGCCAACAACAGCATTTCCAGCAGGACTGCGCAGTGGACAAGCAATGTAGAGTAGAGATTGAGTAGACTTTCTGAGTGGGGAGGAAGAGATCATTTCAGCCTGCCTAAAGCAGGCCAAGGTGCTATCATTCTGAGCACTCTTTGTACTCATCCCTCATTTCAGAAAATATAATAAAATGACTCAGTTGTTCTGATTTATTTGCGGTGTTTTCTGTGTATGCTTATTTTTGTTGTAGTTTTGTTTATGTTGCTTTGTATTGCTGTCTATTTCCCGTTTGGGATATTACAGTGGTATCAGAGCTCATAGACTTGGCTCGGCCTGTGGAGAAACCAGTCTATGACACCCGAATATAGAGAGTTCATCACATACCAGAAGCAGAGGTACAGGGATAGAGAGCGTTGGCTCGAAATCACACCTGCAGAAGAGGACAGCGTCCCGGTTGAGGAAGACAAAGGGAAGGCACCAATGGCAGATGAGATAGATGATGGGAAGGAGTTTGGTAACGTCCTCTTGAAATCAGTATAGGAGCTGTCCAAAAAGATAGAGGAAATGGGGTAGAACATTGTCGGAGAAAACAAACGGCGTGAGATCCCAAGGGAGTTTCACAACAGAGAAGGGTTCGGTACTTCTCACCATGTTTTGGAGCAAAGCGATGCGCAGCAGGTGGTGCTAAGCACTCCTCCACATTCCACCATCCCACTTTCTTGACTTCAAGATTAGGAACGGAAGGGCCCCAGGAGCCAGAGGTGGCTCATTACGGGAGTATTTGGCAAAGTATCAGTCGTATGGGCGGGAGTTTGGAGAGGCCCTCACCTTTAACGAGTTATGCCAGCTGAAGAACAATAGCAAACCACACAGCCAGAGTAGAAAAAGAGGGTACACATAGGGGAATGACTTGCAACGTACCGTGGGCAGATTTTTCTTGCCTACCTTTGATGGATCATCAAAGTGTTCGGTTAAGGCTTGGCTGGAGAAGTTGGACATCTATTTTCAGCTCAACCAAATGGCGGAGGTAGAGGCTATCAAGGTGGCAGCATTGCACCTTGAGGGGGAAGCCCACGACTGGTGGTTCCACGGGATGTCTACGCTAGGTCACGTAAGGGTGACAGCGTATGCAGAGTTCACTCGGAGGCTAGTGGAGAGATTTGACCGGAAGGACCCGGAGGAACACATCGTTGAGCTGACTAAGCTCAAACAGTCAGGAAGCCCAGAGACCCACATTTCTAAGTTCCTGAAACTTTCAGTGATGGTGCCAGACTTGTCAGTGGCCAAGAGGGTATATGTGTCTATTGACGAATTGGCAAAACCGTTGCGGGGGCTAGTCAGATCCACTAGGCCTACTACGCTGCAGGACGCAGTAGGGAGGACTAGGGACTTGCAGGATGTCTTGCCAAGGACGAGAGCTCCTTTTCCTCACAAACCAGTGTTCAAGCAGAAGGGGAAAGACACAAGAGCTCCACCCCCAAGGGGGAACCAGGGCCGAGGGTCGTTGGATGATGATACCTGGAGAGATTTGAGACGGAGGAAGTTGTGCCTCACTTTCCAGAAGCCATGGGCACCGGGTCACCATTGTGCCGCGGGAAAGGCACAAGAAATTGAGGTCTTCTCCGACAGTGAGGGAGAAGAAGAGGCATATGATGAGTTGGAGGGAGATGCCAGCGCTGGTGCACCAGGAGATCATCCACCACCACCTCCCCCAGCAGCAGCAGCAGCAGCATTTGCACCTACGAGAAGATTCCTTACATATTTGCGGGGAGTTCCCAAGTATTTGACGCTGCGAGTCCAGGGATAGCGTGTTTCAGTATTGGTGGACAGCGAGGCCACACATAAATTCATTGATGTCCAACTAGTGCAGAGGAGGGGTATACTGACAAAGAGTTTTGATAGTTTCTCTGTGTTGGTTCCAGGTGCCAGGACCATGCAGTGCATGCGAAATGTTCCGGCATTAGCAGTGACCATGTGGACATACATAGTGACGGATCATTTTTTTGTGGTCGACATCCCAGATACCAATGTGGTATTGGGTGTATAGTGGCTTATAAGTTATTACGCTTGGAAAGGTCACTATAGATTGGGAGACATTAGAGATGGAGTGGATAGATAAGAAGAGCGGGAAGAAAGTGATGATCAGAGGTATGCACAAACACCCTCCCTAGACAGTCTCGGCACACCGGATGGAGGCAGATTTCCGGAAGGGAGACATAGAGTGGGTAGTGGAGCTGCATATTTCAGAGGCAGGAGTTACAGGGCAGCCAGTGCATCCCGATGTGTAGTCTATATTGGACCGTTACTCCATGGTTTTTGGGGACATACCACCAGGGCAACCACCAGACCGAGGGTTTGAGTATACTATTGAGCTGCAGCAGGGGATCCAGGTAGTGATCACCACCCCCTATAGGCACCCTAAAGCCTATAGGGATGAGATTGAGCGAGCCATACATGAGCTCTTGGTGTTGGGACACATCGGGCCCAGCACTAGTCCCTTTGCTTCTTTTGTAGTCTTAGTGAAAAGAAGGATGGCACATTACAGATGTACATCGACTAAAGGGCATTCAACAAAAAAACCATGAAGAACAGTTACCCCATCCCTAGGATTGATGAGCTGATGAATGAGTTGAGGGGGGCGAAGTTCTTCTTGAAGATCGATCTGAGGTTGGGGTACCATCAAATCAAGGTGAGGGACCAGGATGTCCCCAAGACTGCGTTTAAATGCCACTATGGCCACTTTGAGTTCTTGGTGATGCCCTTCAGGCTAACCAATGCTCCGACCACCTTCTATTCTTGTATGAACCACATCTTCCGTGGTCAACTCAAGAAGTTTGTGCTAGTATTTTTTTATTCTCATCTATAGTCGCACATGGGAGGAGCACCTACAGCACATTGAGGCTGTATTTCGTATTTTGGAGTAGCATTTCTATGCTAAGCTATCCAAGTGCGAGTTTGCGCTTACAGAGATGCTCTACTTGGGGCATATCATCGGAGTGGATGGGGTAAGAGTCCATGAGGAGAAGATCCGGACCATCCGAGATTGGCCAGCACCGAAGAATGTGACAGAACTTCGAGGATTTTTAGGCATCTGCACCTACTACAGGAAGTTTGTCAAGGGATTTTCACAACTTGCAACACCCCTCGCGGACCTCACCAAGAAGAGGGCTTTTGGATGGACTGATGTTGCGCAGAGGGCCTTTGATAGGCTCAAAGAGGTGATGAGTAGCTGTCTGTGTTGGCATTGCCGGATTTCACGTAGCCCTTTGTGCTGGAGTGTGATGCTTCAGGAGAGGGAGTAGGAGTAGTTTTGATGCAGGGGGCCCATCCTATCGCTTTTGAGAGTCGAAAGCTACTGTCGCATGACACTGTACCTGATATACAACAAAGAGATGTTGGCCATCATGCATGTGTTGGCCAAGTTTCGGCAGTACTTGGTAGGCAACAGATTTCGGGTGAGGACTGACTACAACAGTCTCCAATTTTTCCTTGAGCAGAAACAATTACAGGAGAGACAGCAAAAATGGGTCAGCAAAATCCAGGCCTATGACTTTGACATCGAGTATGTCAATGGGAAGAACAATGTGGTGGCAGATGCCTTGTCACGGAGGCCAGCAACGCTATCTTTGATGAGCCTTGACGCAGACTAGAGAGCAGGTAAAGCCAAAGGCAAGAAACGCAAAGGGAAGAGCGAGAACAATCAAAAGGGTGACAATAAGAAGTCGGATGTGAGTAAGATCAAATGCTTCCATTGCCATACTTTTGGACACTATGCTTCTAAGTGTCCTAACCGGAAGAAGAAGGGGTCGAATAGGGAGCATGTAGCTGCATCAACTGAGGTAGACGAGTTTGTCTCTTAGTTTGAAGAGGATTTTGTTGATATTTTGGGTAGCATCGAATGTGCTCTAGCTCTGAAACTTTATGGAGGGGCCAGAACACATGAGATTTCCAAGACCCACAAATCGTTTGGAGAAATTCCACCAAGTGTAAAATTTCTTCAAATAATTAAATTTTTTAATGGGGACCCTAAGTCTAACTTGGGGAAATTGAATTAATTTACACATGTGAGAATGTTCTAAGTGACATGGATCAAGCTTTCTCTAATATTAGCCATTGATTAGAGATTAGATCACGGCCATTGATTTCTCAACGAAAAAAGTATTAAAGGAAGGCTTGGGGTCAGTTGGAGGTACACACACATACATTGCAGTAGCACTTGAGCTAAGTCAAAATTTTGGGGCACAGTTTGCTGAGGATTTTCGAGTGAGCTTGCAGTGCTAGTGAGGGGCAGATCGACAAGGGATTACATTGATTCAAGGCCGAGAATACATAAATCAGAGAGGCAAATCCATACCAGGCAACGCAGAGGCCAGCAGGAGGGACGTAGAGGCAGCGCAGGGGCTGACGCTGAGGCTTCAAGGTGACGCAGAGGCAACACAGAGCCCAAAAGGGTGACGCAGGGGCAACCTGTGTTATGTAGAGGCCACACTGGGCAAGAAAGGCTGATGCAGAGGCTGGAAGGACAGTGCTGGGATTCCAGTGGGCCAGAAAGGGCTCGTATTTAGTAATTCCTTAAGGGTTTGAATCAGCCATATTGTTTTGTCTCCGAGTGATAAGGTACAACTATCGTGAAATTCTCTGTCGGGCAAACCACTACTGGTGCCCTTGATGTATTCAGATTCTGCTTAAATATAAAACCCTCAAAGAGTTGTTGCACCAGTTTTCCCGCATTGGGTTTTTCCGGGAACGTTTGTTCGAAAAATCATGTGTGTCCTTTGTCATATGTGCGCTATGTTTCAGTAAATGATTTGTATATGTGTAGGTTGCATATTTTGTTTGCTTTGATATTTTTCTAAATATTCAATTAAATAACTTGTTAATTAAATCAAACAAGTAGGAGAAGTAAATCAATATTCTGCAGTAGGGTTTCTGTGTTTAGAAATTTTCACATGGTATCAAAGCGATTGCAGATCAAGTTGAAGCCATCAGCAAGAGGCTAAAGAATTTTTGCTGCAGGAGGGCAGCTGAAGCTCACAGATCCAGGAAGAGGCAGCACAGCACCAGAGGGACAGCGCAGACCTAGCAAAAGGGTGATGTAGAGGCTAACGCAGGCCCTAGTGGGTGACACAGAGCCTGTCAAGCTCACGCTGAGCTAATGCAGAGGTTGACGCAGGCCCTAAAGGGTGATACAGTCCAAGTTGGAGTGACATTGTGCCAATTGCCAAGGCTGGAAGTCCAGTTTTTGATCTTCAAAGTTGCTGGTGGGGCATCAGTTCTGTCAGTGCAGAACAGTGCCTAGCAAAGTTGACAAAGTAAGGGGAAACAGTCACTCAGCAGATTTTCTTGCCAAGAAATATAAGATTTGATGAGGAGGGTAAATGTAGAGGGTTGATTCGGCAGAATTTGTGAAGGACTTCCAGGAGGGAAGTCATTTTTCAGAGAGAGCATATACTCTAGAGGGTTTGTATCGCCAAGAAACCCAGATCCAGTCTTTTGGTAAGTGTAGCAACAGCAGAAGAGAGAAGAGCACTTACTTCGACTTGTTTGAGCAGAGATGGCCCCGTATGGATTGAGAGATCAGGATAGGTTAGACGGTGTGTCTAACCTTGCTATCTAGAAAGCCAGAATCTTGACAGTCCTTGAGGAGTATGGCATCAGAGACCACGCTGAGAACATCCTAGTTGTACCGACCGATGTTGATGCTCTGAAGAAGTTCAATGAAAATCAGGCGCGGGTTAAGCGCTTGATCATGGATGGAGTGAAAGATCACATGGTTCCACATATTACCGAGAAGAAGATGGTAAATGAGGTGTGGATAGCACTAACCATGCTATAACAAGGTAGCTCCTTCCAAAGGAAGATGCTTTTGGGGAATCAGATGCGGATGTTCCAGATGCACAAGGGAGAGGAGATCGATCCCTTTCCTCTTCAGATTGCAGACTATCCGAGACTAGCTGATTGACATGGGGACAATTCCGGATGATGGGCTCATGGTGAGGACTGCAATGAATGCAGTCACAGATGATTGGGAGACCTTTGTACAAAGTATCTTGGGCAGAGCGCAACTTCCAAACTGGGGGGACATGTGAGCAATCCTTCGACAGAAGGAGATCCGGAGAATAACCAAGAGGAAATTCAGCAGTGGAGGAGTCCAGATAAAGAAAGAGGAGGAAGATGCAGCCCTAGCATCTAAGGGACAGTGGCAACAAGGGAAGAAGTACCTATCCAAGCTCCGGTGCTTCAGATGTGGCAAATTGGGACACTTCGCCAACACTTGTCCTAAGAGGAAGGGAAAGGAAGATTCAGATTCCAAGTCAGCAGCAGCGAAAGGGGATGATGGCAACGATGATGATGTGGCCATGAGTGCTCATGTACCTCGAGAGAAGAGGTGGGGCGACATAGATCTGTAAATTGAGCTACAGATGGTGGATGGCAGGATCCTTGAGGTAACCAGGTCCCAAACTCTTGGATCACATACGAGCTACAGGAGCATTAAGACAGTAGAAGGATGACTGGAGTCAGTGGATGCGAAAGATCATGGAGAAGCGGAGGCAGTGCTGGGACGCTGGAGAGTAAAGCAGCGCAATGCAGTGGCAGCAACAACGCAGAGGCTGATGGGACTTCAGCAGCGCAGAGGGCAGTGCTTACACAGTGTAGAGCAGCAGCATCGTAGAGGCTCTAGAGAGACAGCGCAGAGCAGCAGCAGAGGGTGCTTCAGTGCTAAGATGCAACCAGACTGACTTGTCGTCAGTTGATTGGGTGATTTTCCTTCAGTTGCTTACTTCTCAGCAACTGAGTTGCAGTGCAACAGTTAGCAGTGGCAGTGCTATAGGCAACATGATGCAGCAATTTGAGAGGGAGCTGCAGTACAAGTGGCGGTGTTAGTGGCAGTGACATGGGCAGCAGTGCAGAAAGCAGCATCGCAATGGATGGAGGCTACAGGCCAAGCATCAGCAGCGCAGGGGACAGATGCCAGAGATCAGGGTGATGCTTCAGTGGTGAAATGTTGCTAGAGCACATTCCTCGCTAAGAGGGAGTGTTGAGATTTTGGGTAGCATCGAATGTGCTATAGCTCCGAAAATTTGTGGAGGGGCTAGAACACATGAGATCTCCAAGACCCAGAAATCGTTTGGAGAAATTCCTACCGGTGTAAAAGTTATTCGAATAATCAAATTTTTTAATGGGGACCCTAAGTCTAACTTAAGGAAATTGAAAAATTAAAGTGAATTAATTTACACATGTGGTGAGAATGTTCTAAGTGACGTGGATCAAGCTTTCTCTAATCTTAGCCGTTGATTAGAGATTAGATCACAGCCGTTGATTTCTCAACGAGAAAGTATTAAAGGAAGGCCTAGGGTCAGTTGGAGGTACACACACACATTGCAGTAGCACTTGAGCTAAGTCGAAATTCTGGGGCGCGGTGTACTGAGAATTTTCGAGTGAGCTTGCAGTGATGGTGAGGGGCAGATCAGCAAGGGATTACACTGATTCGAGAACGAGAATACATAAATCAAAAAGGCAGATCTGTACTAGGCAGCGCAGAGGCCAGCAGGAGGAACGCAACCTAGCCAGGCTGATGCAGAGGCAACGCAGGGGCTAATGCAGAGGCTTCAGGATGACGCAGAGGAAACGCAGAGCCCAGAAGGGTGAAGCATGTAACACTGTCGTATTTCTGCAAAATAGGAGTCCACAGAGGGTGCTTGGACGAGCTACAACAGAGAAGGCTTTCATAGGCAAGAAGCCTGATGTTTCACACTTTTGGTCCTTGGATCTTTGGCACAAAGGTCTATTGTCATGTGTCCAAATGTAACAGGAAAAATTTGGTATGTCATAACAGAGAAGGGTATCTCAGGCATACAAGGTGTATCTTCAAGGACTTAGGAAGACAATTCTTAGGTGCGATATGAGATTCCAAGAGGATCAGGCTCTGAGAGTTTCCTTAGAGTGTGAGCAAATGGTAGTACCTAAGGAGGAGTTACTTGCTCCCAAATGGGAGTCACAGCCAGCACCTCAGAGTCAGCCACAGCCACAGTCTAGTGGCAAGAGGGTAGTGCAGCAAGAGGAGAAGAAACGACGCCGAGAGAAGACAGATCAACCAAAGCCACCCACCACAAGGAGGAAGAAGGCCAAGGGGTCTGAGAGCTCGATTCAAGAGGCTCGGGAGCAGGTCGAGGCTCCTAGCACCATTTTTAGGCAAAGTAAACAGCCACAGAGGTTCACAAGTTATATGGCATTAATGACAGAGTTGGTGGACACTGAGCCTTCTTCTTATAAGGAGGTAGCTTCTCAGCAGGGTTGGCAGGATGTCATGGTGGAGTATTCCTCTATCATGAAGAATGATGTTTGGGAGATTGTTCCACAATCTGAGGGGAAATCAATAGTTGGATAGAGATGGGTGTACAAGTTGAAGCATGGAGCAGATGGGAGTGTGGAGAAGTTCAAGGCCAGGTTTATGGCCAAGGGCTTCTCACGGATTGAGGGCATAGACTATGAGGAGACTTTTTCCCCAATAGCACGGTATTTATCCATCAGGACTATTCTGGCACTTGCAACACAAATGGGGTGGAAGATCCACTAGATGGATGTGAAGACAGCCTTCCTCAATGGAGTGGTTGAGGAGAAGATCTATATGGAACAACCAGAGGGATTTGAGCAGTTTAGCAGAGACACACATGTGTACGGGCTGAAGAGAACTCTTTATGGACTCAAGCAGGCTCTGAGAGCATGGTACACTCGAATTAACGACTACCTTCGAGGATTGGGCTTCACTAAGAGTGAGGCGGATCCCAATCTGTACTACATTATGGTTGGAGGGCTTCTACTCATTCTAGTTCTATATGTCGACGATCTTATATTGACTAGAGATGAGAGCTTGATCCAGGATTGCAAGGAGGACCTTGCAAGGGAGTTTGAGATGTAGGATATGGGGCTTATGCACTATTTCCTTGGCTTGGAGGTTTGGGAGGGTGATGGTGAGATCTTCGTGGGGCAGGGCAAGTACACAACAAAGATTCTTCGGAGATTTCATATGTAGGATTACAGACCCATGGAAACACCTTTAGTCACAAGCTGGAGGAAGGTGGATGCTAGTAGAGGAGACTGAGTGGATCATACATTATACAGGAAGCTCATTGGGTCATTGATGTACTTGGTCAACACACAACCTGATATTTGTTTTGTTGTCAACCAGTTGATTCAATTCATGGTGGAACCGACCAGAGTGCATTGGGTTGTTGCAAAACATGTGTTGAGATAACTCAGAGGCACAACGGACTATGGATTCTAGGGCGTGGTTTGCTAAGAATTTCCAGAAGTGTTTCAGCTGCAACGAGGGGTAGTTTTGGCAAAGGGGATGATCTGATCCCAGTGCCAAGAATCAGCAACAGGCAAAGAGCAGCAACCAGAGGCAGCGCAGAGAAGGAAAGGCAGCAGCAGTAATTACGCAGTAGCTATGCAGCGCAGAGGGCAGCTTCAGCTATGCAGGTGCTACGCAGTCTCTTCTGGGCAACTCTAAACAGGAGAGGACCCATCAGGATTACGCAGAGACCCTTCTAGGGTAACGTAGGGTCTGCGTCACCCATTCTGGGGTTATGCAGCCCTCTCCAGGCCCTCGCAGAGGCTGAAAGGGCTAATGCAGGGGCACCACTGAGATATCTAGGGCCAGAAATTGGCTGAGTCTTGTAAATCTCGTTTGAGGGTGTGGATCAGTCAGTCTTTTGGTCTCAGAACAACAGCTTAGCTGCAGATCTATATTATTCTCTGTCGGGTTAACCAGTGTGGTGCCCAGATTTGTTGTATTCAAAAAACTACTTAATAATATAAACCCTCCAATAGCCAGAAGACCAGTTTTCCCGCATTGGGTTTTTCCAGGGACAGTTGTCCAGAAAATCTTATGTGTCACTTTGTCTATTGTGCATGTACTTTTTTGCTATAGATTTGAATCGGTGAAAGTCTATTATGTGTTTGCTTCGATGTTAATATGAAGATTTCAGCATTAATAACTTGTTTAGGTAGGAGAAGTATAACTAGATCTAATAGTAGATTTCTGCATAAAGCAACTTCCAAAAAATTTCACATGGTTTCAGAGCGATTGCAGATCTAGCAGGGTCACCAACAGAAGACTAAAGAATCTTGCTGCAGAAAGCAGCAGAGAGAAAAGCAGTAGTAGCAGAAACCTAGATATGAAGGGACAGCGCAGTTTCAGAAGGAGCAGAGCCACGAAAAGGTCAGGGTGACGCAGTCTCTACGCAGGCCCACGTACTTACTACGCAGAGGCAGCGTTGGGACTGTCTGCTCACGCAGAGGCTAGCTAGGGTGACGCAGATCTGAAGTTGTTTGATTCAGAAGTGCCAAAAGCATAGCTGCAGAACTTCAAAAGTTGCTGGTGGGGTTAAATTTCTGAAGATTTAGAATTTAGCCTAAGCACTGGGAGACAAAGAGTGGGAGGAGATCAGCTTCTCAGAGGGTTTCTAGCCAAAGAAATCTACAGATCGAAGAGAGTTGTTTCGTTGTTTTGACGGATTTCCAAGAGAGGAAATTAGTTGTCAGAGGGAGGAGAGGGTGCCCTTTTCACCAAGGACCCTAGATCCGAGCTTCAGTAGAGAAGCGTGGAGAGGAAGATCTGTTCTGATAGAGTAGATCTGAGCAGATAGCACCTCACGAACTACATGATCAGGATAGGTTGGACGGCCTGTCCAACTTCGCAGTCTGGAAGGCCAGAATCCTGGTAGTCATGGAGGCATACGGTCTAAGAGACCATCCAGAAAAAGTCTTGGCCACGCCGACCGATGCAGGCCTCCTGAAGAAGCATCATGAAGCTGCGGCACATGCCAAACGTTTCATAATGGATGGGGTTAAGGACCATATAGTTCCACATATAGCTGAAAAGAAAGCAACTAATGAGATGTGGAAAGCCTTAACAACCCTATATGAGGGGAAGTCCGTCCAGAGGAAAATGCTTCTGGAGAATCAGGTGTAGTCATTCATGATGACCAAGGGAGAAGAAATAGAGCCCTTCCTTTTCAGATTACAGGCAATCAGACATCAGTTGTCCGCCATGGGAGAAAAGGTGGAGGATGATGTGATGGTAAGGACTGCACTCAATGCGGTCACAGAAGAGTGGGAAACCTTTGTCCAAAGTGTCTTGGGCAGAGCGGACCTTCCCGACTGAGATAATATGTGGGCAATCCTTCGTTAAGAAGAACTCTGTCGATTCACCAAGAAGCAGTACAGCACAGGATCAAGTAAGGTGAAGAAGGAAGAGGAAGAAGATGCAGCCTTGGCATCAAAGAGGCAGTAAGGGAAGAAGCAGCGTGATCTATCCAAGATCAAGTGTTTCCAGTGCAACGAACTAGGACATTTCGCCAGCGATTGTCCTCATAAGAAGAAGGACAAGGAAGCTTCTACTTCCAAGGTTGTTGTGGCGGACGATGAGTTAGAAGATGACATAGCCATGAGTGCTCATGAACCACGAAAGTGGGGCGACATGGATCTATAAAGCAGCTACAGAGTGAGGACAGGATCCTTGAGCAGCGCATTGCTTGGATCACATCCGAGCTACGGGAGCCTTAAGACAGTAGCGAGACAAGTGGAGCAGTTGGTGCATAAAATCACGAATGAAGCAGAAGCAGAGTTGGAGGCTGAAGGGAGCAGCGCAGTGCAGATGCAGCAGTAGCATAGGGGCTGATGTGACTTTAGCAGCGCAGAGCAGAGCTGCAGCAGCAGCATAGAGGCTTCAGGAGGACAGCGCAGCACAGCAACAACGTGAGAGATTTCAGCACAAGGGGTTGATGTGACTTTAGCAGTGCAGAGGGAGTCTGCTTATGCAGTGCAGAGCTATAGTTGTGCATCATCCTCCAGATGATAGCACAGATTAGCAACCGATGGAGCTTCAATGATGAGGATGCAGCCCAACTGACTTGTCTGTCAAAGATTAGGCAGGGGATTCAGTTGTTTCTCTTAGCAACTGAAGTTACAGTGCAACTATTGGCAGCACGATGCAACAGATTAAGAGGGAGTTGTAGTACAGATGTGGCAGTGATAGTGGTAGCATCATGGGCAGCAGTACAAAATGGCAATAGCAGCGTAGTGATGAAGGGCAGGAGGTCCAGCATCAGCACAGAGACCCACACCAGAAATCAGTGCAGAGCTTCGAGGTGAAGCAGTGTTGTACTAGAGCACATTCCTCGCTAAGAGGGAGTGTGTGTGGAAATTTATGAATCTTTACACTTTATGCAGAAATTATTTATTAATCTGGTTATGCTCCTCCTATTTAGACAAGTTATTAATTGAATAAATTCAAGTTAAAATCAAAGCAAAACACATAAGAGATCTCCACCAATCCAAATCTAGAACAAGTTCATGAACACATAGACAAAGTGACAGTTATTTCTGGACAAATAGTCCCCAGGAAAACCCAATGCGGGAAAACCGGTCTCTGGCTGCTGGAGGGTTTTCTTATTAATAATTTTCTGAATACAACAAGCTTGGGTTCCAAATCTGGAAAACCCGACAGAGAAATAATAGATCTATAGCTCACTAGTTGATCTAGGGCCAAAATAATGACTGATCCACACCCTCAAACGAGATTTACAGAAACCAGCCAAAATTAGGGCCTAGAAACCCCAGCGCTGCCCCTGAAAGCCTCTGCGTCAGCCCCTTAAGCCCCTCTAATCCTCAGCGCTGCTCCGGAAGGGACTGCATTACCCCAGACTAGGTGACGCAGTCACTACGCTGCCACTTAGGGTCTCTGCATAACCCCTGAGGGTTTCCTGCTGAAAATCACGTTGTCCTTGAGGGACTGCGCTATCCTTGTTGCTGTTGTTGCTCTCTTGCTTCTGCGCTGCCTGATCTCTGCCTCTTGTGTATTCTAGACCTCGAGATCAAATCATCCCCTTGGCCTAAATTCCCCTCTCTGCAGCTGTAACACTTCTAAGTATTCTTAGCAAACCCTGCCCTAGAATCTCAGCTTAGCTTCAGTGCTCTGCCTCTGTGTATCTTTACAAATGACCCCAAGCCTTTCCTTTATACTTTTCTCGTTGGGAAACCAATGGCCAAGATTAAATCTTTAATCAATGGCTAAGATTAAAAGAAATCTTGATCCGTGTGACATAAGACAATTTCATCCAATGTTTAATTAAATTCACTTTAATTATTTAAGTTCCCTAAGTTTTAACTTAGGAAATACATTAAAATAATTAATTAATTTAATATCTCCTAAACCAGATGAAATTTCCCAAATCCATTTTTGGGTCTTGTAGATCAAGTGTACTCCAGTCCCTCCTCAAAATTTGGGAGCTAGAGCACAACTGATGTTACCCCAAATACAAAAAATCTCAACACTCCCTCTTAGCATCAAGGGTGTGCTCTAGCAATACATCACACTATGCATTACATGATTTTGGGCACTGGTTTTGTGCTACTGATGCTTGGCCTGCTGCCACTCAACTCTGCACTACTGCTACCATTTTGTATTGCTGCCCATGACTCTACCACTGCCACTGCAACCTCTATACTGCAGCTCCCTCTCAATATGTTGCATCTATGTTGCTCATAGCACTACCACTGTTGATCTGTTGCACAGCAACTTTAGTTGTTTGAGAGAAACAACTGAATCTCCTGCCCAATCTTTGACAAACAAGTCAAATGGGCTGTATCCTCATCATTGAAGCTCCATAGGCTAAAAATCTGTGCTGGCATCTAAAGGATGATGCACAGCTACAGCTCTACATTGCGTAAGCAGACTCCCTCTGCACTATTGAAGTCACATCAACCCCTTGTGCTGAAATCTCTCACGCTGCTGCTGCACTGCGTTGTCCCTCTGAAGCCTTCTACACTGCTGAAACTCTGCACTACGTAAGCAGCTCTACTCTGCACTGCTAAAGTCACATCAGCCTCTGCGCTGCTGCTGCTTCTCTACACTACGCTGCTCCTTCCAGCCTTCATATCTGCCTCTACTTCATCTGTGATCTATGCACCCACTGCTCCACTTGTCCCGCTACTGTCTTAAGGCTGTCGTAGCTCACATGTGATCCAAGAGATGAGTTGCTCAAGGATCCCACCGTCCTTCTATGTAGCTCCTCTACATATCCATGTCACCCCACCTCCGTGGTTCATGAGCACTCATGGCTACATCGTCTTCTACCCATCAATAGCCACAACAACTTTGGAAGAAGAAGCTTCCCTATCAATTTTCTTCCGAGGACAATTGCTAGCAAAATGTCCCATTTCACCACACTGGAAGCACTTGATCTTTGAGAGATCCTTCTTCTTCTTTGGCTGCCTCTTTGATGCCAAGGTTGCATCTTCCTCATCTTCCTTCTTCACTTTGCTCAATCCAGAGTTGTGTTGCTTCTTGGTGAATCTGCAGAGTTCTTCTTGACGCAGAATTGACCACAAGCTATCCCAATCTGGGAGGTCCACTCTACCCAAGATACTTTGGACAAAGGTTTCTCACTCATCTGTGGCTGCATTGAGGGCAGTCCTGATTATCACATCGTCTTCCACCTTAGCACCCATTGCAGTCAGCTGGTCTCTGATTGACTGCAATCTGAAGAGAAAATGCTCCATGTCTTCTCCCTTGGTCATCATGAATGACCTCATCTGAGTCTACAACAACATCTTTCTTTGGATAGACTTTCCCTCATATTGGGAGATCAAGGCCTTCCACATCTCATTAGCTATCTTCCTTTCAGCTAAGTGTGGTACAATATGGTCCTTGGTTCCATCCATAATCAGCCGCTTGGCATGCCCAGCAGCCTCCTTATGCTTCCTAAGGAGATCCGGATCTGTCGGTGTGCCCAGAGTTTGCTCTGCATGGTCTCTAAGATTGTATGCCTCAAGGAGCATTAGGATCCTTGCCTTCCAAACCGAAAAGTTTGAGATGCCATCCAGCCTATCCTGATCACGCAGTCCATGAGGAGCCATCTACTCAGAATGTGTCGGAACTTCCTCTTCTCTTTGCTAGAGAAATGGATCTAAGGCCCTTGGTGAAACAGGCACCTTCTGCTCCCTCTGACAACTGATTTCCCACCTTGGAAATCTACCAAATCAACTATCATTCAGCTCTTCTTTGATCCTCTGATCAAATTGCAAGTTTCTTTTGGCTAGAAACTTTATGAGAAGTTGATCTTCTTCCGCTCTTTGTCACTTGTGCTAAGGCTAAAAATCTGAAAACTTCATAAATTTAACCCCAAGCACCTTCTGAATTTCTACAGCTTTTTTGTAGTCTTTTCTAGATCCAACAGATTCAGATCTGAATCACACTGGCTAACTTCAGACCAATCCAGCGTTGTCCCTGAGCTACCTCTGCACAATAATTGCGTGGGCTTGCTAGGAGACAGCGTTAGATAGCATCACCCCTCCCTCTACGTGAATCTACCTCTGAAAACTGCGTTGTCCCTTCAGATCTGCGTTTTTGTTGCTTTTCCAGCTGCTTCCTGCAGCTAGAACTTTCAAATTATTACTGGTGACCCTCCTAGATCTGCAATTGCTCTGATACAATGTGGTTATTTCTGAATCTTTACACTTTATGCAGAAATTATTTACTGTTAATCTGGTTATGCTCCTCCTACTTAGACAAGTTATTAACTAAATAAATTCAAGTTAAAATCGAAGCAAAACACATAACATATCTCCACCAATCCAAATCTAGAACAAGTTCATGCACACATAGACAAAGTGACAGTTATTTCTGGACAAATAGTCCCCAGAAAAACCCAATGCGGGAAAACCAGTCTCTGGCTACTGGAGGGTTTTATTATTAAGAATTTTCTAAATACAACAAACCTGGGTTCCAGATCTGGAAAACCCGACAGAGAAATAATAGATCTACAGCTCACTGGCTGATCTAGGGCCAAAATAATGACTGATCCACACCCTCAAACGGGTTTTACAGAACTTAGCCAAAATTAGGGCCTAGAAACCCCAGCGTTGCCCCTGAAAGCCTCAGCGTCAGCGCCTTAAGCCCCTCTGACCCTCAGTGCTACTTCGGAAGGGACTGCGTTACCCCAGACTGGGTGACGCAGTCACTATGCTGCCCCTTAGGGTCTCTGCGTAACCCCTGAGGGTTTCCTGCTGAAAATCACGTTGTCCTCAAGCTACTGCTCTCCTGCTTTTGCATTGCCTCTCTGAGTTGATCTTTGCCTCTTGTGTATTCTAGACCCCGAGATCAGATCATCTCCTTGGCCTAAATTCCCCTCTCTGCAACTGTAACACTTCTGAGTATTCTTAGCAAACCCTGCCCTAGAATCTCAGCTTAGCTTCAGTGCTCTGCCTCTGTGTATCTTTACAAATGACCCCAAGCCTTTCCTTTATACTTTTCTCGTTGGGAAACCAACGGCCAAGATTAAATCTTTAATCAATGGCTAAGATTAAAAGAAAGCTTGATCCGTGTGACTTAAGACAATTTCATCACATGTTTAATTAAATTCACTTTAATTTTAAGTTCCCTAAGTTTTAACTTAGGAAATACATTAAAATAATTAATTAATTTAATATCTCCTAAACCAGATGAAATTTCCCAAATCCATTTCTGGGTCTTGTAGATCAAGTGTACTCTAGTCCCTCCTCAAAATCTGGGAGCTAGAGCACAACTGATGTTACCCCAAATACACAAAATCTCAACACTGTTTTGAGTGTTTGGGTAGCATCAGATGTGCTCTAGCTCCCAAACTTTGTGGAGAGACTAAAGTACATCATATCTCCAAGACCCAGAAAAGGATTTGGGAAATTCCATCTAGTTTGGGAGATAATTAATTAATTAATAATTTTAATTAAGGACACTAAGTCTAACTTAGGAAAATTAAATTATTAAAGGTAATTAATTAAAACATGTGATGAACCCATGGGGTGGCGGCTTGTTGGTGATTGAGTGTTCTGTTAAGGCACTTGTTTGTAAAGGTGACCGGTTCAAACCCCATGGGTGCCCGTCAGGCGTAAGCCTGTGAACCTTGCTGTGTATTGTCAGCGGGGGATGATGCCAACCAAGAGGGTTTTCATTAGCAGCAGCGTGATGTGATCTTGTGTGGCAGATATGATTGTATGGTTCTAATTACCGGTTTCCCTCCTGATACAAAAAAATAAATAAATAAATAAAAATTAAAATTAAAATTAAAACATATGATGGAATTGTCTTAAGTCACACGGATCAAGCTTTCTTTTAATCTTAGCCATCGATTCAGGATCTGATCATTGTTGTTGGTTTCCCAACGAGAAGGTATAAAGGAAAGGCTTGGGGTCAGTTGGGGAACACACACGGAGGCAGAGCACTTAGACTAAGCTGGAATTATAGGGCGTGGTTTGCTAAGAATTTCCAGAAGTGTTTCAGCTGCAGCGAGGGGTAGTTTTGGCAAAGGGGATGATCTGATCCCAGTGCCAAGAATCAACAAGAGGAAGAGAGCAGCAACCAGAGGCAACGCAGAGAAGCAGAGGCTACGCAGCGGCTACGCAACGCAGAGGGCAACTTCAGCTACGCAGTCCCTTCTGGGGCTGCGCTTGGCAGCAGGGGACCCATCAAGGTTACGCAGAGACACTTCTAGGGCAGCGTAGGGTCTGTGTCACCCATTCTGGAGTTACGCAACCCTCTCCAGGCCAGCGCAGGGGCTGAAATGGCTGACATAGGGGCTTCAGGGGCAGCGCTGAGGTGTTTAGGGCCAGAAATTGGTTGAGTCTTGTAAATCCCATTTGACGGTGTGGATCAGTCAGTATTTTGGTCTCAGTAGCTGCAGATCTATATTTTTCTCTATTGGGTTAACCAGTGTGGTGCCCAGATTTGTTGTCTTCAAGAAACTACTTAATAATATAAACCCTCTAGCAGCCAGGAGACCTTTTTTCCCGCATTGGGTTTTTCCGGGGATAGTTGTCCGGAAAATCTTGTGTCACTTTGTCTATTGTGCATGTACTTTTCTGTTTTAGATCTGGATCGGTGAAAGCCTGTTATGTGTTTTCTTCGATGCTAATCTGAAAATTTCAGCATTAATAACTTGTTTAAGTAGGAGAAGTTTAACCAGATCTAACAGTAGATTTCTGCATAAAGTAACTTTCAGAAATTTTCACAGTGGACGAGTTCAAGAAGCAGTTTGACTAGTGCAAATTTGTGGAGGATTGAATTATTTTTCCTCTAGTGTGAGTTGAATTAGGAACTGAAGGAACAAGTGGAATTAGCCTCCTAAATTTTAGGAGGATCCAATTAACTAGTTGTGTTGATTTTTGTTAACAGAAAAGTTCCACTTTGACTTCCTAATTTAGAAACTCACTAACAATAGTCTCATTAAAGAGCTTATAAAGAGATCGAAGGCACACAATTGGATCATAATTTTTTCTATGAGCTTGTGAAGAAAGCTGCCAAGGAGTTTTCTTGTGCGAGTTATTGTGGAGAGCCATATCGTCTTAGAGTGCGCATAGAAATAGGGAAATTTCCTATTTAATAAGAGCTCGGGCTGTGCTAGGAAATAGGAGGCTATTTCCTAAGGAATCGCGCCAGGATCAAAGCCTCTAGTGCGCATACAAGGAGGAAGAAGATCAAGGATCAAGCAGGGGTTTCAGGCCTAGGGCAAGCAGGAGAATCATTGTATTTTCAGATTGTAACAACTTGTGTTTGTATGAGATCTATTGCTCAATTTTTCTCAATAAAATTTTCAATCAAGTGAGGGTTTTCCCAGTTGGGTTCCCTAGAAAAATTGTGTTGTTTATTGTGTGAAATTGTGTCTCTTATTTCTATGTTATTCTGCTGTTATTTGGTAGAGAAATTATGAGTTTATATGAACAGAAAAATTGTTTTCAGATTGTTCATATTAACATATCAGAATTTCGTGGAAATTGTACATTTTGAAGCGCAAATTTTCGTCTTCTTTCTCTAATAGGCTTTCGTTAAGCTTCTTCTTCGAACTTTACTTTTCTTGTTCTAATTTGTGTTTCGTAGTTTTACACTTTCTCACTTATGCAAGTAGTTTCTGACTATGACCCTTCAAACATTTTCTTCATTTTTATTGGATATGACTTCTTCAAGCTCCTTCTGCTTCTTTGATATTGTTTCTTGATTCTCTTGAAGCATCATTTTCAAAATATCATTTAAGTCTTATGATGAAGGCATTATCGATTCTGACTTCATTTGACATGTCCTAGAATGTAATCATATTCTTCTTATAAGGAAACCTCAAAAAAATTTGCTTTGTGTTTAACATGGACGTACACAGTTTTTTAAACCAAGGTAGACCGAAAATTATGTCAATCTCTCTGTTATACATAGATACGACATTGAATTGAGATATATATTCATAATGATCAACTGTCACTTGTAAATCATTAATTTCATACTCATTCTCGCCAAAAATATTTTCTCTTTCGCCAATATTTGGCTCTGGAATTGATAGTTGATTCACCAAATTAATATTGATGTAATTTTCTTTGTTGCTCATGTTGATAATAACACTGATCATTTTTCCTTGGATACTCTCCTTTAATGTAAATAATCTAAAATCTACAATTGGAAGACCTTTATGGGAGAATCTTCCTTCATTTCTAGATTATAATCCATTCTTTTTTATTTAGTAAATGACTCCTTATTGCCTTTGATCAAAAATATCCTATTTTTTTGCTTTAAACTTGGTATTTATAATTTTAGGTTTTTTTAGAGATATACTCTTTCTAATTTTAAATCAACTTTTTGAATATTTTTTTCTTTTTATAATGTATTTATTTTTGTGTAAGCCTCGACATTTAATTACTAATGAGAATAATTACAAGCAGGTCTACTTGGTGTTAAGGGCTGCCCAGCAGGGAAATTAGCCCAAAACCACCAATTTAAAGTCTTCAGGTTACATATGCTAAACTTAACTAGTATATCTTTCAAGATCATATACATGAGTGAGCATGATTTGCAAAATGACAGGATATCCAAAATTTTGGCTTAGA
Source organism: Pinus albicaulis (assembly GCA_034641835.2). Classification (NCBI taxonomy): domain Eukaryota; kingdom Viridiplantae; phylum Streptophyta; class Pinopsida; order Pinales; family Pinaceae; genus Pinus; species Pinus albicaulis. The sequence goes on along the minus strand of CM076583.1, from coordinate 1,299,222,732 downwards.
GCCACAAAACTGACAGTGGTAACACTATGTATAACTAGTTTAGCTTATAAAGGACGGGAGGCCACATATAAGATGACCACCAGCAAACTGAAAAGAGATGACTAGACCGCGCAGCCAGACTATGAAGAGCCACAAGCCCCGAGCAGTGATCTTGACCACGCACAGCAGGAACGTCCTCAGCAACCTCGAAGCCTTAATGCCAATGTTGCCCCAACGTCAACTAATGAGCAACCTCCACAAATTTCCATCTTGCCACCTTGGTTTCACCTTTTGTTTTAGCCAGTTGATGACCCATAGTGCCTTGTTGTCAAACTCGTCCAAGTTTTGAACAACTCCAAGGTACCCAGAGATGCTCCCCCTAAGCAACACTCCCGGTTGACGAGCCAACACGTCGGAATTACCCAACCACACTCCGAAATGTCAAGCCAACACACCAACACTATAGACCATGCCCCTGATTAAGCCATAACAGAGAGAATTGACAAATAAAGCAACCATGAACCACTCTCCTCCATAATTGAGCTTAGAGATGATGATTAGGCACCGTGAAATCCCCCCAGCGTAATAATTGCACTGAGAGGCCAAACGTCATGGGTCTAAAAGGCAAGTCGGAGGGCCGATGTGGAGCCCCTGTCCATCCATAAGAATTCTTTGGGTCGCAAATTTCCCCATATCCAATGTATAGCAAGCCCTAATCTCCATGCGAGTGAAAAAAGGAGAATTCCGCATGAAGGTGTTGTCCTCAGCTCCCTGTGAATTGCCAAGGTGAGCAACATTTCACTAACCAGACACCATAACTCGAGCTGCAACCCAAAACACAGTATTATTCTCCATGAACTCGGAAGGATGTATGTATTTCTCACACGCCAAAGCATTAAACCCACTCAAGTCTCCTAGAGGTCGAATGACCTTGTAATTGTGATGCTCCATAATAAAATAAGCTCGGAGATATTGTCTTGCATTTGCAGCGGATGCTCCACCCATGATAGGATTTATGGGAGCGTACCGTTGAGCCTGTGTTGATGTATGTGTGAAAATTCCAAGTCCTAGATCTAGAATCCTACTGCAACAAACCGAACTACTTCTCCTACTTGTAAATTACATTTAACAAGTTATTGTTGAGAATTTGTGTATTTGGGGTAGCATCAGTTGTGCTCTAGCTCCCAAACTTTGTGGAGGGACTAGAGTACACTGGATCTACAAGACCCAGAAATGGATTTGGGAAATTTCATCTGGTTTAAGAGATATTAAATTAATTAATTATTTTAATGTATTTCCTAAGTCAAAACTTAGGAAAATAAAATAATTAAAGTGAATTTAATTAAACATGTGATGAAATTATCTTAAGTCACAAGGATCAAGCTTTCTTTTAATCTTAGCTATTGATTAAAGATTTAATCTCGGTCGTTGATTTGTCAATGAGAAAAGTATAAAGGAAAGGCTTGGGGTCATTTGTAAAACACACATGGAGGCAGAGCAGTGAAGCTACGCTGAGATTCTAGGTTAGGGTTGCTAAGAATTCTCATAAGTGTTTCAGTTGTAGAGAGGGGAATTTAGACCAAGGGGATGATCTGATCCTGGGGTCTAGAATACACAAGAACCAGAGAAGAGATCAGCAAGGACAACGCAGAGAAAGGCAACAATGGCAGTAGCAGATGGCAGGAGCAGCAGTGTCTTTCAGGGGCGCTGGGGTTTCTAGGCCTAGATGTGGCTGAGTTCTGTAAATCCCGTTTGAGGGTGTGGATCAGTCAATATTTTTGGTCTTAGATCAGCAAGGAGCTGCAGATCTAGAGTTTTCTCTGTAGGTTTTTCCAGATCTGGAAACCAGAGTTGTGTATTCAGAAATATTCTTAATAATAGAACCCTCCAGCAGCCAGAGACCGGTTTTCCCATATTTGATTTTTCCAGGGACAGTTTGTCCAGAAATAACTGTCACTGTGTCTATGTGTGCATATGCTTATTCTAGATCTTAATTGGTAGAGATCTGTTATGTGTTTTGCTTTGATGTTAACTTGAATTTATTAAGTTAATAACTTGTATAAGTAGGAGAAGCTTAACCAGATTAATAGTAATAATTTCTGCATAAGAATTAAGATTCAGAATTTTCTACATGGTATCAGAGCAATTGCAGATCTGAAGGGGCAGCGTAGTTGACAAGAAGGGAAAATCTAACATGAACCAAGGGAAGGGTTCATGCAACCAAAAGGACTCACGCAATCCTTCAAAGCATGCAGAAATGCAGAGGGAACATGACATGAAAGTGTTGGCATCCAGACTAGACGAGGATCTTGCATGTGTGTCAAGCACAGCTCCTCCTGATGTTTGGTATATTGACAGTGGAGCACCTGCTCACATGACGGGGGTTCGAGAATGTTTTTCGAGCTATCAAGATGAGCAGATGAATTTCCAAATAACTATGGGAAACAAAGGAAAATGTACCCCCATCAAGAGAGGCACCGTAACTTTTCAGACGAAAGATGGCCACAAGATTCGAGCCAGGAATGTTCTGCATGTACAAGGGTTGGGGATGAACTTACTCTCGGTGTCTCAACTTCAGAACAAGGGATATGATGTATACTTTATTCAAGACAAAGTATATGTCAAACATCCTAACTGGAGTAAAAAGGCACAAATTGGAGTAAGGAGTCACAAGCTGTATAAGCTTCAGCTTGAATCTCTGATGGCCCTGATCGGCAGTACAGACAACAGAGATCTAAATGAGTTATGGCACAGAAGGATGGGGCATCTACATCATGGAGCCTTGGGGATTCTCAAAAATACTGTCATAGGGGCTCCTGAACTCAGCACAAAGAAAGATGATGTTTGCAGAGGATGCGTACTAGGGAAGTATGCTAAGGCAGCGTTTCCAAGAAGCAGCAGCAGAGCCAAAGGTGTATTAGAGTTAATACACTCTGACATTTGCAGTCCGATGTCTACAAAAGCTCTCAGTGGGGCAAAATATTTTGCCACCTTCATTGATGATTATTCCAGGAAAACTTGGATCTATTTTCTGAAGACCAAAGATGAAGTCTTTAATCGGTTTAAAGATTTGGTGGAGAACTCTACAGGAAAGAAGATCAAGAAGTTAACATCAAATAACGGTGGAAAATATATCGATAAAGACTTCACAAATTTTTGTGCGCAGGAAGGCATCAAGAGAGAGTGGACAGCTCCCTACAATCTAGAACAAAATGGAGTTGCAGAACAGAAGAATCGGACCATAATAGAAGCTGCAAGGGCAATGTTGTACGACCAGGAAATGCCCAAATTCTTATGGGCAAAGGCCTGCAACACAGCAATCTATATTCAGAACAGAGTTCCAAATAGCGCTTTGGGGAAGGTGACTCACGAAAGTGTGTTCACAGGTAGCAAGCCTAAAGTGAGCCACATCAGGATATTCGGCAGCGTAGCATACTGCCATGTTCCAGAGGAAAAGACGAAGAAACTAGATCAAACTGCAGAAAAGGGTTTTTTTGATGGGCTACACTGAGAATGCAAAGGCATGCCGCGTCTATATTCCAGAGAGCAGGAAAGTCGTTGTAAGAAGGGATGTAAAATTCCTTGAAGAAAGAGCCTTTAGGAAATCTTGAGAGATGGCCACAGATATGCAAATTGAGGAAGATCCACTAGTACAGCCTCAACAACCTCTGGAGGAGAGGTCCAGTGCCTCTCCTAGGCACAATTGTTCTGAAGGAAGCTCCTCCGACGAAGAACAGGAGGAAGAACAAGTGAGACCACCCACCACTGATGGGAGACTGAGCAGAGAACTCCAACAGATTCTTAGAGATGCAGAAGGATTTGTTGGAACACCTAGAGAAGGGAAGAGGATAAGGAAACAACCTGATAGATATCAGGCACTGGTAGCTCAGGTTGGACAGCCCTCTACCTTTCCAGCAGCAGCTCAGCATCAGGTATGGGTAGATGCCATGGTGGAGGAGTATAGCTCCATCATGACAAATGATGTCTGGGAAGTAGTCCCTAGACCACAGGACAGATCTGTTGTAGGATCAAATATGTTGCAGATGGTAGCATAGAGAAATTCAAAGCAAGATTTGTAGCAAAGGGGTATGCCCAGAAAGAAGGCATTGACTATGAAGAAACCTTTGCTCCTGTAGCATGGCACACTTCTATCAGATCCATCATCTCTTTGGCAGCACAGATGGGATGGGAGATTCACCAGATGGATGTCAAGTCTGTGCTCTTGAACGGTGTGATAGAGGAAGAAGTGTGCATAGAGCAGCCAGAGGGCTTCGAGACACATGAAAAAAAGACTCATGTTTGCAGACTTAAGAAAGCCTTGTATGGCTTGAAACAAGCCGCCACGGCATGGTATGGCCGGATTGATGGATACTTGCAGAAGATGGGGTTCGTCAAGAGTGATGCAGATCCCAACTTATACTACTTGAGAGTAGGAGATGAGCCACTTATTCTTGTTTTGCATGTGGATGACTTGTTTTTTACTGGGTCATCCAAGCTCATCATGGACTGCAAGGAGAATTTGGCAACAGAATTTGACATGAAGGACATGGGACGGAAGCACTATTTTCTTGGGTTAGAAGTTTGGCAGCATGAAGGGGAAATATTCCTAGGGCAAGGAAGATACACGACAGAGATTCTAAAAAGATTCCAGATGGAAGACTATAGACCCATGGCCACACCAATGATCATTAACTGGAAGAAGATAGACACATCAGAGGATGATGAGGCTGATCCCACCTTGTACAGACAGCTCATCGGGTCATTGATATATCTGGTCAATACAAGACCAGACATTTGCTATGCAATGAATACCCTCAGTCAGTTCATGGTGGAACCAAGGAGGGCTCACTGGGCAGCAGCTAAACATATTCTCAAATACTTGAGAGGGACAGTCGAGTATGGGCTAAAGTACACAAAGGAAAATGAAATTCAGTTAAGTGGGTTCACAGATGTAGACTGGGCTGGAAGCACAGTAGATCGGAAAAGTACCAACGAGTACTGTTTCAGTCTCGGATCAGGAATGACCTCCTGGTGTAGCAGAAAACAAAAGTCCATAGCACTGAGCTCAGCCAAGGCAGAGTACATGGCAGCAAGCACGGCTTCATGTGAGGCCATATGGCTCTGCAAATTAATTTTGAACCTACTTAGAAACGAATAGAGTCGACCAAGATCATGTGTGATAATCATAGTTGCATCAAGCTCTCTGAGAATCCTGTGTTTCATGACCAGTCGAAGCACATTGACATTCGGTGTCACTTTATCCGAGACTATGTTCAGAAGGGAGCAGTATAGTTACGATACACTCCTACAAGGGAACAAGTAGCAGACATTCTCACAAAGGCTCTGAATAAGGTTAAGTTCACTTACTTCAGAGAGAAGATGGGAATGATCGAGAACCCCTTCCACTAGAGGAAAGGGTGGTCTTCCGAAGAAGAGGGAGCTACAGTACAATGGTTGCAGTGGCAGTGGCAAAGTCATGGGCAGCAGTACAAAATGGCAACAGTAGTGCAGAGTTGAGTGGCAAGAGGCCAAGCTTCAACAGCACAGAACTTGTACCCAAAATCATGTAATGCATGAGTGTGATGTATTGCTAGAGCACACCCTTGATGTTAAGAGGGAGTGTTGAGATTTTATGTATTTGGGGTAGCATCAGTTGTGCTCTAGCTCCCAAACTTTATGGAGGGACTAGAGTACACTGGATCTACAAAACCCAGAAATGGATTTGGGAAATTTCATCTGGTTTAGGAGATATTAAATTAATTAATTATTTTAATGTATTTCCTAAGTTAAAACTTAGGAAAATAAAATAATTAAAGTGAATTTAATTAAACATGTGATGAAATTATCTTATGTCACACGGATCAAGCTTTCTTTTAATCTTAGCCATTGATTAAAGATTTAATCTTAGCCGTTGATTTGTCAACGAGAAAAGCATAAAGGAAAGGCTTGGGGTCATTTGTAAAACACACATGGAGGCAGAGCACTGAAGCTAAGCTGAGATTCTAGGGCGAGGTTGCTAAGAATTCTCAGAAGTGTTTCAGTTGCAGAGAGGGGAATTTAGACCAAGGGGATGATTTGATCCCAGGGTCTAGAATACACAAGAAGCAGAGAAGAGATCAGCAAGGGCAGCGCAGAGAAAGGCAGCAGCAGCACTAGTGTCTTTCAGGGGCAGCGCTAGGGTTTCTAGGCCTAGATCTGGCTGAGTTCTGTAAATCCCGTTTGAGGGTGTGGATCAATCAGTATTTTTGGTCTTAGATCAGCCAAGAGCTGCAGATCTAGAGTTTTCTCTGTAGGTTTTTCCAGATCTGGAAATCAGAGTTGTGTATTCAGAAATATTCTTAATAATAGAACCCTCCAGCAGCCAGAGACCGGTTTTCCTACATTGGGTTTTTCCGAGGACAGTTTGTCCAGAAATAACTGTGTCTATGTGTGCATATGCTTATTCTAGATCTGAATTGGTAGAGATCTATTATGTGTTTTTCTTTGATGTTATTTATTCAGTTAGTAACTTGTATAAGTAGGAGAAACTTAACTAGATTAACAGTAATAATTTCTGCATAAGAACTAAGATTCAGAATTTTCTACAGTTATTTTGCAGATTACTTCTAAAAACATAGAAGTTACTGAAGTAGCCTTCACTTGATTAAATTATATGTGAAAACAATACATTGAGCAAGAGAAATAACACACACAGGACACCGCTATTTTTAGACAAACATCCCCGGAAAAACCCAATGCAAGAAAACCGGTACAGCAGATCTGAGGGTTTTATTATTAAGCAGCTATAATATCTGAATACATATTGTCTCACCGGACAAATCAGTTACAGAGAATATGACTGACAGAAATATTAGTGAGGTTACCTCACTCTATCACTGGAAATCTCGGCTGATCTGGCCACTGAATGATGTGCCTCTGGCAGGCTCTGCACTGCCTCTGCGTAGTCCTAGCGTCAACCCTTCTGGGCACTGCGTCACTCAGCTATTGAATCGATCTGCTCCATAGAAATTCCGAACTCTACCTCCTGGTCTCACACCCCGACTTCCGTCTTCGAAAATCGATCTTTCAGCGAACCCTCAGATTTCCTCTGGCCCTTTGTGTCAGCCTCTCTGGCTCTGTGCAGTAGTTGTTGGATCTCTCTCTGACCCTTCTTTGATGATGATTCTCCGGCTGAGAAATATTTCTCTCCGGATACTGTCTCTGCCCCTCACTGCAATGAAGAATCACTTAGATCTGGTTTTTGTCTTGAGCACTGCTCACTTCAGAAAATTTGATCACTTCATCCTATCGGAGTATCTTACAAATGACCCTCAAGCCTTCCTTTATAGTCTTCTCATTGACACTTCAATGGTCGAGATTAGATCTCCAATCAATGACTAAGATTACATTTAGACTTGATCTGCTTTTTCTAGAAGTTTCACCCACAGTTTAAATTAATAGCCATTAATTATTTTAATTTCCTAAGTTAGACTTAGGGTCCTCATTAAAAATAATTAATTTATCAAATAAAATTTTCCCTGGGTGGAATTTCCCAAAACAATTTCTGGGTTATCTGTAATGCATGTGTCTAAGCCTCTCCACAAAGTTTGAAACTTAGAGCACATCCGATGCTACCATAAATCAACCGTATGTCCCCCCAAGTGTAGAGCCCAACCGCCACTGGTAGTCATATCAATTCGATAACCCGGCACTTGCACCCGCGGTGGGGATTCTTTTTATAACATATATCAACTCAGTATATACATATGTATATATAAAGTAAGGATTAATAATATCTCCCATCTTTGCCTTTTTATTATGTTTATATTATTTGTTGGTTGGTTCTAACTTCTTTACCCTTTTTAATAAAATTTAAATTCACTTAAGTCACGCCTTTTCATATATCAAGGGTCACGACTTTCTCTCACTGGACGACTTGAACAAACCTTCAATATTAGTTGCACGAATAGGGGAAGAGACAGCAACAAAATGTGTACACCCAACAAATGGCTATGAAACAAATATGTTTAGGTTGTACGGCTTAGTCAATTTTCTTTTATCTTCCAGCCAAGTTCGCTTGATTCTTGATTTGTTGTGGTGAATGACGATGCAGTATGGAGGATGACAGCACAATACGGAGTTGTTGTAGGGATGTACGTAGTGGTGATTGGTTGAACATAGCGGCAACTGGTTGCAGACAAAGGGAGGTACGACTGCGGCAAGGGAAGGCGACGATATTTAGCAGTGGTGGCAGCGGCTTCGGCAACCTGTCTACAGCGGCTTTGGATAGAGTCTGTGGTCGGTCAAACGGCAATTGATGGATTTTGCAAGAACCAAGACAGCAACGCAAAAGGGAAGAAAGGACTACGAGGACGGCGGCAAGAGCGCACAACGGCGGCGACTAATGGGATTTTTGTTTTTTTTGGATTTATTTATTTTATTTTTTATTTTTTTTATAAATAATTAATATATATATATATATATATATATATTGCCTATAACATAGTTTTTTTCTCTTTTAATTTTTTTTCTAATATATAATCTTTATTTTTTTATTTTTTGCTTGTTAATGGTCAAGGGCCATTTTGTTTTGGTCATTATCAAAAGTCAACTTCAACTTCTAGTGGCCAAAGGTCAAAAGCAAACTGATTATCGAGCTATAGGAGACACTCCAAAATCATCGAGTATGCGGTAAAAGTTTGGCCAATTGTCAGATAGGAGAACGAGGCTCTGATACCAATGTAAGGAACATGCTTTGTATACGCAGTGGAATATCCAAAATATATGAAATATGTAAATATCCGTTATAGGATAGTAATATATTAATTTAAGAATGTTGAATGTACAGAAGATATGAGATGATTACAAATGAGGGTTTGCTTACCTAGGTAGGTGACCCTTTATGAACGGTCATGTCCTTAGAGACATGCCTCTTCGATATACTAATCATTATTAAATTAATCATTATTATATAAATAAATAAATATATATATATATATAACATTGGAGATAGTGCATTCAGATGAATGCGAAAAGATGACAACATCATCTTTGGGTGGTTTCTTGTACTATGTGACGTTCATTGATGATTTCTCCCGAAAAAAATGTATTTACTTTATGAAAACCAAGGATGAGGCCTTCAGCAAGTTCCAGGAGTTTGGGGCTTAGGTAGAGAACTTGACGGGGAAGAAGATCAAGGTTTTGAGCTTAGATAATGGAAGAGAGTATACTTCCAAGGACTTCAATGATTTCTGCAAGGAGGCAAGGATCAAGAGGGAGTTGATAGTTCCTTACAACCCTCAGTAGAATGGGGTTGCGGAGAGGAAGAAAAGGTCAATTGTGAAGGTTGTCAAGGAGATGATTCATGATCGGGATTTAACCATGTTCTTATGGGAAGAAGCATCCAACACGATAGTTTATGTTCAAAACAAGGGTCCTCACCAGATATTGGAGGACAAGACTCCTGAGGATGCATTCACGGCAGTGAAGCTAGAAGTCAATCATTAGAGGATCTTTGCTTGTCTAGTATACATCCACGTGCCCAACGAGAGGAGGAAGATGTTAGAACCTTCTGGGAAGAAAGGTACTTTTGTGGGAGACAACGAGACTTTGAAGGCTTACAAAATCTACATTCCAGGACAACGCCAAATTGAGGTTAGTCTAGCTGTCACTTTTGATGAGGTAGCCTTTAGGAGGTCTAGAGAGTCTCATATGGAGATTGATAGTGAGGAGTAGGAGGCTCTGAAAGATGTGGGTATAGATCCCTCTAGCCCTGTTGTTCATCCTTCAAACTATCAAGAGGAGTTAGTAGAGCTAGTGGACCCACCTAGTGATGTTGCAGGGCAGAGACCAACATGGCTTCGTGACACTTTGCAGGATGCAAAGAGGCATGCAGCTCCCAATGGTAACTTCACAGAGAACAAATGATCACAGAGGTTCTCAAGTTATATGGCATTGATGAGCCACATAATTAATTATGAACCTTCCAGTTATGAGGAGGCAGGAAGATAATAGGTTTGGAAGGATGCCACGATGGAGGAGTATTAGTCCATCATGAAGAATGATGTGTGGGAGATAGTTCAAGAGACCGAAGGGGAATTTAGTAGTGACTTCCAAGTGGATCTATAATATCAAACATGCAGCAGATGGCAGCATCGAGAAGTACAAAGCGAGGTTTGTGGCAAGAGTGTCCTCCCATAAAGAGGGAGAGGACTATAAGGATACTTTTGCTCCAGTCGCCAATTACACTTCCATCGAGACTACTGTTCTTTTGCTTCAGTTTGGAAGTTACATCAAATGGATGTAAAGATTGTTTTCCTCAATGGTGTGATTGAGGAAGAAGTGTACATACTACATAGAGCAACCTCAGAGCTTTGTGATACATGGGAAGGAGTCCCATGTTTGCAGATTGAAGAAGGCTTTGTACGAACTCAAGCAGGCTCCCAGGACATAATATTCCAGGATTGATGGATACTTGATGAGTTTGGGATTCACCAAGAGTGATGTGGATCCTAACCTTTACTACAAGGTTGTTGATGTTGATCCTTTGATCTTGGTCTTGTTGTTGATGATCTGTTCCTTACTAGGGGAGAGAGACTCATTGTCAGGTGCAAGTGGAAGTTGGCTTCGGAGTTCGAGATGAAGGATCTTGGCTTGATGCATTATTTCTTGGGATTGGAGGTGTGTCAGAGACCAGGTGAGATCTTCCTTGGACAAGGGAAGTACATAGTTCAAATCATGAGGAGATTTAGTATGATGTACTATAATTCCATGGCTACACCTATGGTGACAAATATGAATAAGTTGAATGATTCTGCTTCATATTTAGATTTGGTGGATCACACTATGTATAGGCAATTGTGGATCCTTGATATCCCTGGTTAACACTGCACCAAATATTTGCTTTGCATTAAACACCCTGAGCAAATTTATGGTTGAGCTAAGGCATGTACATTGGGTTGCAGCAAAACACGTGTTGAGGAACTTGCACGTACAATTGGATATCATCTGAGATATGTCTCAAGGGGTGAAGTGAGGCCGCAAGGATATACCGATTCAGATTGGCTCGACAGTGCAGTGGACAAAAAGAGCACCTCGGGGTGTTGCTTCAACTTGTGATCAACAATGATATCCAAGTTTAGCAGGAAGCAGACTTCTATTGCACTCTATACATCAGAAGTGGAGTATATCGCAGCCAATGTCGCAAGTCAGAAAGCAATATGGCTTTGGAAGCTGCTTGTAGCACTATTTGATCAAGCACTATAGACGACCTTGATATACTATGATAATCAAATTTGTGTCAAGCTTTCGAAGAATCCAGTATTTCAGGACAAGTCGAAGCACATTGAGATTAAATATCACTTCATCCAAGACATGGTGCAGAAGGGACTAGTGAAGCTCCAATACATATCCACAGATGAACAAGCAGACATTCTCACTAGGGGGAAGTTTGTATACTTCAGAGACAAGCTTGGCGTGATACAAAATGTCTCCCTCACTGAGAGGGAATGTTCATGTTTTTGCAGCGTCGAGCAGACATTCTCCCACATGGTCATGTTGATTTGACTAGGGAGAATGATACATTCACCTTTGGGGCCATGGTGATTTGGCTAGGGGTGAATAGCCCAGGGGCAATCTTTCTCCCATGGGGCCATGTTGATTTGGCTAGGTGAGTTTGGCCCATGATGCTCACATTGCTTGCTTCGGGATGGAGTGATCTATTTTTTATAGAAAGGGTTTGATTTGTTTATCTAATGGGGTTTTTCACCCATTAGTGGAATAAACAATTATAGTCTAATGTTGAGTTGTAATGTCAACTCCATAAGTAGGGGGGTTTCTTGTGATGAGATGCCTCTTCATGGGCCTCCACTCAACATTAGAGATCTATGTAAATAGACAAGCATGTGAGGAGACAAATCATCAACATAGCAAGATCATTCAATCTTTTCTAGTGCAAGAGAAATTCAGTGAAGGAGAAATCTTTCATCTTTCATCTGCATCATCATTTTTGCTCTTGAAGAGGTTGCACATGTGAATTTGTACAACCGAGTTTGACCAGCGTTGACTGATCTATATAGCCAAGTTTGACCAGCATTGACTGATCTATACAACCGAGTTTGACAAGGCCACACATGTGGAATATTTGACTAAGTTTGACCATGGATTGTTTAACTGAGTTTGACTAGATTGTTTGACCAAGTTTGACCAATTGACTGCAAATTGTTTGACCAACATTGACCACCAAGCTTAACCACAGGTTCGCAAGTGCAAGTTTGACTGCATGAAGGTTGACTGTAGGCCGCACGTGCGAGGGTTTGACTGCAGACCAAAGTTTGACCAAAGTTATATTTTTGATTGGTTTGACCAGTGTTGACTTGCAGCTGTTTGAACAGGTTTGACTTGTAATGTTGGCATAGATTTCTAAACAAATTTCTGATTTGTAAACCTTGCTGAAAAGACAATTTCTCCTCGAGAAAAGATCGTTGGGTTTTCTCCCAAGGTAAAAATATTGTGTCTATTGTGCATAGTTGTCTTTCTATGATCTTTATTATTTCCGCTGCATTAACAGTTAAGATTTTCTGTGTAATTATTCAATTATATCAGTGGCATGAGAAATATTGTTTGAAAATCATTATGAAGTAATTATCAGATCAGAAAATTGTATTCTACTGCACATGTTATAGAATTTCAACACTTCTCACATGTGTGGAAGTTCCTACCCAAGCTACAATTCTCAACACATTGAAGTAATTAAAGGGCTTGTTGCTCTTGATTCAATGCCAAGCCTATAACCTTGTAAATGATAGGAATCAGGATCCAATGAAAATGTTGCAAACCTGTCAATTCAAAAATCCTAAAAATTGTTCAGTTTGTTGAAGTTTGAAAGGGCTATAAAATTCTACTTTCTCCATATGAAGTTTGATGAAGTTGGGACCATTGTCGAGCATCTTGAAACAATTAATGGAAATGTTAAAAATTTAAGTAAAATGGGCATTTCCCGTCTACTTTATGAATTTAACATTACCATTACTTACTACGTTCCAGCATTGTTGGTTAATCCCACTCAAAATTTAACCTCTGATTAATGACAATGCTTAATCCCAGTCAAGATTTAACCTCTAATTAATGATTAATCAACCAGTCCCTTTTACTTTAAGAATTTAACATTAGCATTACTTGCCAGGCTCCAGCATTTTTGGTCAAACCCAATGAAAATTTAACCACTAATTAATGATTAATTAACCTCTAATTGGGTTTTGATTCCAAATTGGTGGGTCCAAATGGTCAAACACATTTAAAATTAGCACAATTAGTCTTGGAAACGTGTTGTATGGCTGGTGGTACAGGCCGAAAACATGTTTTCCACCTGTGTAAAGCATTTGTATGGTTAGAAATGCATTTTAGGGCCATATGACACATGTTTCTGCATTTCCATAGAGCAATGCACATGGTACAGCCCCTCCCTACACATTTCCTGCAACTTGGGTCAGGACTCATAACCCTTAAGGACATAAGGAATAATATCTAAATGCATCCTCCCATTGGAATGATTCATCAATCCTTCTATTGGATCAACTACATTCAATCTGCAAGTTCCAGCCTTCTGATGTTTTATCATATCATTTTGTGTTCTTCCTTCAAATACAGTCAATTAGGAATTGCCTTTTGTTAATTTTAGTTAACCATGGTATGTTCTATGCTTAGAGCACTTTACTTCAATCTTTCTTATTAGCCCAATTCAATTTCCAGATTTGCAATCACATAACCATTGACAGTAAATGCTAATAGAACATAAATAAATCGACAGAAGACAAGAGACTCAAATATTCTTATAATTCTTCTTATTCGGTAGAGAGAGAAAATATATTTTACAGCAGTCAACAGGATGCCGTAGCCAGCAAAGTCTTCGCTGGTCAAACCAGCAAATCAGCCTCCAATTAAGCTCGATCAAACTCAGTCAAACTCAGCCTTTAGTCAAAGTCAAACACAGCCGAAAATAGTCCACAAATATGGTCAACACAGTGGTCAAAGTCAACGATCTGCCTTGGTTTTTGTGCCTCCAGCTGCAGCCTCTCCAAATCGGAATTCTGACCTCAAAAACGCAGTCAAATGATGAGAGTTGACCCAAAGTCAACACTGTTCAACGTTGTCCAGAAAAGCCCTAAACCAATCCAAAAATGGCAATTGCAGCTGTTGTTTCACACGTGTGGAGGAGAGAGAGAAGCCTCTAAGGTTGTACGAACCAATCAGATGAGAGAGATGTGTGAGATGAATGAATGATGAAATGAAGATCATGTCTCTCCTTTTTATATCCATGACTGAGGGTGTGTGACACAACTTTTGGGGCTTCTGAACCTACATTACAATTTTGGCCGACCTTGACAAATTGCACATGTGTGGAAAATAAATTCAAATTCCAACTTCTGCTCATCCAAACAAGATGATCTTTAGATCAATCTTGCACCTCTCTAAAATAGGAATCCAACAAAAATATCATCTCCATCATATGAGCAATGCAACATGGAGTTTGGCTCTAGTTGCCAAATTTAACCCTCCCTCTCAACTAGGGAGAACTCCATCTGTCCACCTGTGCAATATTGTTGTCATTACCATCATGTACTATCATACATCATCATCATCATGCAATCCTGTGTCATCCTGTTGTCTCTGCTTTGTTGGCTCTGCTCTATTATAGAAGAAATACCATCGAGAGTGAGTCATAAAGACTTTGACACTCTCCACTGACCAAAAGTCAGTTTAAAGGTTAAAACCTCATCCAGACTCAAGAGTGAGTCACATACTGACCCAAAGTCAGTTTAGAGGTAAGAAACTCATCAAACTTGATCCCAGATCAAGTTGTTGGACACATCCCATTCTAGAAATAGAGAGTACGGCAATACTCGATGCGTCCATCGGTAATGTTATTGGTCTCTATCCTCATTTCCCAACTCATTGTCCAAATGAGAAGTACTTCCCTTGAGTCCCATCTACATGGGTAGGATGTATGCAGGGCATAGATCAAAGGGAGGGTGAACCAGTTCAATATCATAACGGTGGGGAAGAAGCACACCAACAAGGTAAGGAAAACCTAGCCCTATGGTTGCTTATAGCTCCAAGTAGCTATCCCCAAGCCCCCTGGAGCTCCCAGAGCTCATAGTCCAACTCAAGTGGGACCCCCTCACAATAGGGGTCTATCCCCGATACCAAGCTTCACACGGAAGGTTAAGAATTTGACTTTCCTCAGGGGCTTCGTGAGAATATCTGCAACCTGCTCATCAGTCCCAATGTGATGGAGCCTTACGACGCCTCGTTGTACCATTTCCCGGACAAAATGGTACCTAATATCAATATGCTTGGATTGATCGTGGAAGATGAAATTCTCAGAAAGATGAATCCCACTTTGGTTATCACAAAGTATCACAATGGTATCCAACACATGTCCAAATAGCTCACTGACGATCTTTCTCAACCAAACAGCTTCACAACAAACCATACTTGCTACAATGTATTCGGCCTTGGCGATGCTCAAAGCAATCAATTTCTGCTTCTTTCTCATCCAAGAGATCGAAGCAGAACCTATAGTGAAGCAACATCCAGATGTGCTCTTACAATCTACCACATTGCCTACCCAATCGGCATCGGTATATCCATGGAGCCTCATACTCCTGGCAGTGTATCTCAGCCCATGGTTGATTGTGTCCCAGAGATATCTCAAGATATTCTTGGCACCAATCTAGTGAATGTGATGAGGCTCGACCATGTATCGACTCAATGTGTTTACTGCAAAACATATGTCTGGACGTGATTTCACTAAGAACATCAAGGCCCCCACGAGTTGACGATACTCGGTGGGATTTCCCAACATGGGCCCAACAACACTTCCACACAACTTAAAGTTGAGTTCCATCGAAGTAGTGATGGACTTGCAGTCCACCATCCCAAATCTCTCCAGCAGCTTCATAACATATTTTCCTTGAGAAAGGAAAATCTCAGCTGGCTTTTGCCAAACCTCCAAGCCTAGGAAATACTGCATCAGTCTTAGGTCCTTCATCTCGAACTCAGAAGCTAGCTCCCTCTTACATTGATGAATGAGAGGGTCAGCACCTCTCAGGAAGAGATCATCCACATAGGGAACCAGAATGAGAAACTTGTCATTATCAACCTTAAAATAAAGGTTTGGATTAACATCACTTCGAGTAAAGCCCAGCTTCATCAAGTAGCTATCGATCCTCTCATACCAAGCTCTTGGGGCTTGCTTAAACCCATAGAGGTATTTCTTCAACCTGCACACATACGTGTCTCTATCTCAGACTTCAAACCCCATAGGTTGTTCCACATAGACCTCTTCCTTGATTGAACCATGTAGGAAGGCAGTCTTCACATCCATCTGATGCAGACTCCATCCTTGCGTTGCAGAAAGGGCAATGATCGATCGAATGGTGGTGTAGCAGGCAATAGGTGCAAATACTTCATCATAATCTATGCCTTCCTTTTGCAAGAAGCCTCGAGCAATAAATCTTGCCTTGAACTTTTCAGCACTTCCATCAGCGCCATGCTTGATCTTGTAGAGCCATTTCGCGGTGGCAACAGATTTGTCCTTTGGTCTAGGGACCACATCCCAGACATCATTCTTCATGATTGACTCATATTCCTCGTGCATAGCATCCTTCCAAGCTTGATGCTTCACAGCTTCTTCAAATGTTCCAGGCTCAGATTGTACAATGGTGCTCATGGCTGCTAGGTACCCTTGGTACCTATTTGGCTTCTTATTTTCACGGAATGTTTCCCTTGGAGCAATATGTCTCTCGACATCTTCGAGAGTATCTCTAAGCCATGAGGGTCTCCTTTATTTGAAGAAGGTGGATCTATAGGATCCATCATACCTTCAGCATCGGGCATCGATTCATCCTTCGGTTCTTCCTACTTCCCTGCTTCTCCTTCTTCTTTGTCTTCCTTTGAGATAGGAAGATCTCTAACCTTCCTGAGGGCAACATCTTCGTTGAAGGTGACATCATGATATATCTCCACTTCTCTTTGACCAAGGACATAAATTCTATATGCCTTCGAGGTTTCACTGTAGCCCACAAATATTCTCTTCTTTCTAGAAGCATCCAACTTGCTTCTCTTTTCTTTCGGCACATGAAAATATACGAGACTTCCAAAAACTCTAAAATGAGAGACATTGGGCTTCTTACCAAAGAAGACTTCTTCGGAAGTTTTGGAGTCCAATGCAGAATGTGGGCATCTATTTTGAACATACACAATGGTGTTGGCAGCTTCTCCCCATAGGAACTTCGGAAGACCTTGGTCATAAAGAATGGCATAGGCAACTTCAAAAATGGTTCTATTCTTTCTTTCAGCAACACCATTTTGTTCGGGAGTATACACAATAGTGGTCTCCCTCTTAATGCCAGCTTCCTTGCAATAGTCATTGAATTCATTCGACTCATACTCGGTTCCATTATCGGTCCTCCAAACTTTGATCTTCTTCCCTGTTTGATTTTCAATCAAGGCTTTGAAGCTGCGGAACCACTTGAATGCTTCGTCCTTCTTCTTCAAAAAGTATATCCAAGTTTTGCGGGAGAAGAAATCTATAAAAGTGATGTAATATAAGCATCCTCCCAAGGATGTTACGAGCAGCATACCAGATAGATCATAATGAATCAATTGTAAAATATTAGATGTCTTTGTGACACTTGAGGGGAATGGTCCCATTGTATGCTTTCCTTCGACAAAACCCTGACATACAACTTCATGATAATCTTTGAAGTCGGGCATACCTGTCACCACCTGCCTTGCTTCGGAAAGGGCTTTATAATGAAGGTGTGCAAACCTCCGGTGCCATAGCTCAGATTGAAGAGTTATGTTGCATGTCATGGCCTCCAGTGGACTTCCTCCAACCTGATAAAGTGTATCAAACCTGAAACCAATAGTGAACACTTCTTTGAGGTTCCTCTTCCAAATGCGTACCTTTCCATCGATGAATGCCACCTTGAATCCTTTGTGTTCCATTGCCGAGATAGCCACTAGATTCTTCTATACGTAAAACACATCTTGCAAACGGAGAACTTGACCTTGATTTAGATGGAGGGTCACAACCCCTGTCCCTTTCACGGGATAGGTGGCATTGTCTCCAAGGATAATCTCCAAATTAGTATCCTTTTCAATCAAATCAAGGAGGGCCTCTTTATATCCAGTGAAGTGCCTTGAGGCACCACTATCAATCAACTAGTTATCCAAGGTGTCAAGAGGGGATGCAACAGAGAGGATAGATATAATAATAAATCCATTTCTCTTACTATCAACAGCATTAGATTCATCATACTTGGAGTTCTTTGACCTCTTGAAAGGTTGACCATTTCCATTTCCATTTTGATCAGAGGGAGCCTTCCTCTTTCCTTTGAACCTGCTATTCCTTTTATTCCCATTCCCCCTAAAGTTGTTGTCATCATCTTTGGGAGAGTCCCTTCTATTAAGGCACTCTCTTGCATTGTAACCAAACTTGTTACAAGTGTAACATCTTCCTTTTCTTCCTTTAGGACCCGTTCTTTCATGGTTTTGATTTCTCGGACTAGCATTGTTCCTCTTCATTGCATGAGCAGTGAAGGCATTAGGGTCACTTCCATTCCCATTAGAGGGATGGTCTCTCTCCATCATCCTTGTCTCCTCTTGAGTGCATCTCGTCAATAATTCATCAAAATCGGGAATTATATTATTATTGAGAATGGTAGTATTGAATACATACCATGGTCGGGGAAGACCTCCAAGAGCAATGAGGGTGAGCTCTTGGTCAGCTATAGCCTCTCCAATAGCTAAGGGATCATTCTTGATTTCGGTGATCATCATGAAATAGGATTGGATGGACTCTCCCTTGTCCATCTTGATGTTCTTCAACTTGTTCTTCAAAAATAGAATTTGATTAGCATTGTTTGCCCTGAACATGCTAACCAACTTATCATACATCTCCTTCGATATGCCCAGCTTGGAGATATAAGAAATCAAGTGCTTATGAATAGAATCCCTGATGACCTTCTTCGCCTTGACTTCCCCTTTCTTGTACTTTGTTTTAGTGGCAGCCAGTGCATTTGATGGAGGCTCAGTGCTCTTTCCCTGCACATAATCCATAACATCTTGTTCCTCCAATGTTAGATCCAAAGACATTTTCCAAGCATGATAATCAAACTTATCATTCAGCTTGTCATCAGATTTGAAGTATGATGAGGAAGCCATTGATCCTTGTCCTTGTCTATTCAACTTCGGTGATTGCTTTTCTCACTATTGCTTGGGCTTTGTCTTCACCTTAGCTCTGATACCATGTTAATTTTAGTTAACCATGGTATGTTCTATGCTTAGAGCAGTTTACTTCAATCTTTCTTATTAGCCCAATTCAATTTCCAAATATGCAATCACATAACCATTGACAGTAAATGTTGATAAAACATAAATAAATCAACAGAAGACAAGCCAAGACAAGAGACACAAATATTCTTATAGTTCTTCTTATTCAGCAGAGAGAGAGAAAATATATTTTACAGCAGTCAACAAGATGTCCTAGCCAGCAAAGTCTTCGCTGGTCAAACCAGCAAATCAGCCTCCAGTGAAGCTTGGTCAAACTCGGCCCTTAGTCAAAATCAAACACAGCCAAAAACAGTCCACAAATATGGTCAACGCAGTGGTCAAAGTCTGCGGTCAAAACAGCAGTCAAAGCTACGGTCAACAGCAGTGAAATTCAACAGTCTACCTTGGTTTTTGTGCCTCCAGCTGCAGCCTCTCCAAATCAGAATTCTGACCTCAAAAAATGCAGTCAAATGATGAGAGTTGACCCAAAGTCAACACTGTCCAAAAAAGCCCTAAACCAGTCCGAAATTACAGCTGTTGTTTCACACGTGTGGAGGAGAGAGAGAAGCCTCTAAGGCTATACAAACCAATCAAATGAGAGAGATGTGTGAAATGAATGAATGATAAAATGAAGATCATGTCTCTCCTTTTTATATCCATGACTGAGGGTGTGTGACACAACTTTTGGGGCTTGTAAGCCTACATTACAATTCTGGCCGACCTTGACAAATTGCACATGTGGAAAATAAATTCAAAATCCAAATTCTACTCATCCAAACAACATGATGTTTAGATCAATCTTGCACCTCTCTGAAAGAGGAATCCAACAAAAATATCATCTCCATCCTATGAGCAGTGCAACATGGAGTTTGGACCTAGTTGCCAAATTTACATCTTTATTATTTTGTTTAGTTGATCAAATGCAGCTTACAACTATGATGATACAATTCTAGCGTCCATCCTTGACAATGAAAATCGGTCATTATTATAAAACTCATTTAGAATTTGAAGTCAAATGATCTGCAAAACCAAGTCTAAGTTGTTCACAAAATTCTGTATGACAGACAAGAAATGACTGTACAAGTGTCTAATCCCCATTACACCCTCATTACAAACAAGGATACCCATCCCACGAGGGCATATTGCAACTGAAAGCACCATTGTCTAGTGGGCACTGGGTAGCAATTTCAACCAACTAAACAGAATAAATTGTTCGAGTTGTTTACTACTAAGATCCTCAAGACAAGCGCTCCTTCTGTTAAAGTGGTTGACCAGTGAGCTGTGGGCTGTGTTGGGTTGTGTTAATGAAACAGCGCTGGTTCCAAGTAAAGGTAGGGAAGTTGTTAATGGTGATCCCTCATGCTAATGCAGTCTTTGCAGGTAAGGCCAAGTGCCAGGTCCTGGGTGACTTTGACAGAATAGATACGTCAGTCACAGTTCCAGAGACAAAGGTTTGCTAGCTGTAAAGTTGATATTATAAGGAGTTATGTACCCTCCAATCAAGAAGGATTTACCTGACTGAAAAAATATAGATAGTCAAAGATTAATCCATCTCTGGGTCTCTGGGAATTCTGCTACCGAAATCATAAATGGATATATATTTGTAAGCAGCCAGTGTGGACCTCTCTCAGGCAATCATGAGAATGTGGATGCTTCATAAGCATGAAGAACATTTAAGTCCTAGCTTTGCCGACTCAACAAAAAAGAGAAGAAAACATCAACCAGGAATATTCTAAACTATTGGGATGGCAGCAAGGAAGCTGCTCAGGCTTTTTAAAACTACTGAACTCACTTCATTCAATGAGTATTCTCTTCTCCAAGCATGTTGAAGACTCTAACATTCTTTATATATAATAAGCATAGAAATTCTTTAGACCCGACTATTGTGGTACCAACCATCATTAAATTAATTATTTTATTGGACAAAATCACATATCTACTTTTAAGTGTATGGCTGCATTCAATATCAATCAAATGCAATGTCGTTTAGAAGTAGCTACATGCCCCTTTCCTGCTGGACACCCTTACTGGATCAATATCAAGATGGGGATTGCTCCTTCCAACATGGTTTATGAGGGAGTGTTATAGGTAGCGATCACACCTTGATATCGAACCAGTATATGCCCCTTTCATGCAGGGCACCCGTTCGAGATCAAGTTGTGGGTTGCTGCCTCCTACTGCTATGGAATGATTAAGCCAAAAAACAACTGCTATGGAATGATTGGGCAGCGAGGAGGCACCTAACCGAAAAATCTCGATCTTGCTTTAAATTCACGTCAATCATCTGGGAGGTTTTGTGAAGATAGAATCCCATATGATTTACAGAAGCCCAACTTCAGTTCAAGTCATCAGCTTCTGTGCGTGATCCGCTATACATACGGAAACCCAATATTTGGAAACAGATTACAAGTATAAACTGATTGGAGAGAAAGGTATAGAAAACTACCCACCTGATAAAGGACCGATGCTGATGTCAAGAATCAATCGATCAATGCAAAAGCAAGCAAGACTCGGATGGTTTACATAAAATCCATAGCACAGGAGCCATTGAAGTTTTTAATAGGAAACATTACATTTTTCTGAGACGGCCTGCCTCACATGGGGTCGAAATGTGAGTCAGTTGCCCGCGAATCTTTCAATGGGTGTTATTGGCGATGAAAATTCCACAAGATTTTATAGTTAAGGCCCAGCATCCTCGCGAATAGCAATGGGTACTGTTGGCAATGAAAATTCCACAAGATTCTAGCGTTAAGGCCCAGCATCCTATTGTTATTTACTGGAAAAGAGAAATGTAAGATTCTATGAGGGCGGAGATGTGTTAGCTGGCGAATCTTATTGTTATTCATGAAAATTAACGATAATTGTTATTCATGAAAATTAACGCCAAGGATCTTATCGTTATCAGATGAAAGGTTCGCGATTTTTTCATTATATGTTCTTCCAGGAGAAAGCAATTGCTATGGTGGGTCTTATAAGGTATCTAAAAAGAATTGAGCAAATGGAAAGAGGTAGATGGCCGAAAGTTATCTTCAATGAAGATATGAATGAAAGAAAGAAAGCATGGATAAGACAAAACAACAAATGAATGCAAAAATGGAATATTTCCTAAATGCATGTCCCACAAATAGCAAGGAGTAAAAGAATTTTGTGTTGGAGAAGAAGTTTCGTAAGGATATATTAGGAAAAGATTTGGGTAGAAAGAAGAAGTATTATTTTCAGGGATTCAACCCCACTTGTGATCTCCAACAAAAAGAATACATTGAAGCTAGCATTCCGTGGAAAGCAAAGGTTTTTATTGTTCAATTAAGAACTAACTGAGATCAACTTCGGTGTGAAAGGGGACGGTGGAAGAGACCTAAAAAAGCTTGGGAAGAAAGGGTATGTACTTTTTGCACCTCTGAAGCAGTGGAATCAGAAAAACATTTCATTTTGGAATGTGACGCTTTTAGAGACATCAGGGATGGTTACCGTAGTATGTTAGCATCAACTTAGTGGCATTGGATCAGCTCATCATCAATTGGAGTAAGAAAAGGATTGAATTACAGAAGGCAAAAAACAAGGAACCTAGTGGTCCCATAGACTATTTGTAATGTCATGGACCTTAAAATTTCTTTCATTCATTCATTATTTACTTTCTTTACTACTAATAAACTAAGTTTAAACTCTTTATTTTTTAAGAATTTAGAGTGCTTTTTTTCTGAATTTATTATATTAGAATTTGTAAAATTGACATTTTATACGTCTACATTTTATTTTTAAAATTTATAAAGAATATTGGTATTTTGGGTTAAGCCACATCTATTTTGATTAAATAAAATATTAAAAAATAATAATAATATTAATAATAAAAGATTTAAAGAAAGTAGTAATTTATTAAATTTAGATAGGTGTAAATTTTTATTGAGAGTTTATCTATCTTTTTAGATTTATTACTTAGAGTCAACATATCCATTTGTAAATTTTGAATATTTTTTAATAAAAAAAGTTAAAGAAATTAGTAATTTGTTAGGTTTAGTTAGGTGTAAATTTTTATCTAGAAATTATTTATGGTTTTAGCTTTATTACAAGGAGTCAACATATCCATTTGCAAAATTTGAATCAATGTGAAGCAGCAAAGAAACCATGTGTCCAACCACTTAAACTAAAATCTCAAAAAATAAAAATGTTATAAATAAATCTATTACATAATTTCAAAATTACTAGTCACCCGAGTGCTACTTAGTTGGTGATAATCCTAATATAAAGTATTGTGTAAACTAAGAGATTCAAGGTTAAATCAGCTGAAAGTAACCTAGTTTACCAGAGAAGGACCGGTCTTAGACAAAGGTATAGTAGAAGCAATTAGAATTGACCTATTCCACTTTTATGTTGGAAAAAGCAATGTCGTGCATACTTAGTTCCAATATATTATGCATCATTACAAAAAGAGACTGAAAAGAAAGACCCCATATATTTGCATAAAAGAGGCCATGATAAAACAAGATTAACAGAATTATATAAAAAATAAGCTTTGCAAACATAAGGTCCCCATATGAGAGGAACATAATCCCGTAGGATCAAAACCAAAAACTGAGAAACAATGATATCATAAATATCCTTAACGATCATCAAAGCCAAAATTCAGCACAAAAATATCCAAAATATCAATCTATGGAATGAGGATGCAACCATGATCGATCACATGGCCAGACTTAGAGCGTCAAAAATGTATATATACATCCTCCTTATGCATCTCTTTCTTGGACATATAGTGAGCTTCGTTTTTTTGTTCTCAGAAAATATGATGCATAAAAACAAAACGAATTGTTTTAAGAGATCAAAACGAATTGTTTTAAGAGATCATTGTCCTCATGTGATCATCTAATAATTCTATCCTATCATATTTAAACTTTTGAAGCATTATATGATAGAATTATTAGATACATTGCAAATAAAATGCACTTACTTATTTCCAAAAATTAATTTTAATGAGAATTTAATAATAAATTAAAGAAGGTTTAGACAAAATTTTCAATTAAAAATGAGGTTATATATCACAATTTCACTGGAAAAATATGATTTGTTTTTAGAATTATTATTATTTGATAATAATTTCATCCAAAACTTTGTTTTTAATAAAAACTCAGATTGACTTATAATTCCGCCCAAAAAAAACTCTTATTTGCTCATAATTTTATCCAAAACTATTTATTTTACTTACAGTACCACCATGTCTCAAAAGTCTTGGGTCTTTAAATCTAACCCTTGAATTCGAAAAAACCCAAAAACCATTAAAAGAATGAGAACCATGTCAATCCATTGCATTAAATTCTAATAAAGGCTTGCTCTTTTCTATTATAATATAATTTTGTTCGGGATTTACCATTAATATAGTATTTATTAACATAAATTGTTTAATTAAAAAAATTGTGATGTTCATTGGAAACCAAAGAACTAACCAATGTGATAAATAACTTTTATTTTTATATTAATGTTTAATTATAATGATTTATTAAGTAAATAAATTTTAGTGTCAGAATTGTAAAAAAAAATTAGAGTCAGAATTGTAAAAAGTACTAAATGTAATTTTTACTATATATTAAAGGTAATTTTGTAAAAATAATTATTTTTTTATAATTTATTTTCCTTAGTTTTAAAATGTGATTTTCTAGAAATTTTTTGATGATTTGTCTAGAATTTTATAGGGATTCATAAAATCACAAGTTTGACAAGTGAATTTTTCACGATCAAGTGCCTCAAGGATTTTTTAAGGCGTTGAATCTATATATGTAGTAAAAAAAAACCAGTTTAAACAACACAAATCAAGATTTAGCCACAACTAGTTTAAACAACACAAATCAAAATTTGGCCACAAATTTTTTAGCTAGATTCCTGCCATAAATACTCAAGAAACTCCAAAAAATCACTCTTAAAAACTACTCCTAATTTATATCATCAAAATATTGATTCTCTTAAAATTTAAAGATAAATATTATTTAGGTCATGCCCTATTTCAACCATTAAATCATAAGCCAAGAGCCTTATCACAATATCATTAAATCATAAGAGACTTATCATTAAATTGTGTCGAATAATAATAATAATAATAATAATAATAAATAGTAAATTATAATAATTAATATGTTTAATAAAAATAATTATTTTTGTAATTATTAATAATATGAAAATGATCAAAATATTCTAAAACTAGTTTAGATCATTTTAACTCTACATCTATCAAGCATTGAGAGGGATCAAATCTCATAAGGTGTGATCTAGATTGGTGTGTGTGTGTGTGTATGTATTTCTTTTTGTCAATAAAACCATTTCCAATAATCATATATGTCCCAAAGGAAAATTACACAGGAGTATTCATACCTCCTCAGTTTTACCTAAACTACCATAACAATATTTATAAGCATAATTTGTTATATTTTTCAATTTTAATTTTATTGTAAATAATTTGACCTCTCCAATTTTATTTATTTTTATTTTAATTATCTAATCAAGATTAATAATTATTATTGGAAGTGTCCCTGATGGGGGTGTCCAATCACATAACAAGTGGGGGGGCAGTTAAGGCCCACCCTAGGCCACATGCCTGCTGACTCACCATGCTTGCACGAGCGAGTGATAAAGAGCCTCGGGGCAGGCATCATATCGGTAGGGTGGTCATGCTAAGAAGGGAGATGGACGTGCTTTGGCTCACTCATGTTATGCGGGCGATGGCCTCAGTGTTGTAGCTCCTGGGTGGTTCTGCCTTGGTATGACGAGGAATTCTGGCACTCCAGTCGTGTTCATATGTGCGTGTTGGACCCTCCACACCTCCCTGGGTGATAGCGGCAAGAGCGGGGGGGGGTTGTGTGTACCTCATTCACGGCACCTGGGAGGCGTAGGTTGAGGTCTACGTGAACCTTAACTAAGGGCTAGGAGACGGAAAGAGGAAGCAGACGAGCAATTAACACAGAGGCGGAGCAGGCAGACAGCATGCCGCGGGAGCATGGACGGGCATGTCGTGGTGGTCTTAGTCGAGGAATGGATCCCATAGCGACTCCTGATGATCCCAGTTCTCACTCGGAGTCAACAGAGAGCCCGCACTCAACAGCAGCCATGGTTCTCTCACTGGCTCAATCCCCCAGTGATATTGATGCGCAAGTCACCCTTGATTCCATTTCCACCCAACTTCACCAGATTAAACTCAGCTTGGACACCCTACGTGAGCAGAGATACGATGATCGGAAGGAACTCGAGGCTTATATCTGCGTGGTTCAAAGCCTGCAAAACTAGACCATTGAGGCCCTCGAGAGTCTGTGTCGCATCCTGAGGTGCTCTCAAGACCACCTCCGAGCCCTGGAGTCTTAAATGGATCATGTCAGCTACCACCTGCACCACCAGGACCGCTTCCTTGCAGCCCCTCCTCCAGGTCCATTGCATCCTCCTCCTTGAGGATAACTTTGCTTTGTCCTTGTTTTTGAAATTTTGCGGATAATAACCAAGTGCTTCGAATGCCTTTGCCAACACCCCAGATCCATGGGCATTGTTTGTCGTTGAGGGTGACTGAATGTAATCGAGCCATGGTGGCTCCTCTTGTAAATTTTGTTTTTATGATGATAATATAATACCAGTTTTTGACCGGAAAAAAAATAAATAAATAAAATAAAATAAAAAATTATTACTGGAAGTGGGCTCCGAGCACACTCTGGGTGTTGTGGTTGACGGACTGGTTTTCCAAAGCATTAGAGAAATTTTTAGGTCTAAAATGGGCCTCCTAAGAAAAATGTACAACCACAATAAAATTTATAATAACTAATAGGATTCAAGTTGATGATGTCAACCATGGGGTATGATTCACCATTTTTGGGGTAAAAAAGTAAAAAGATTAAAAAATAATAAAATAATAAAACTACTTTTT
Organism: Pinus albicaulis; assembly: GCA_034641835.2. Classification (NCBI taxonomy): domain Eukaryota; kingdom Viridiplantae; phylum Streptophyta; class Pinopsida; order Pinales; family Pinaceae; genus Pinus; species Pinus albicaulis. The sequence goes on along the minus strand of CM076583.1, from coordinate 1,299,195,545 downwards.
GAACTTGTATTTTAAACTTATCTCCCTAAGGTTTTACTCAAATTTCGAGTGGGATTACTTGTTGGATGCAAAATTTAATTTCTCATCCAAAGAGTACCCATGTTTCATACTTTTGATGGGCCCTGCTACACGAAAAGTGAGAAATACATGAAAAAACGTGTTTGCAATCATATTTTTCATGTATTTTTAATATTGAATGTAGCAAGGTCCATCGAAAGTATGAAACATGGGTACTCCTTGTATGAGGAATCAAATTATGCATCCAACGAGTATTCCCGCTCAAAATTTGAGTAAACCCATAGGGAGATAAGTTGAAAATATGAGTTGAAAAAGTAGTTTTTTTCTTTTTTCCCTCTAAAATTTGATCATGTAATCTAATCTTATTTTATTATTTTCACTATTATTTTATAATTTCATTAGGAGGCTCATTTTAGACCTCAAAATTCCCTTAATGGGCTATGCGTTGGTCACGTGGACTATGAATGGAGTTTTGCGGGGTTGCTTGCAGTTTCTAGGTTCCTTTTTAATCTTTGCTTTTGGAAATTGTTATATCCAGTGCATTGGGGAATTAATCATCTGGAGTCTACATATGTGATTGAAGTTCAAATTGTGTTATTATCTGGGGTACTTGGAGTAACCTGGGGAGTTATGGGGTTCGTCCCTCATTTGTTGGAAAGGGGACGAGGATTTGAGGCGTGCCATAACTTCATCTTGGTGAGGGGACTCTGGCAGAGGTGGAATTATCAATTTTTGGTGAGGTGGGAAGATTTGTATGTCTGGTGTGCGAGTTTGCAGAGGCAGGGAAAGTTTCGATGGAGTGATTTCTGGTGGGAGGTGGGATTTCTTGGCCTTATGAATGGGTGACGATTTCGGGCGAGGGATCCTTCATTTAATGCCTTCCAATGTTGGTAGAGGTGGCTGGGTTGAGGGACAAGAGGATTCTCTATGAACGTTACAATGGTCGCGGTGGTTTCCGGAGGGCAGGAGCCCAATTGTTGGTGCACATGATTGTTGGCTTCTTGGGGTTTCTCGTGTTGCATGGGAACCATGAAACCAGCCCCGAGGTCCTCTTGGATGGAAAGAGGCTCTCCAGTGTCGCCTAGTCCCAAAATGAAATCTAACCGAGGGGGTGTTATGGTCGGTTGTGGTCGTGGAGGTGGTAGTATTTCAAGCGGGGGTCATGACCATGGAGGTGGTGCAAATAAGAGTGGCGGCAGAGGCGACAGTAGACGAGTGGTTGGGCATGGTCAAGGTCTTGGGGGTACTCAGTGTCATAAGGCTTTGTCCGAGTCTACATGGTAGACTATGCAAGTAATGTTGGAGTCTCAGGATATAACACGTCGGGAGGAGCATGAGGTAGTGATGGCAGCTCTTCAGCAGCTGCAATATTTCCAAATCCATCTTCGTGAGTGAGTGGTTGTGCCGTGGCGCGGCCAAACTCTTTTGTCGCCCAAGCTGGATAAATTGGAGGCATGACAGATTCATTTGGAGCAACATGTAGGTTGCCAGTTTTTCCCTCCTCCCCCCCCCCCAGGACAGGGCTCAAAAATTCGGCGTCCCTCACTTCTGATGACTAGCTATGGTTACTCGAGTGTTATGCATTTTGCAGGTGTTCTAGTGTTTTTGGCCTAGTAGGGTTTGGATGACAGCGCTTAGTATATTTTGGTTATTTTGTGATGGTCTGTTATCGATGGTAAACAAACCTCATCAAGGTGAGACCACTACTTTTTTTGTTATGCTATGATGAAATTTTTTGATAATTAATAGAAATTATGATTCACAAAAAAATATATTAATTATAATTATTGAGCCCATGGTACATTACATTACATTACAATACCTCTTCTATATTAGGTTGGAGAGTACCTCTTACATAACATGAGACCAACTTAGATCCATCTTAACTTTGAATCTACCAAGCGTCGAGAGAGATCAAATATCTTTTCACTCTAAAAGAGGTTTGCATCTCAAGAGACGTGATCCTTCTTGGGGCTTGGTAGATCTAGAGTTAAGATGGATCTAGGAAGATTTAATTTCCCCCTTTAAACAAGCTATATTCCACATGAATACAATGGGTCAATACCATGGGTTCTCATATTGGAGCTCAAAAACAATGGTAACTTGATGAAGTCAATTTCACCTTATTATTTTAATTTTAAGTAATTTTTTTTCAATGTAGGGTTATTTTTATTTTTATTTTGACTGAGTAAAAATGTTTATAGGACATTACCTTACATTATGTTACAACATCTCTAGCATACTGGGTTGGGGAGTGCCTCTCTGCGCAATTACAAAATCTCTTCCATAATGTGCTTGAGAACGTCTTTCGCTGAAACAATAAAATTTTGATATGGTTTTGGTTTACTTATTAGGTTTATGAATGTTAGCCTATTTGTAGCCATAGAATTTAATTATATTTTTTAAATGTAGATAACTTAATAATTTTGGGTAAAAAATTATATTGAGAAATAAGTCCATGGGTATGCATTCTAGTGGCAGGTAATAAAGTATTTGGGCTTGTATTAGCATGGAAAGAAAATTTTTTCTAGATGGGGTGTTTGTGCGGACAGACAAGACAAGTGCCATGTGATTCTCAAAGGCACAATTGCATAAGTTCATTTATGCAGAGGTCAATGATTTGGATGGAAGTTGTGATGGGAGCTCTAATTGTAGAGCCCTCCCATTTGATCAATAGTAGTTGGCATGATTCACCCATTAATCTCTCCATGTGCATCATCATGCTTGGAGAAAGGATGAGGGTTCAAATGGTTAACCTATGCAGCAATAAATGGAGGAAGGTTTGGGGAACAAAGGAAGTTGGGCTACGAGACATCGTTAGTCTCACTTCCAGGTTTGGTCCTTTTGATTTGATTTCAAGTTTTCTTGTATGTTTAGTAGTATGGAGTGTTATGTCTTTTGGTTCAACTCACTATTAGTCCCAAGGAGGCAAAGTTTTCCATTCATAGCGACGTAGGTTTGGGGGGCTTGTTACTACCCAAATTGTATGTGTGTGATAAAATCCCAAATCCACAAGGTACAATACGAAGGGAACATTTTAGAAAGGTCAAACATTGTCATCTCAAAAACTTATCCTCTTACTTTAGGTTGGCTCTCCTCTCACTCAAGGGGGGCTTCCCTACTAGTATCACTAATGCTTAGTCAAAATAGCACAAGGTAATGTTAATGGTAACCCCAATGAAACATTTTTTTTAGATTTTTGTGAAAAAATGAAAAAGGTGATAGAGGGTTATGAAGATTAGTGTCAATATCCTACTAAGGCTATGAAGTCAAAAGGAATCAAGTGGTAAGATGAGACCAAGAAGAAAACCATCTTAAGTCGGTTATATGGTGCTTGTGGATTAAAGCAAGAGGTTAAAACCCAATAGCTAGATTAACCACTCAACTAATTAAGGAAAATCATGAAATCATGGCCCCATCAGGAGGGATCCCTCCAAGGGGAAAGCCTCCAACCATTAGATTGACTATGGCATGTAATAGAATCAAAAATCTTACTAGAAAATTTAGAGCATGGCATAGCAAGGAGAATTAAAACTTACCCCAAACCAACAAAGTAAAGCATCTGAGAAGAGCCTTTAGACGCCCTCCTTCCAAGTGACAACATTTCCCTTCAAATGGATCAGTCTTAGTAGCGTTGTGGTAGTTTTGAGTAGTCACAATGATACCTTTAATGATGTATAAGAAATATCCAAGAAAGAATAGCTTCTAAGTCAAAAACATCCACCACATAGATAAACCCTCAACACTAAAATTGTTCCAATAAAGATATTTCCATTAAGCTCCAAGGAGAGGAGGGCTCTCATAATCCAACCATGAGTACAAATGAGGAAGCTTTCATCATTTTATAGAGTGAAATGTAATTTACTTTTACAATAAAATACCAATATTTCATTTAAATTCTTAGATTGAGCCTAAGAAAACTAAATCTAACAAACTCCTAAAATCAAGTAAACTAACACACAATTAAAATAAAGTGGTCAAGCCACATGTACATTCATAGATGAGTAAAATCCTCAAATATAGGGGTTGATCCATACAAAGAAGAGAAAAGGATGGTACAAATTGCCACCTCTAGCCTCCAAAGGCTCCAATGTTGTTGTAGATGGCCAATATCCCTTGAAAGAAGGTGATCTGATGCTGCCCCAAGTGTGATAAATTTGCATCTCAAGTCAACTACATCTAGTGTCCATCCTCAAAAGTGCAAATCCATCGGCAAGAAAGGCTAAACATAGGAATGGGTTCATGACAATAACTTCATAAGTAATGATCCAACACCCAAAATATGGTCTAATTATGTCCAATTTTCACCTTAATTTCTGCAATGTCCTATTTTAATTTACAGTGATCCATCAAGGGGATGACTCTATTAAAATATCCCCATAAATAATGTAGAATAATGCTTTGACGCCTCCAAATAGGGTCATAAAAGAATGTATATGCCTATATATTGGGTCAAGGCACCTCCATGAAACATGTGAGTGACTTTCCAAGTCATAAATTAGCTCCAAAACTGCCTTATTTCCATGTCATAAGTCCAAATAAAAGGGGTTGACCTTCCATTTTAGTTTGTAAAGTTTCAAGTAAAGACACTAAATCACATTCAAATCATCATAATAACTTAAAATGAATGCCATGTCAAATTACAATGCTTTAATTCATCCCCAAACCATTTAAATGGCTTATCACACCACTGGAACAACAATGGTTATCATAATGCAAGTATAGGTCAACCCTCATAATTAATTCATAAATATTCAAGCAATGTCTTGAATATCAGTCCACATAATCATAGTTTCTCAAAGTGATTGCCACGTAGTCAAAGTAACCTATCCACACATAGGCAAAAACCCCATAGTTGCAATGATACCCCCCTGGTTTCCATGTGTGCAAATCGACCTTCTTTCCAAGTGATAACAAACTCATAAAGAGAGAATGAGGACAATGCTTAATGATCCTCCATGTACCATGTCTAGAAGATGTCCACATGTGCCCAAATAACCCCACAATGCTTCCATAGATATGACCAATGCCTCAAAATATATGAAGTGCCTCAAAGTATTGGGAAACATTGAACTGACTGTGCAAAAATTAGAATGCTACCAGCCCATCCAGAAAAACTACATTTCACCAATTTGCCCTGCTCATCAAAATACAAAATTTTACTAAAAGTACCCCTACTAAACGGAAGGGTAATTGCGAGCTCCAAGTGCATAACATGTGCTTTTCTCAAGAATGCAAGAGAATTTCAAATTATTGTCACGGTACATGTAAGATCCACATCAAGAAGAAAATTTCTACGCTATTGTCGAGGGGAACTTATTTTGATTTCTACCCAACAATAGTATCTTCTTAAGGGGTTTTAGAGGGTTGTCGAGTGAATCGATCACCTCATCATATCCAAGGTACAATGACCTCTTTCCTTGTGCCAAATCATCAAACAATGAAACATCAAAACGAAGTGTTTGTGGGCTAGCTTCTCCAGCATCGCTAGGGTGTAAGTGGACCTGGTTGCCTACATGAGCGTTGAGATGGGCATGAAATTGGGCATATACAAGCCAAAGATGTCATTCGGAATCTGCAATAATGGGTTGCCATGAGATTTGTACACCAATATATTCAAAGGATTATTGTATTTACTGTCACACCATATTGACGGTCAACCTGGGTAAAACCAAGGTTATGATCTTTAATGAGGTGAAAAAATATTTGGGCCTTCAGTTCCTATTTAGAGGGGAGGAGGTTGAAATAACTAACATGTACACTTACCTGGGGGTGCAACTCTTAGGTCCCCGCTTCAGTTTGCGACCAACACTTCAGCCTCAGATTAACAAAGGATATGGTTCCTTAGCCCTTCTCGAAATACAGTTCTTTTGACATCACTTCCAAGACATCTCTTCCAAGATGAGCCTCATGGATAGCTTGGTCCATCCCACTATTCTATATGGCTTAGAGATTTGGGGACCATATTTACTTGAGTCGGATTGGGCTTCAGCTGAGAGAGTCCATGTTCATTTTGCTAGCATCAGAAAATGTTCTAAGTCTCAAACTTTGTGAGGAGACTTGGACATCAATATTCCAAAGAAACCAGAAATCGTTTGTGGAAATTCCACTTGGTTCATGCATTGTAAAAATAATTAATTATTTTAATGGAGACCCTAAGTCTAAACTTAGGGAAATTAAATAATTAAAGGGTATTAATAAGACAAAGTGTGAATCTTCTAGAGAACGAAGATCAAATCAAGTTTTAATTAGAGCCATTGATTTGACTTCTAATCTGGGACATTGATTCATCGACGAGAAGATTATAAAAGAAGGCTTAAGGGTCGTTTGGAAAGCAAGCCGAGCATACACTCAGTACCTGAAGGAGATTGATTATGAAGGAATAAAATTCGATTTTAGTGGGTGAGCTGCAGGGCGAAGAGTTGTAGAGGCAGAAGGAGAAGAGGGTGTCAACAGTGACTGAGCTTGAGGACAAAGGGACACAGAGGGTCACAAAAGGTAGTGTAGAGCTACATCTGTAATAATCCCAAATGGGAAAAGCAGGAAGATATAACAAAATGCTGGAACAATAATGCAAATCATCATAATAAAGCAAGAGGCCAATATGGAGACCTTTCATATGTTATAATAGCATCAAAGTATGTATAGGAACTGGGCCATAAGATGCATAACAAGAAGTACAAGCCTCCAATTGATGAAATCCATCAATATGAGGTGCTACAACTATATAGAAAAGCTAGAAGACCCTTACAACGTTATTTTATTAGCTCTGCTAAAGAAAATGATTATATATCAGATATAGGGCTGATATGTGCCTCAAAAGATAGATCTATATAAGATCTGAGCACTATACAAGCTCCTTTAAAGAACCCCTTAAGGGTTTTTATCAAAATACCAAGTACAAGTTGTAGATCTGAGATCTAAGACTACATATCTATTGCAAAATATAGATATGGAAAGTGGGGCTGATCTGATTTGATCAATACAATAGCCTCCTCCAATAGATCCTCTAAGTGAAAGGCAGATCCCCTTCACTAGAAAATCGACTCTCCAAATGGTGTGCTAAACCACTCTGCAACTCCTACAGAAATAATGCAGATCTATAAGAAAACTGTGCTGTAGGGATGGATATATAGTTGGCCTGATGCCAAGATCTGAGAATATGCTCAATATCCTTCAATACTATCCTCTCAATGGAAAGGAAGCCTCCTCCACTGAAAATGAGCACTGAAATGGCCTAGATCTAGAGATCTAGTCTCCACTTGTTGCAACCTGTAAAACAACCAAACCCTCAACAGGATCTGCATTGTAAATGAAAGATGAAGCTTGGCCTTAAGCCTGATAGTGGAAAATGTAGTACAAGACTCCTCCAAGAGATTCTCAATGGAAGAGGTGCGATTCCCAATCATGAACACCCTGTGCTGAACAACACTCTATCTCAGCTAAACAACAAGAGAAAGATATATGTCTAAACATACCATATATTCAGAATTATAATAAACCCATACATAATCAATATGGATGACATCCTCTTCCTTAAATAAGATATGAGCTTGCAAACCCTAAGCCCCATCCAAAAATATCACTACATTCACACAAAGCATCTCCATCTAAAACTGTGTTGTCCCTCATTGATGACCACTCCTCCATGATAGGGTTGTTGAGTTGGTCAAGGTTGACCCAGTCAAAGTGATCCAACCCCTTTCACACCAAGGGTGATTTAATTAAGCTGCCAATATTTGTCTCTTTCACATTGGCATTGATTTATTCATTATTAAGGAGAATTATGGACCTCCTTTGCCCTCTTATTCTTTAAACAAAGCAACAAAACAAAATTGAATATTCCAACTAGCTCATGGCTAATTGGGAATATTACAGTCCTCCCTTCCCAAATGTTGCTTGTCTTCAAGCAACTGACAAGGTGAGTGCTGCAAACCTTCATCATTGGTGACACCAACATTTGATAATATTCCCTCATAAAATAAGTGTCCACCAATCCATTCCTCCATGAATTGCTCCTCCAAAGTTCTCATGAGATGCAAATAATCCATCCCATAAGGAGACAATAGTTCAAATGAAAAAAACATGGTTTTCCCAGTGTTCTCCCTGAAACATATAGCATAGTGAACATGGAGAATCTCTCTCCCATAGAACACATACAATCCTCCCATCCTCCCTCCAAACATTCCCATAAAAAGTATAAGTACATCATCAATGTATGGGATCAAAATTAAGTACATACAAACATAAATTTGTGCATATGGAGGTGGGTCATAGTCCCATATGTGGAACCAACACAGTAAATCTCCTGACTGCATTAGATCATGATGTGGTAAGTGGTTTCCCCACCACTTACTTTCTGCCCAAGACATCTCACCATGGATGAAAGTGTGAGATATATTTGGTGCTTTTGAAATGCACACACAATGATATAATATCTCCCTTTGATCTTCAAGGGAGTGGCCATGTTTAGATGTTTTTGTGGCCCAAAGTTGGCCATGAAGTTTATATGGAATAATGCTCCTCCTTGGAGCTATGGCCTGCATATACATGGTGAAAGAATGCACATAAGCATATTCTTCACCAAAATTTCTCCTCATACAAATGGAGTGGTGCGTAGATATATCTCCTCTCATTCCAAAATATGAAAGAGGTGGTTGAATTGACCCCTTCATAGAGTCATGTCTCTCTTCTAACTCCACATGGTTCATGCATCTTTGAAAATGCTGATATAGTTCTTCTTCAAAGCCCTTCCAAGTGTAGCTTCTCATGATAATGTTGTAGAATCTCATGGAATATGTGTGGCTGAAAAAGAAATCTTAATAAGCCCTTTGTAGTAACTTATCCTTGAGCTTGAAGGCTTTAGATAAGAAGATCCTACCATGATAATAGATGACTCCTTCTTGGACTGAATAGCCCTCTTCATGTAGTTGGTCACAAGTATCATGCATGTGTAAAGATCCTTGGAATAATCCACCAAAAGTTGGGATTTCCAATATGGATCAATCTTCCATAGTGACAACGTTGATGATCTATCAAAAGGAATGTCTGCCATATGGCTATTCTTCTCCTTGAAATATCCCATGCCAAAGGTATATGATGGAAGGTTTCTATCCCCTCCTTGCTGCCCTTCTTGCATATGCACATGCTCAAGTAAATATTGAGGCTTTTGAAAGTTAGTCTCCCATGGGAGGCTATCATATATCCAATACTTCCTTGGTTTAATAAAAGCATGCATGTGTGGCCACCATCTTCTATCATGTATGGAATATTTCTTTCTAAGTGAGATCATCTTCTGAGTCTCCATAGCCAAGGAATGGTCTCCTTTCCCCTTGATGGTGTCATCCTCCAATCTTGCATCATTTCCTCTCAGCGCAGTATGAGATGAGAGAGTGGATAATGGTGATAGTGGAAGAATATCTCCCTCCTCCTTGAGCTCACCCATGACTCCCAACGCTATATTTTGGTCTTCTAATGCTCCCATCCTTCCTAGATCTATGAATGGAGCATCAATATGTGAGACATATTTCACCAAATTTGAATCAGGTGGTCTCCCAGGTGGTTTACCACAAGATAATGATGTCTCATGGATCATCCTCATGTGCCCAATAGATGGGATCATCTTATCCCTGCTTCCACTACGCAAATTCAACTCTGTTTCTTGTGTGGAAGTTTTATGATAGTTGGGTATCACTCTTAATGGTGCAAGAGTGCCTCTAATTGGTGCAATTGCTCCATCCTCACCTCTAGGTGGTGGTAGATCATCTCCTGTTATTCCAACGCTATGACCCCTCCTTTGTTATTCTTATTCTTCCTCCTCATCATCTGAGAAGACCTCTATGTAATGTGCTTTTCCAACTGCACATCTATGTCCAAGTGCCCAAGCTTCTTGGCATGTGAATCAAAGCTTCCTCCTCCTCAAATATCTTCAGACATCATCATCAAGAGGTTTTTTATTTTGACTCTCCCTTGAAGGAGGTGCCTTCTCTTATTTTCCCTTTGATGGAAAAGAGGGCTTATGCTGAAATGTTGCCTTTGCTTTTGGAAAGGCATCTTGAAGGTCTCTAGCCCTTTCAATGGCATCTTGTAGGGTAGTGGGCTTGGTAGACTTAACCAACCCATGAAGAGGTTCATCTAACCCATGAATGAACATACACACCCTTCTTGTTGCAGATAAATCAGGAACCATAAAAGAAAGTCTTAAAAATACAGAGATGTAAGTTTCTGCATTACCTGATTGTTTTAGCTTTGTAAGCCCCATGAATGGTGCTTCGGGATCTCTTCTATCAACCTTTCCACCAACCTTCTAGTGAACTCTAAATAAACAGTCACATTGGCATGACCCAATGTAGACAAGCCATGGAACCACCAGTCATGTGCTTCACCTTCAAGGTGCAACACTGCAATCTTAATGGCCTCCATTTCTGGAACCTTGTTCAACTGAAAGTAGATGTCAAGTTTCTATACCCATGATTTGGCAGTGCACTTGACCCATCAAATTTGGGTAAAAATAATCTTCCCATAGTGTGGTGTCGATCATGATTTTGAATGAATCCACCACCTCTATGATGATGCCTTGGTCTTCTATTGTCCTTGATTTGAAAAAACTCCTGAAAACTCAAGTGGTCCTTTAATCTCTAAGTTTGAGATTCAAACTCCATAAAATAGTCTTCAAGGGATTCTTGCTCTTGAAACCCTTCATTCCCCACAGCCAAAAAAGTAGGCATAGTAGAGCATTGGGAAACTTTTGGTTGATGCACTGGTTGATCATTCCAGTGGTGAGATATGCCAAAGCCTTCACCATGATGAAATCCTTTTGGGGATTCCTTAAATCTATCCATCCTCATTTCTTTAATCTCTCTAGAAATATCTTGCATGGCTCTAAGAAGGATCTTAGGGAACTCATTCTCTTCATCTTCACCTCTAGATAAAGAGATTTTACCCTTGTCTTCTTTGTCATTTGTATAATCAAATTTCTGATGTCTTCTTCTTTGATACATCCTCTCTCTATCAGTAAGAGGCTCTCCTTATTCAGATGACATATTGGCTTTTCAAGATGCACAGGCTTTGCCAAGATCATGCTCCGATACCACTGTAATATTCCCAAAGGAAAAGCAGGAATATAAAACAAAATGCTGGAACAATAATGCAAATCATCATAATAAAGCAAGAGGCCAATATGGAGACCTTTCATATATTATAACAACAGAAAAATATGTATAATAAATGGGCCATAAGATGCATAACAAGAAGTACAAGCCTCCAATTGATGAAATCCCTCAATATGAGGTGCTGCAACTATATAGAAAAGCTAGAAAACCCTTACAACGTTATTTTATTATCTCTGCTACAACAAATGATTACACATCAGATCTAGGGCTGATATGTGCCTCGAAAGATAGATCTATATCATATTTGAGCACTATACAAGCTCCTTTAAACAACCCCTTAAGGGTTTTCAACAAAACACCAAGTACAAGTTGTAGATATGAGATCTAAGACTGCAGATCTATTGCAAAATACAGATATGGAAAGTGGGGCTGATCTGATTTGATTAATACAATAACCTCCTCCAATAGATCCTCTAAGTGAAAGGAAGATCCCCTTCATTAGAAAATCAGCTCTCCAAATGGTGTGCTAAACCACCCTGCAACTCCTCCTACATAAATAACGCAAATTTGGAAGAAAAATGCATTGTAGGGATGAATATATAGTTGGATTGATGCCAAGATTTGAGAATATGCTCAATAGCCTTCAATACTATCCTCCCAATGGAAAGGAAGCCTCCTCCACTGAAAATGAGCATTGAAATGGCCTAGATCTAGAGATCTAGTCTCCAGTTACTGAAACCTGCAAAACAACCAAACCCTCAACAGGATCTGCGATGTAAATGAAAGATGAAGCTTGGCTTTAAGCCAGATAGTGGACAATGTAGTACAAGACTCCTCCAAGAGATTCTCAATGGAAGAGGTGCGATTCCCAATCATGAACACCCTGTGCTGAACAACACTCTATCTCAGCTAAACAACAAGAGAAAGATATATGTCTAAACATACCATATATTCAGAATTATAATAAACCCATACATAGTCAATATGGCTTCCATCCTCTTCCTTAAATAAGATATGAGCTTGCAAACCCTAAGCCCCATCCAAAAATATCACTACATTCATAGAAAGCATCTCCATCTAAAACTGCGTTGTCCCTCATTGATGACCACTCCTCCATGACAACACCGTTGATTTGGTCAATGTTGACCTAGTCAAAGTGATCGAGCCCCTTTCACACCAAGGGTGCTTTAATTAAGCTGCCAAGATTTGTCTGTTTTACATTTGGCATTGATTTATTAATTATTAAGGAGAATTATGGACCTCCTTTTCCCTCTTATTCTTTAAGCAAAGCAACAAAACAAAATTGAATATTCCAACTAGCTCATGGCTAATTGGGAATATTACTAGCTCTGATACCACTGTAATATTCCCAAATGGGAAAAGCAAGAATATAGAACAAAATGTTGGAACAATAATGAAAATCATCATAATAAAGCAAGAGGCCAATATGGAGACCTTTCATATGTTATAACAACAGCAAAATATGTATAAGAAATGGGCCATAAGATGCATAACAAGAAGTACAAGCCTCCAATTGATGAAATCCCTCAATATGAGGCGCTGCAACTATATAAAAAAGCTAGAAGACCCTTACAACGTTATTTTATTAGCTCTGCTACATAAAATGATTATACATCAGATCTAGGGCTGATATGTGCCTCAAAAGATAGATCTATATCATATCTGAGCACTATACAAGCTCCTTTAAATAACCCCTTAAGGGTTTTCAAAAAAATACCAAGTACAAGTTGTAGATCTGAGATCTAAGACTGCAGATCTATTGAAAAATACAGATCTAGAAAGTGGGGCTGATCTGATTTGATTAATACAATAGCCTCCTCCAATAGATCCTCTAAGTGAAAGGCAGATCCCCTTCACTAGAAAACCAACTCTCCAAATGGTGTGCTAAACCACCCTACAACTCCTCCTACAGAAATAACACAGATCTGGAAGAAAAATGCGTTGTAGGGATGAATATATATTTGGCCTAATGCCAAGATCTGAGAATATGCTCAATAGCCTCCAATATTGTTTTCCTAATGGAAAGGAAGCCTCCTCCACTGAAAATGAGCACCAAAATGGCCTAGATCTAGAGATCTAGTCTCCACTTGCTGCAACCTGCAAAGCAACCAAACCCTCAATAGGATCTGCACTGTAAATGAAAGATGAAGCTTGGCCTTAAGCCTGATAGTGGACAGTGTAGTACAAGACTCCTCCAAGAGCTTCTCAATGGAAGAGGTGGGATTTCCGATTAGGAACACCCTGTGCTAAACAACAATCTATCTCAGCTAAACAGCAAGAGAAAGATATATGTCTAAACAAACCATATATTCAAAAATGTAATAAACCCATACATAATCAATATGGCTGCCATCCTCTTCCTTAAATAAAATATGAGCTTGCAAACCCTAAGCCCCATCCAAAAATATCATTATATTCACACAAAGCATCTCCATCTAAAACTGTGTTGTCCCTCATTGATGACCACTCCTCCATGACAACGTTGTTGATTTGGTCAAGGTTGACCCAGTCAAAGTGATCCAACCCCTTTCACACCAAGGGTGCTTTAATTAAGCTGCCAATATTTGTCTCTTTCACATTTGGCACTGATTTATTCATTATTAAGGAGAATTATGGACCTCCTTTTCCCTCTTATTCTTTAAACAAAGCAACAAATGAAAATTGAATATTCTAACTAGCTCATGGCTAATTGGGAATATTACAACAGCATAGTGAACCCACGCAGCCTATGCAAAGTGACGTAGTCCAGTGCAGGGACTGTGTAGAGAAACACGCAGGCAGATGTAGGGGAAGTCAGAGGCTCTTCCGAGTGTCAGAAAATTGTCAGAAGGAGCCGAGAATTTTGTCTCAGGTGTTTTATGATTTTATCTGGCAATTTATTCCTTGTAAAGATAAATTTGTTGAAGAATAATAATAAAACCCTCATCTGCTGCATTGATTTTCCCACATTGGGTTTTTCCGGGGACAATTGTCCAAAAATAAGTGTTTACATGTGATTGGTTCTTATGCTTATGTTCTTTACTGTTTACTTCTCTGCATATATAATTGTGAATCTTGCAGTAGTATTTATTTCGAAGTTTACTGATAGATTTATGTAAATAACTTATTGGAGTAATAAGTAGGAGAAATAAATCTATCACTACAACTGTAGATTGAAATTTTCACATGGTATCAGAGCCAGAGATGAGTAACAGGAATGGAGAATCGACAAGTGAACAGAAATCCGACATTGCTGCAGCAACTCAGAGGGGTTCATGCAGTTCTCTAGAAAGGAAGAGAAGCATGAAAGAACATATGGATCACGATGTTTATGTTCTAGCATCCAGACTAGAAGAAGATTTTTCTTGTGTGTCAAGCCCTATTTCTCCTCAAGTTTGGGACATTGACAGTGAAGCTTCTGCTCAATGACAAGTATGCAAGAATGTTTTTCCGACTATCGAGAGGAACAGATGAACTTTAAAATTACCATGGGTAATAAAGAAAAATGTACCCTTATTGGAAAAGGTACCATAGTATTTCATACCAATGCTATAAATAAGCTTTTGGCCACTAATGTACTGCCTGTGCCCGGGCTGGGAATGAACTTGCTCTCAGTGTCTTAACTTCAAAACAGAGGCTATGAAGTTTACTTCATTGGTAATAGAGTCTACGTCAAACACCCCAGTTGGAAGACGAAAGCACAAATTAGAGTAAGGAGAAACAAACTTTATAAGCTACAACTCAAATCCCCAATGGCACTAATACGCAACGCTGTTGAAGCGAACCTGAATGAAGTATGGCACAGAAGAATGGGGGATTTGCATCATGGGGCGTTAAAGATTCTCAATAAGACTATCAAGGGAGTTCCAGAACTGAGCACCAAGCGGGACGATGTCTGCAGAGGGTGCATATTGGGTAAATATGCCAAGGCAGTGTATCAGAGACGCATCAATAGGGCCAAGAGTGTATTGGGTTTGATATACTCGGATATCTGCTGACCAATGTCCATTAGAGCTCTTATTGGTGTCGAGTATTTCGTCATCTTTATTGATGACCATTCCAGGAAAACCTGGATCTACTTTCTGAAGACCAAGGACGAAGTCTTTAGTCGATTTAAAGAGTTTAAAGCTCTGGTAGAACATTTGACAGGAAAGAGGATCAAGGTGTTGCATTCAGACAATGGTGGTGAATACACAAACAAGGAATTCACCGGGTTCTGTGCAATGGAAGGTATCAGAAGAGAGTGGACCGTTTCATATAATCCAGAGCAGAATGGTGTGACAGAAAGGAAAAATAAGACTATTGTCGAGGTTGCAAGGGCGATGTTGTATGATCAAGACATACCCAAATTTCTGTGGGTTGAAGCTTGTAATGCAACTGTCTATGTTTAGAACAGGATTCCTCACAATTCATTGGGAAATATCATGCCAGAAAGTGTCTTCACTGGCAATAAGCCTGAGGTGAGTCACTTTAGGATCTTTGGCAGTACAACATACTATCATGTGCCCAGTGAGAAGAGGAAGAAGTTGGACATGACTACAGAAAAGGGGCTTTGGTAGGATACAACGAGAATGCAAAGGCATATCGCATCTACATTCTGGAGAGGAGGAAAGTTGTAGTGTGGAGGGATGTGAAATTCATGGAGGAGAGGGCCTTTAAAAGATCTCGTGAGTTGCCTTCTGATATGCAGTCTGAGGAGGATCCGCTGGTTCAACCAACAACCTTCGATAGATAATTCTGCTGTCTCTCCAAGGAATGGGGATCCAAGGGACACTTCTTCCGAGGACTTGCAGGAGGGAGAGTAGGTAAATCCGCCCACTACCAGTGGGAGAATGAGCAGGGAACTACGACAAATTATGAGGGACACAGAAGACTTTATCGCAACCCCCCGAGATATTAAGAGACAACATGAGAAACCTTAGAGGTACCAAGCCTTGGTTGCACAGGTTGGAGAACCTTCTAGTTTCTGGGAAGCAGCTCAACACCAGGTATGGGTAGATGCGATGGTGGAAGAGTACAATTACATCATGACGAATGATGTCTGGGAGGTGGTACCCAGACCTCAGGAGAGATCAGTTGTAGGTTCAAGGTGGATCTACAAGATCAAGTATGCTGTAGATGGCAACATTGAGAAATTTAAGGTCAGGTTTGTGGCTAAGGAGTATGCTCAGAAGGAAGGGATAGATTATGAATAAACCTTTGCCCCAGTAGCCATATATACCTCCATTAGGTCCGTAATATCCCTTGTTGCGTAGATGGGATGGGAGATTCACCAGAGGGGCATCAAGACTGCATTCCTGAATGGGGTGATAGTAGAGGAGGTGTATATTGAACAACCAGAAGGCTTCGAGATGCATGATTAGAAGATTCATGTGTGCAGCCTTAAGAAAGCCTTGTATGGACTAAAGCAAGCTCCTAGAGCTTGGTATGGTCGAATTGACAACTACTTGTAGAATATGGGATTTGTCAAGAGTGACGCATATCCCAATCTCTACTATCTAAGGGTAGGGAGTGAACCCCTAATACTGGTTTTATATGTAGATGATCTATTTCTGACAGGATCATCGAGGCTCATCAAATACTGCAAGGAGAATTTGGCTATGAAATTTGAAATGAAGGATCTAGGGCTAATGCATTATTTTTTGGGGTTGGAAGTTTGGCAGTAGATGTTAGAATTTACGGCAGAAATAATAAAAAATTTACCGAGAGGAATAAACATAAAGCACCAGAAACAAATCATTAACATAAACACAGATGTTTATGCGGGAAACCCCAAATCCGGGGCAAAACCCAACCAATGAAATTTCATTAAGCATTGGCCAAAACCCTGGCCAATCCGGCCAAGTGAGCCTTCACCGCTCACCTCCATGCCTAGATTACAATGAAGTCTTCCCAGCCTTTTATAGGCTCCATTACATGCAATACCATGGGCCGAAAAAACGTAGGTGCATAATACCATCTGCCCCAAAACCACTATTATTCACCCTAGTCAACATTGACTCTATCCTGAGTCAATTTTACCTAACAATTCCCCCCTTAAACTTGACTTGGGGTTTCTTGACTAATCCAGCCAAAATTTCCAAGTGAGACAATCCCTCTCACTCTAGCCCTTCCCCCATCAAATTTTTATCCAGGGTAGTTTTTAACTTGACACCCCCCTATCACCTAGGCATAACCCAGACT
The DNA here is from genome assembly GCA_034641835.2 of Pinus albicaulis. Taxonomy (NCBI): domain Eukaryota; kingdom Viridiplantae; phylum Streptophyta; class Pinopsida; order Pinales; family Pinaceae; genus Pinus; species Pinus albicaulis. Next base: position 1,299,178,233 of record CM076583.1, on the reverse strand, counting down.
TTATCAGTGATTACCTAGGGGTACACATGCCATACCAGGTCTTACAACAAGATGCCCATTTACATGAAAAAATTAACTCCATTATAATAATAGTAGTTTTTTTTGTTTCATTGTTGCTTTCATTTGTATGACCATTCTCTCATTTTGACAGACTTCGTGCCTGATGCTTTCCTAGCGCATCGAAATTTGATAGCTTCCCTTATCCAAATGTGGTGACTTCATCTCTGTAACGATTACCTTTAACATATGCCTCCTCGGATCCAACTGTAAAACAATGTAAGAGTCCATCATCGTCATTGTCAATGACGATGATTTCCAACTGTTTTCTGTTGTAACACATAGATCTCCATCTTCACATACTCCAATGTGTGTGAGTAGTGCCAAAATTCCTTCTCGACATAGCATGAATTCCTGCACAACGATTTCTGAGATGCAGAGCTACACCTATCATCAAAGCCATCGACCAAACTTCCTCTAGAACTTTGACAAGGAAATGAACCCCAGACAACCACTGTCATCGCTCATATTTTCCGCAGTATTTTCTTTGCACATGTGCTTACGAGACAGTAGCATCGAAATTTATATCTGGGTTCTATTGATATCACTAGTGGAATTATATAAACCACCTCCCATTGATAGATGCTATTTTTGTTCAACTCGTATGCTAACATGTCGCATGGAGGAGTTTACCAATATATCAACCCCCACCAACTCGCAGACTTGGAACACCATTGCACCCTTTTTAATATTGATTGTCTAGCCATCCACAGTAGCACCTCCTCTAGCTCTTCGACCTTCCAGAAATTGGCACCATGGGAGAGAAATGTGATAGCCACGTTGTGGAGGATTATGTCGAATTCCTTGTCCCTCTACATTATATCCATTGTTGTATTCCAAGTGACCATCGTAACTAGTGTTATCAAACACATCTCAAAACCTGGACATTTTCTACTGAGCTTGTCATGTCCACAAATTCCCTCCGATGTTTACAGACCACCAATAGATCAACACCTCTAACACACTGCTAGCACCACTGCAAACCCCACAACTTCTTCACTGCCATAGCAGATCTCCTCAGCCATGTCGACTGCTTCCTAGATCTGATCTTCCATTCACTGAGTTTTCAATTAAATAAGATACTGACTAATAAATCTTCCTCCTCTATGCATGAGCTGCATGGATTCTAGATCCACACCAGATCTAGTTTCTGGCACTGTAAAAAAAAATTTCGCACGAGATCACAGCCATATGAATCAATTGTCGAATCCTCTAATCATTAGGTTATAGATAGATTTTCTTCACATGTAAATATGTCTACTACACAACAGATCTAGATTATTTCTGTGCAGATATATCCAATCAAACTTCACACAGTTGATCCCACTTCTTCACACAGATATATTTTTTGTTTAGGAAGATTTGTCCACCATCGAACTTTACACAACAGTAATGAAACAATAAGATTATTACACCAGCTCTGATACCAGTTGTTAGAATTTATGGCAGAAATAATAAACGATTACTGAGAGGAATAAACATAAAGCGCCAACAAAAAATCATTAATATAAACATAGATGTTTATCCAGGAAAACCCCAAATCCGGGTCAAAACCCAACCAATGAAATTTCATTAAGCATTGGCCAAAACCCTGGCCAATTCGGCCAAGTGAGCCTTCACTGCTCACCTCCATGCCTACATTACAATGAAGTCTTCCCAGCCTTTTATAGGCTCCATTACATGCAATACCATGGGCCGAAAAACCATGGGCGCATAATACCATGTGCCCCAAAACCACTATTATTTACCCTAGTCAACATTGACTCTATCCTGAATCAAGTTTACCTAACAATAGAAGGGGGAGATATTTCTTGTTCAAGGAAGATATACTTTAGAGATTCTGAAGATATTTCAGATGGAAGATTGTAGACCCATGGTGACTCCAATGATCACCAATTGGAAGAAAATTGACACGTCTGAAGATGATGAGGCTAATCCTACTCTGTATATGCAACTCATAGGATCTTTGATGTATTTGGTAAACACTAGGCCATACATCTGTTATGTTGTAAATACCCTTAGTCAGTTCATGGTGGAACCTAAGAGGGCTCATTGGGCAGCAACTGAGCATGTTCTCAGGTACCTTCAAGGAACAATCGAGCTTGGATTGAAGTACGCTAGTGGTAGTGATATCAAGTTGAGTGGGTTCACCTATGCAAATTGGGTCGGGAGTCCAGTAGATCAGAAGAGTACCAGTGGGTATTGTTTCAGTCTAGGATCTGGGATGACTTCCTGGTATAGCACGAAACATAAATATGTAGAAATGAGCTCAACAGAGGCGGAATATATGTCATATGGCTTCAAAAAATGCTTATGAACCTACTGAAGGAGAAAATGGAAGTGACCAGTATTTTGTGTGATAATCAGAGTTGCATAAAGCTCTCTGAAAATATTGTGTTTCATGATTGGTCGAAGCACAATGATATAAGGTGTCACTTCATCAGAGACTGTGTCCAACGGGGAGCTGTACAGTTGTAGTACACTCTAACGGGAGAATAAGTGGCAGACATTCTCACGAAGGCTCTGGGAGGACTAAGTTTGTATAATTTAGAGAGGAGATGGGGATGATCAAGAATCCATTCCAATAGCATAAGTGGATAGGATCATGATTCGGAGGGAGCTGCAGTACAGATGAAGCAGTGACAATGGCAGTGTCATGGGTACCAGTACAAAAAGCAGCAACACAACAGATGAGGGGTAGCATCCAGAGATCAACAATGCAGAGGATGCTTCAAAAGCAGAGCAGCATGCAACAGGCATATTGTTAGAACACTTTCCTTGCTAAGAGGGAGTGTTGATTTTTGTAGCATCAGAAAGTGTTCTAAGTCTCAAAATTTGTGAGGATACTTGGACATCAGTATTCCAAAGAACCCAGAATAGTTTGTGGAAATTCAACTCGGTTCATGTCTTATAAAAATAATTAATTATTTTAATGGAGACCCTAAGTCTAAACTTAGGGAAATTAAATAATTAAAGGGTATTAATAAGACAGAGTGTGAATCTTCTAGAGAATGAAGATCAAATTAATTTTTAATCGGAGCCATTGATTAGACTTCTAATCTGGGTTGTTGATTCATCAACGAGAAGATTATAAAAGAAGGCTTGAGGGTCATTTGGAAAGCAATTCGGGCATACATTCAGTACCCGAAGAAGATCGATTTTGAAGGAATAGAATTTGATTTAAGTGGGTGAGTTTCAGGGCGAAGAGTTGTAGAAGTATAAGGAGAAGAGGGAGTCAACAGTGACTGAGCTCGAGGACAGAGGGACGCAGAGGGTCACAGAAGGCAGCGCAGAGCTGCAGTGCAATGAACCCACACAGAGCCTACGCAGGGTGACGCAGTCCAATGTAGGGACTGCACAGAGAAACACAAAGACATAAGCAGGGGAAGTCAGAGGCTCTTTCGGGTGTCAGAAAATTGTCAGAAGGAGCCGATAATTTTGTCTAAGGTGTTTTTAGATTTTATCTGCCAGTGTATTCCTTGTAAAGATTCATTTGCTAAAGAATAATAATAAAAATCTCTTTTGTTGCACCAATTTTCCCACATTGGGATTTTCTGGGGACAATTGTTCAAAAATAAGTGTGTACATGTGATTGGTTCTTATGCTTATGTTCTTTACTGTTTACTTCTCTGCGTATAAAATTTTGAATGTTGTAGTAGTATTTATTTCGAAGTTTACTGATAGATTTCTGTAAATAACTTATTGGAGTAATAAGTAGGAGAAATAAATATATCACTACGACTGTAGATTTCTAGATTGAAAATTTCACAGTATAGACTCTTATTCTCCGCCACATCGTTAGATGCAAACATACAGTACCTCAACACATCATCCTTGCAAATTTTGGAGCTCAGCCGTTTCATCTTGAGACGGTCTTCAGTTTGGTCTCATTCTTGCATCGCGTCTGAGGCTTTGCAGGCTCGATACAGAGTAGGGATCAGTATCCTTACTTGTCATATTTATCTTCTGAGACTATTTCTCGTTCTACCCCCTCGGGCCGGGCTATATGTTGGTTTACAGGTGTTTCAGATCTCTTAGAATCAATGGGCATTCAGTTGGATTGTCTCCCTCCTTTCCGATATTCCTTAGATGCTCCTAGTCACCTTTTATCTACTAGACAGGAGCTGAACAAGATCATCAGGGAGGACATCTACAGGCAGTTCGTCCAAGTTACCTGGATCAATCCTCCGGGAGGGTTGCGCCTAAAGATGGCCTTCTACGCTGAGCACTTCTTGGAGTTGAGAGATAGGCTCATTGTTCGACCCCAGTACACGTTTCACCATTGGATGCATGCTATTCACTTTCCTCTAGGCTAGTTCAGAGTAGGCTCCCATAGACTTCGGCTAGAGACAGGCCACCAGATTGATAGAACAAACAAAATCTATTAGGTATGTAATTTACAAGATGTGGAGACCGAGGTGCACTTCATTTTTGGATGCCTTGTCTTATACGAGATCAAAGGAATGTTCCATTGCTTGTTCAAAGATTCTCAGACCCTCGCCGACTTTTTCAGATAACGTGATCATAGACGTTTGGCCCTATATATGCAGGAGGCTCTCAAGTTTAGAGCGCATATTATTCAATCTCCCATCAAACCATACCACACACAGAGGATCACGACATTTTTCAGGCTACTACCTTCATACAGGGGCACCAAGAAACCGATTGATACCCGTTCATATCCATGCTCTAGATCAGTGAGGATCCATGGAACCTCACCTCGACACATGAGATTTCAGCGACAAATCCATCTTAAATTTGTTTCTGGGAGACAAGCTAGGTCCTCCAGACCTCAGCAGTGCGCGAACTCCCTCAAGAAATGATCTAGACAGTCCACACTTTCCACTAGCCCTTCATCGGGCCTACTGACTTTGTGGAGTTTCTTTGGTGTTCATTCAACCTCGAATGTTAAGAGAGACAAGTTTGATCCTCAGGCCCATTAGCTCCTGGATATTCTCTGCCATATGTTCCTGCATTGTACCTTTTATATTCATGCATTATGTTGTTATAGGAGACTGTTTGGTTCTCCCGCATTGTATGGACATCATTATACTCAACAGTCCCTTTGACCTACTTTATGGTCATTAGTTGGACATAAATAAATACAATTATCTTATCTTATATTTTTCATTAACAACTGCATAGAATATTTTTGTTTTGCAACACATCACGTTAGGATTGCATACTTAAGTATTGGCCAATCTTGAAATCCTTATTTTCCCGGTGAACACCAAAGGTCGGTCTTGACACATCTTTCATAGACCATTGTGTTCAAGTTCTGAGGTACAATACCATAGTTAAATTTATGAGATTGGTCCTTTCCTAAGTTTGAAAATAGCAGTAATTTGGTTAAGGTCAGATACATAAGATAATTGTATTTATGTCCAACTATTGACCACAAAGTAGGTTAAAGAGATTGTTGAGATGTCACATTAATGCTAAAGAACCAAACAATTTCCTATAAAAGATACAATGCATGAAGTATGAAAGATACAATGCATGAAGTATAAAAGGTACAATGCATGAACATAAAATATACAATGCATGAAATGTCATGGCAAAGAAGATCCCCGAGCTAATGGGTTTGAAGATCATACCAATCTCTCCTAACATCTGAGGCTGAATGAAGAACACTGAATAAAACTCAACAAAGTTTGTTGGCACGTTGAAGAGTCGGTGGAAAGTGTGGACTGTCTACTAAATCATTGCATGGGGGATTTTGCATACTTTTGAGGTTTGGAAGACCTACTCCGTATCCCAAGAACGATATGAGATAGATCGGCTGTTGAGATCTCGTGTGGCGAGGTGAAGTTCCACGAATCCTCACTGATCTTGTGTGGCGAGGTGAAGTTCCACGAATCCTCACTGAGATCTCGTGTGGCGAGGTGAAGTTCCACAAGATGTACTAGTATCAATCGGTCTCTTGGTGCCCTTATCTGAAGGTTGAAAAATGTCGTAATCCTTTGTGTGGGATTTTGTCTGATCGGAGGCTGAAGAATATGTCGTGATCCTTAGAGTGACTAACGACTCATGAGTGGCCCTATAGTTAAGTGTTGGAGATACCTATGGAATTTGCAAGAAGAAGAAGAAGAAGTTATTTTAACGTCTATAAGGCTAAAGATAGCCTATGGGACATATTGCTTCTCTATCTGTCTCTTTTATTTTTCCCTTTTCCTATGAAATTTCACAATAAACTCTCCCAGCTTCTCGAAAAATCTCTTGATGAATAAAATATCCCAAGACCTAGCTGCCAAAATATTTGCATAACTTTCTCTACTATCTTTGAAGGCCTCACATTCTAAAATGAAATGATTTTCTATTTCCACTTTTCTGAAAGAGAAAAAAATACACACTCTTTCCTCCCACACTTCTTTTGGCCTTTTCCAGCGCCCTGTTTCACAACGGATTTTATGTGAATTAGCCCTGAATTGAGCGATAATAATTTTGGCTCTCTAAGAAATATTAGCCCTTATGTACGCTTCTTCTTCATGATTATGAGAGGGATTAAACTCTTCAATATAATAATTTTTCTCTCTCCCTAACTCCTTCTCCCAAGTACATTTGTGAAACTTATCCATAAAAAAAGCTTTTATCTCTTTACTATTTTGGGGACACATGCTCAAGAAAATGCCCCATTTGCTAAACCATTTGTTATTTTTCCGCATCCAAGTATTCTTTCTTGTGCACAATACGTCATTAAAGACAATCTTAGGGCATCTTCTCTCTTCCATTTGCTCAATTTATTTTAAATACCTTATAACTTTCACCGAGGAAACTCATCTTTGAATGCTTAGTAAACCTCTACCTCAAAGTTGTTATTTGGGTGACAAATTTCTTCTGTCTTTCTTCACCCCATCCATCAGCCACATTTTCTCCTTCTGCAATCAGTTTTGGTATCCATTCGCAGTTATTGAAGGAGAGGAAATGCCCGAATGAAATATAGAGGGGCAACAAAATCGCCCAAGTATGATATCCTAGGGGCATGATATTATCTTCGATTTTGCGATCCTCCTTTTGATTGCAACAACCCTGAATATCATACAATGACGGTCCTGAAGTTTTGATTGGTCGCCATACTCCTAAATTGATCTTTCATAACAACAAATTTTCAGTGATGTGACATGTTCCGACAACTTTCTTCAACAATATACTGATTACCTGCAATATCAGGGGAGAGTCACCACACTAATCTCCATGGGTTTCATCAAGATTCCCACATTCTCTGTCCTGGAGATGACCATCATTATCGGTAGAATAAGGCCCTCAGGGTTTTTCTTGATTATACACAGAAATCAGACTCATAATTAGATCGACTCGATACTCTTCTCTACCCCAACGACCATAAGCTCAAAATGATGCTCAACGTTGTCACTAGAGATAGAACAATCCAAATTTAAGGCAGGAATATTGGTGCCTGTAGTGCTGGAAAGCGTCATAGGTTGCCCACCAAATATCCCATCAGCATCATTCCTATAATCTGAATCCATGAACTTACTGCAAATTTGATCTGCCCTCCTTTAAATCTAGGATGACGATTTTTTCTTCCATGCCTTTAGGGGTGTCTTCAAATTCATCAACACTTGACGCCCTAATCATCATTAAATTCATCAAACACTTGTCACCCTATCATCTTCTCAGCATAGAGCCCAAAACGTTTTTTTTTCATGCCGGTTGCATCACAATCAATGGTTACTTCATAACCATGAACGTCTTCTTCAATGCTGGTTTCTTTGCGAGTTGTCTTTAAGCGAGATTTTTTGAAAAGTTTTCTGGTTTATTTTCTGATGTGTCTAATTCATCAACACTTGATGTCCTTCTCATCATTAAATTCATCAAACATTTTCCACCCTATTATCTTCTAAGTATAGGGCCCAAAACATTTTTTTTCATGCTTGTTGCATCACGATCAATGGCTGCTTCATAACTATGAACATCCTCTTCAATGATGGTTTCTTTGCGAGTTGTCTTTAAGTGAGACTTTTTGAAAAGTTTTTCGGTTTAGTTTTTAATCTAATTTGTCTAGAATCTGCCAGGAATTCATTGAAATCACAAGTTTGATGGGTGAACTCTGCACAATCGAAGTGCCCCAGTGCTTTTTCAAGGTGTTGAATACATATATGCAATCAAAAATTCGGTTTAAGTAACACAAATCAAGATTTCACCATAAATTTTCCCTCAGATTTCGGCCAAAAATCCACCGGAAACTCCAAAAAATCGAACTTAAAAACAACTTTGTTTCTTTGTCTTCAAGCGATGGGTGAGGGCACTCATCAATGAGCCCTTCCAATCAATCAATTTTTTTTTTTTAATCATGTACAAAGTGGGGGAATTTCTCCTCATCATAGCCTCAATGTGCACCAAATGCCTCAAGAAATTCTAAGCCTCAATATGCACCAAATGCCTCAATAAATTCTAAGAGGCAAGGTCAAGATTGTAGAACTGGCTCCTTGCAATACCTTTCAAACTAAGTGCAAAAAATTTGTCATAATGTCCTTATAAAAAAAGTGAGGGTTGTTGGTGAATTTCATATAAGCAAATCTTAGGTCTCACCTAGATTACTCCGACTAGTCACCAAGTCACCATGGGAAAAACAAAAAACAAAAAACCATAAAGGCAAGTAAATGTTGAGTGATCAAATCACGATATCCATTAAAACTTTGCACTTCCTCCAAGTCCACATATGGATGCTCATGTGAAAGATTTTGACTTCTTAGAAAAATCAACTGCACATGTGCTATCCATAGAGTAAACTCCATCTTCTCTTGACTTGTAAAACATCGAAGTTTGAAAAAATAAATAAAAAAAATGCAATAAATGCTAAACACACCTCATATAAATATCATGGTGGAGTCACCAAGATGAACAAACTTCAATGAGCATTCATGGTTAATGGATGTGCTCACCTCTACACCCAACAACGTCTTCAAAATCTATAGGAATAAGAGTTTCATCCCATCATGGAGTTGCTATGTAATAATATCTTTAATAATGCACTCTCACAAATATCATTTTCCTGGAAAATGTGCTTTATCCTTGGAAACTACACCAAAAATTATTACCACCCAAATTGTACATGCAAAACAAAAGCCCCAATCTACAATGCACAATTCGACATGAACCTTTTATGAAGGTCACCCACTGTCACCTCAACGCCCTATCCATTCACTTTAGGGTGACTCTCATCCAATTCAAGGGGGCCTTCCCTACTAGGATGACTAAGGCATAGTCAAAAGAGCACACAATGATGTCGCTAGTAACCTCAGTGAAACACGTTTTGGAGATTTTTTAGGGTTTTTTGAAAAAGGAAAAAAGTACAGCGATACGAAGGTCGACATTAGTATCCCACTAGGGCTATGGAGTCAATATGAACCAATTTTTCATATGAGTGCCCTGTAGGTGATACAATGCACCAGGCCATCAAGTTATAAAAACGCACTGGCGCGTTAAAGGAAAACCGCACCGGTGCATGCAACGCCTATCAGACTGCCTGGGTGGTAGCCGGTGATAAAGCACAGTGTGCATTCTAATTGGTATTGGTATTTGTGTGGTGTCCATAGGTTGTAGAAACACACCAGTGCATAGTATCACACAAACGCACCGAGCGTGCTAATTGGTATTTGTTGACACCCAATCGTAAGAGGTTGGGTGAGATTGTATATTATTGTAATTTAGTAAATAAGGAAGGACAAGTGTCATTGGGAAGTGAATTCCAATAGCCTCACCTCCATGTATAAATACACACACAATCTCCATCCAATATACATTGAGTTTTGCGGAGTTACCTCCTGGTTTGACATGGTATCAGAGCCAGTCCCATTTTTGGCATTCCTGCCTTTGGTGTAACTCCCTCATGCTCTGTATTTTTGCAGATTGTCATTGTGCATTTAGTTTTATGCCTTATTCAGTTTTCTTACTGCTCGTCTGCCATTGATGCAATTCTGGAAAATTCTGCAATTTTTTTTACTGCAAGTTCTGCAATTTTTCTGCACAATTTTTCTATAATTTATGCTAATGTGCATTTTCTGCTCAAATTTTGAGCACAGTTAAACTTACTATATGATGTGAAAATTACCTCTCACTCAACCCACCCCTCACCCTCTCTCCACCAGAACCCCTCACCTCCATTTCCACCCCCTCACCCCTCGCACAGCGACCACATTCTTCATGGCCTCTCGGCCTCACTCAACTCACCCTCGACTCACCTTCACTCGCCCTCACCCCTCACTCCACTCATTCCCGAACCCTCCCCTCTCGCTCTTCCCAGCCACCTCCCCCCCTCTTTGCACCCGCCCCCCCTCCTCTTAGCTCTTCCCGCCCCTTACCACACTCACCCTCATCACTCACCCATCGTCCCATGACCACCCGCTCTCGGCTCCTCTTGTCCGCTCATGCCCAACCCACCCCCTTCGCTCCTTCCCCCCCTCTCGGCTCACTCCCACCACCGCTCGTCCCAATGCTCCCCTCTCCTGCGCTCCCGCCCACACATCCTTCCCTCACACCCCCCCCGCTGTTCCTCCACCCCCCCCCTGGGCACCTCCCTCTCTAGGGCTCCGCTGCCTCTGTGTTGCTTTCATTTTGTGAGTTTATCTGGAATCGACCCCACAGCACGCTCCTCTGGTTAAAACCTCCCGGATAGATCTTCCCGGGTTCGTCTACGATTCCGGCTCTCTCGCTTGCCTAAATATATATATATATGTATGTATGTATGTGTGTGTATATATATATATATATATATAATCTATTATTATTTATTTTAATTTTATTTTTAATTTAATTTTATTTATTTTTTAAATTTTTTTTTAATTTTTAATTATTTAATTTTTTTAAAATTTTTTTTTTTTTGCAGAATTGAAACCAGAATTGAGTTTTTTTACCCAGCAAGTATTTTTTTTCCTTCAAAAGAATGCGTTCTCTCATATCTATTGTAGGAGTTGTTCTCTCTGGCAAGGAGAACTATCGTGAATGGTCTCGGAAAATCAAACACACACTCATTTTTAATGAGTTGTGGAAAGGAATTTGTGAAGGAGAAGATGACCTTCCACCAACAAAGCCCACTTCAGACAAGGAGATCGCCATTTGGGAAAACAAGAACTGCAAGGCCTATGACTTGATTGTAGCTTCCGTAAATGAAGAGGCGAGTCACCATATTACACCATTTTCAAATGCCTATCAAGCCTTGAGCAAGCTAAAAGAACTCTATGACTCACATTCAGAACTTGAAGTTGTTCAATTAATGATTAAGTTGTTCAGTCTGGAATTGAAAAATGATGATCCTCTTGCTTTAGCTTCAAAAGTAAGATCCATCATGCATGATATTAAGAGCACTGGTGAAGATGTTGACATATCTCTCATAGCATATGTTAAGGCTTTGTATCCCACTTACTCAAATTATCTTGAGTCATTGCAAGCAAGTGGAAACCTTGTGAAAATCACTTTTGAGTCCCTTGAGAAAAAGTTTGCAGAAAGAGAGAAAGATTTTGGAAAGATGACCACCCCTATGACTTCTGAAGAGGCTGTATGCTTTGCACATAAAGAGAAGAGTCATCCTCAAGATTCTTCCAGAGGAAGAGGTGGCCGAAGAGGAAGAGGAAGAAGAAATTTTAGAGGAAGGAAGGGCAGAGAAACTCAAACTGAAAAATCCGATCTTCATTGCATACGCTGCAATAAAGACTAGCATGATGCATCTACATGCAAGATACCTTGGGATAAAATTGAGCAGCAAAGGAATCAAGAAAAGGTAAAACTAATGACAGAGACAAAGGTAAAGCACCTGAATCCGCTCATTTTGTTATAGCACATTGTAACAATGGAGTAACTGAAAACTTGTTTAATGTTTCATTTACTTCTTGGAGAAATGATTGGTTGCTAGATTCAGGAGCAACATGTCACATGACATTTAGAAAAGATTTTTTTGAAGAATTTGCTGAAAAAGTTGATGGAGCAGTATAATTCACAGATAAATCCAAACTCAAGCCATCAAGGCTTGGCACAATCAGAGGCTTAAGTTGCCTGGTCTTCCAGATCATCTTCTACATGAGGTTCTATACCTCCCTGAGTTGAGGAGAAACTTGCTGTCCTTGGTCCACATCCGCCAGCAAGGACACTCCATTCACATGTTTGATGGCAAGGCTGAGGTTAGAAAAGCATCAGATTGCTCACTTGTCATGGAAGGAATAGAAGGAGGAAGACTCTTGAAGCTGCAAGGTTCCTCTGCTCATACACAAAACTTTGCATTTAGTTCACATCATGATGAAGGTACATTCCCATCAAGTCTTTTATGGCATCCTACATTTGGAAACTTAAATTATGACAACCTTCGATTGTTGAAAAAAAATGGTGTTAATGGACTGCCTACAATTCCTAGGAAACTCAAGCAATGTGATGCTTGTATTCTAGGAAAGCATAGCAAACAGCCATTTCATGATTCATATTCCATAGCACATAGAAAACTTGAGCTTATTCATTCAGATTTATGTGGCCCTATGCCTGTTGCTTCTGAAAATGGAAATAAATATATGATGACATTTATTGATGATTACACCAGAATGTGTTGGGTTTATTTATTGAAGAACAAGTTTGATGCTTTTCAAACATTCAAGAATTTTCATGCATGGATTGAAAATGATGCACAAACTCATATTGGCTCTTTACGTACTAATAATGGAAAAGAATACACTTCAAATGAATTTGAAAATGATCTTCGTCAACATGGGATCAAACATCAAACAACTGTGCCTTATAATCCCTAACAGAATGGTGTAGCTGAAAGAATGAACAGGACAATTTTAAATATGGTTCGCTCCATGATGTTTTTTAAGAATGTAAAATTGATGTTTTGGGCTGATGTAGTTCTATGTGCTGTATACATAAAGAATAGGTGTGCTTCAAATTCAATCAGAAACAAAACTCCTTATGAAATGTGGCATGGCCACATTCCTTCAGTAAAGCATTTCAGGGTCTTTGGTTCGACCTGTTATGCTTTGATACCCAAGGTACAAAGGAATAAACTTGGTGCTAGAAGTCAAAAATGTCTCTTCTTGGGGTATTCCAATAGCTCGAAAGGATATTGTCTTTATGATGAAGTCAATAAGAAGTTTGTAATAGCAAGAGATGTCATATTCCTTGAATCTTCCAAGACTGACAATGTTGTTGAGCGGAAACTTGATCGCTTGGATAGATTCACACATGCAAAGTATTTTCAAGAATTTGATAATCAGATTCCACATCTTGAAGGAGGGATTACTATACTGGATCAATCTGTGGAATCATTTCCCGAAGCACTTTCTCCCCCACCTAAATAACCAACCATGGATGACACCTTGAATGATGTGATTGACAGAATTGAGAGATTGAATCTTGATTCAATTCCAACTCAGTCAAATGAGCAGCCTCGGCCATCTCAGAAAGGTCCCCCCAAATGGTTGACAAAGACACTAGAAAATGTTCATCCCGATGAGGTTGGAAAAACACAAACAAGAAGTTCGACTAGACAAAATGAAGGTGATGTTGATAATTCTGATTCACCTGTTGATATGGATATTGCTTATAACTGTGAATTGAGTTTGCCTATAGATCATGAACCAACTTCCTTCAAAGAAGCCGCTTCTCATGATGAATGGAATGAAGCGATGCAAAAGGAGTATGATGCCTTGATCAAGAATAGCACTTGGAAGCTGGTTGATCCGCCTTTGGGAACCAAACCAATTGGCTGTAAGTGGGTCTACAAGAACAAGTACAAAGCAGATGGTTCACTTGAAAAGCACAAAGCCAGGCTTGTGGCAAAAGGTTTTGCACAGAAAGAAGGGGTCGATTATGAAGAAAATTTTGCTCCCATAGCAAAATGGGCCACCATCCAGACTCTCTTTGCCCTAGCAGCACAGAAGAGATGGAAAGTCCATCAGATGGATGTAAAAATTGCTTTTTTGAATGGAGATCTAAAGGAGAAAGTTTTTATGTCCCAGCCAGAAGGATTTGTTGTGACGGGCTAAGAACACAAAGTATGCAAGATTATAAAATCCTTGTATGGCCTCAAGCAAGCACTGTGAGCCTGATATGAGAAATTAACTGAGCATCTTTTGAAACTTGACTTCAAACATTTTGATCTTGATGATGCAACCTTGTTTGTTAAGAAAGTTGGAAAAATAGTTGTATATCTTGTGGTGTATGTAGATGATCTTTTGATGACAGGGAACAATGAGATTTATATTGAATCCATAAAGAAAGAATTGAAGAAAGGTTTTGAAATGAATGATTTGGGTTATGTTCATTACTATTTGGGTATTGAAATAGCTCAACATCCTAAATTTATATTTCTTTCTCAAAAGAAGTACATTGGAGATCTTTTGAACAAGTTTGGCATGGATGAATGCAATCCCTTAACCACTCCAATGGAACAAAATTTAAAGCTCACATCCATTGAAGGGAAGGAATTCGAGGATGCAACAAAGTATAGACAGCTTGTTGGAAGTCTTATCTACTTGACTACCACCAGACCAGACATCTCATTTGCTGTTGGAATCCTCTCCAGGTTTATGCAAAAACCTTGTGAAGGACATTGGTCTGCTGCAAAAAGAGTTATAAAGTACTTGAAGGGGACTCAAGACTTTGGACTCAAATATACACAGGTAGGCGATTTCAGCTTGATCTGATACTTTGATTCAGACTTTGATGGGGACAAAGAAACTTGGGTGTTTACTTCATGTTATACCATGAGTCTTGGATCAGGAGTTGTCTCATGGAGATCACGTGAACAGTCAGTTCCAACAGATTCCACCACCGAGGCAGAATATGTGGCAGCAACTGAAGCAACAAAGGAAATTGTGTGGCTCAGGAAAATCCTTGAAGATTTGTATATGAAACAAATGCATTCAACACCACTCATGATCGACAACACTTCTGCAATAAAGTTGGCCAAGAACCCGAAGTTCCATGATCGAACAAAGCACATCAATAAAAAATACCATCTGATTCAACATCATGTTCAGGCCAAAACCATCCATCTACATAATTGTTCCACAAATGAGCAGACTGCAGACATCTTCACCAAAGCACTTGGAAGAGAAAAGTTTGAAAAGTTCAGAACGGTGCTTGGACTCACCAACATCCCTTCAGATTAAAGGGGGGAATGTTGATACCTAATCCTAAGGGGTTGGGTGAGATTGTATATTATTGTAATTTGGTAAATAAGGAAGGCCAAGAGTCATTGGGAAATGAATCCCAATAGCCTCACCTCCATGTATAAATACACACACAATCTCCATCCAATATACATTGAGTTTTGCGGAGTTACCTCCTGGTCTGACAGTATTGGTATTTGTGCGGTGCCCATAGGTTGTAGAAACACACCGGTGCACATTAACATACAAATGCACCGGTGCACAATAACTAACATGCACCGGTGTTCATTTTGTATTTTATAGAAACATCGACCTGTGACAGTGCAATTATTGTGATTTTTTAAAATTAATTATTCATCAAAAGTCGACACATATCTTATAACATTATTCATATCAATTAAATTTTTATTAGTGCATTTGAATGTGATTTTTGGATTAATTTGTTATATCATATCATCAGATTTTGCATCTCTTCATTATAATATTTAATCAGTGGTGTAACATTTCACAACGACAATGGAGAACACAATATAATAAATTAAAACATATTTTATTATTATATATGAATAAGACACTCTTTTTCATACAAAATGGGACAATTATTTGTATCCCTCTGTCTTTCAATTAGGACACTATGTCCATTACATTAAACAAAATGTCTGATTTCACATACAAATATTTCAAAAAATACAACGTCTTGCTTTGATATCCAAACATATTGATCATCATTCTTCGCTTGAATTGCTGTCATTGCTCGAGCTACTTCCATGACTTGGGTTATTTTGAGGAATGTTTTGTTCATGATGTTGATTGTTTTCTTCTTCTTCAACTTCCATCTACAAACAAAAAATTAAACTATAATGAGTGTATATACATTGGTAAGAATAATGAATATTGCAATATTAAATAATATGCATCAATGTAAATCGAAAAGAAATGTACCACAACAAGAATTGACTCATACACTATACACATTCTTTCAAAACCAAATTTCATGCTATTTTTCAACAATTCATTTGTTGGCTCAGTTCCATACTTTATTTCCTGCAAGTTTTATACCCCATAACAAATCATGTATTTAATATAAAAGATTTTTTATTTTTATTTTTATTTTATTTTTTATTTTTTATTTTATTTATTTATTTATTATTATTTTTTTTTTCTATTAATTAGAGACAGAGCTAAGTAAAACAAGATCGATAGATGCTTACAAATTCTACAATTAATTTCTGATATGCCAACATATACTAACAACCCATATTTAACCCAATGTCAATCAACTCGTCTGATGGTTCTTCTTTGTATGTTAGCACCTGTTTGAAGACATTCAATGATGATTTTTGTAAAACAACTTAAAATATACAAAAATGAAATCTAGTTAAGTTGTTATAAGGAAGTAACAATTACTCACAAACTTAGATATCAATCATTTTCTTCCTTTTTGTCCTGTTTTATGTGCTGAATGGGTTCAATTTTCTTTTATTTTCTGCAAGAAAATACTTGAAAATTAATATTTAATGCTAAATTGTTTATTTATTTTACCTAATCGAAAAATTCACTGATTACATATTACATTTGAAGCACATTGTTGTTGAGATGGCTTCTCGTGTGATGCAATTATGTCCATTTCTTTGACCATATCCTTGTACACCTTTTTGGACATTACTACTGACATATTTATGATATCAGCTCATTTATCCTTTGAGATTTTCATAATCTTCTTGAAAATGTAACATGACAATAAACTATTTAATTTTTATATTGATATATGAAAAATAAATATAACAAAAGTGATATTTATAAATGATTGCTTTCTAGTAATATATACATATAATTATAGAAAAACATTTAAAGGAGTATTATTTTTTCATTCTTTCTTTTTTGTTGTACGTTTTTGCTATTAAAAGTCTGACATGTCTTATTGACCAATTCTCGGAAAACTCATCCTATAGTTTAGATAAAATTTGGTTCTTGGAATCGTTGGATTGATTTTTGGATTGTAAGTGGAAATAACATCTATACATTCGTTCCACTAGATTCCTCAAAGTTTTGTAAAATTTTTTCCCTTTTTCGTTAACCTCCAACACCACTCCAGATGAGCAAAAGAGCAATTCATTTTCATTTGCATGTTCTATTTTTTTTTCTTTTCTTAGAACAACCTTCATTTTCTTCGTTGTTGGTCCTTGTAGAACATTAAACATATGTGAATTAATAGATTGTTTGAAACATGTTATCTAATATTTTTAAGTATATTATTAATGAAAATTATAAAAAAACCTCATATTGGATCGATAGTATTTTTTCATTCACCTGATTCACCCATCTGCAATTTTTCCATCAAGATTTTACGCTCTTTTGTTCTTAGATCAGAAATAATATTATCAAGCTTCGTCATTTTGTGGCTCTGCATGATATACAATAAGCAATGCATATTAGTTAAACTTACATATAGTTCAAAAATAATATTTTTTATAAATAATTTGCAAAGAACTTGTTTTTTTTGTTGTTTTCGATGTGTTATCAGTATTTTTGTTACTTGATCTCTTTTCAACCATTTCTTTACCAATATGAAACCTGTACCATACCATTCATTAATATATTTTATAAATAAATCACAAACTTTTCAGGTAAAAATAAATAAATCAAGAAAATGATGCGCCTTTCAAACACTACGCACTGAAGGCGGTGCGACATGTTCTTATAAACGTACTACCACAATAGTGGAAACACCGTACGACGTTGTCTGTCAACAAGGAGACGCAATGTGTTATATGTTAACCAGTGCACCGATTAACACAAACAAATTAATAAAAATACTCTAGTGTTAGTTTTTGTAGCATAAGATGTCGTGGAGGAGGTGGTGCGGCATGTCCTTATAAACGCACCGAGAAAACAGGGGACCGCCGTACGGTGCTCTCTATCAACAAGGAGACCCGGTGCGTTATATGTTAATTGGTGCATCGATTAACGCAGACATTAAAAAATATATATATATATATATATATATATATATATATATATATATATATATATATATATATATATATATATATATATATATATATATATATATTGTTTTTATCAAGAAATACGTGCACGGTGCGCTATAATAAAATAGCGCATCAATGCGCTATTTTACACAAGACACACAGATTTAAAAATAAAATCAGTTTTTAAATTGTTTTTATCAAATAGTACGTGCGTGGTGCAGTATAATAAATAGCGCACCGGTGCGCTATTTTATGCCGGCCACACGGATTTAAAAAAAAAATGTTTTTAAATGGTTTCTATCAAACTGTACGTGCATGGTGCGCTATAATAAAATAGTGCATCAGTGCGCTATTTTACACAGGGCGCACCGATTAAAAAAAATCTTTTTAAAAAAAATTCATGGAAGGGCTAACATGGATTGGGATCCGGTTCTGCAAGTCGTCCCACGGGTTAGATGTTATAGGCCTATATATATATATAGCAATACAAACCCTATATGTC
Organism: Pinus albicaulis; assembly: GCA_034641835.2. Taxonomy (NCBI): domain Eukaryota; kingdom Viridiplantae; phylum Streptophyta; class Pinopsida; order Pinales; family Pinaceae; genus Pinus; species Pinus albicaulis. The sequence continues at coordinate 1,299,159,568 of CM076583.1, read as the reverse complement.
TAAAATGAAAAGCCTTAATTGTGAAGTCAGATAAACAAGAAGAAGCAAGGGAAGAAACAAAAAGAATCAAGGGTTTAGCGTAAGAATGGTTTTATTTATTTTATTTTTATTTTTTATCTCTCTCTGAAAATGAACAACAAAATTTAAAATTTTTACTTACCATGTATTAAATGAAACAAAAACTGTAAAAAAAACTATTATTACAGTAAAATTTAACATTTTTACTATACTACAGGGTTTGAATCACCATATGTTTAAAATTCTGATTCTCTGAATAGTGTTGTTCGAAAGTATTTTTCTGCTCCACAGTGCTCTCGTGCTCTCTTTCTCCAGGTATGTCTCTCGTGCAAATCTCCCCCTGAAATATTTTGCAAAAATAATGAAATAATGAATATTTTTTACTATTTAAAGATTTTTTTTTATGAAATTAGATTTCTGAAAATAATTTTCCACCCAGTTTTCAATTTTATTTTATTTATTTATTTTTTTCACTTAAAAAAAATAAAGTTGTGTTTTTTTATTTGCGGCGATTCGGTGCGTTTGTTATCTAACTGCATCAGTGTGTCAATTAATAACACAACACCGGTGCACAGTAACTAAAACACACCGTTGCAGTTAACTATACATTAGCACCAATAACAATAAGTCCATTTTTAAGGCACCGAAATTACTTTTAGGTATGTACACCAAAATTTATTGTTGATTTTGCTCAAATGTAGGGACAAAATATCATAATTATATAATGAAAAATTCTTCAAAATCGAGTTCGTTCCATAATATTTCTCAAAGTCCTTCGCGGAGTTCTCCTTATCCATCTTGAGACGTAATATTTACTTTATATTTTATTTATATTTTCATTATCTAATTGTTGTTTTTTTTTTACATGTTGAGACATGACCCTCGATCAAAACATATTTTTGAGAACAACAATGTTATCATGCCAAGCGAGCTGGAAGATAATGAGGGTGATCATGATAACCGAGAGTGATATGGTACATGTGTTATTTCATCATTTATACTTTTTAAGATGGGTTTTTATAAATAATAGGACTTAATTACCTTTATAACTAAGACTTTCTTTTTTCGAAACATTATAATATGTATTTTGAATTAATTGGTAATTTGCATTGTGTTAATGTTAAAATCATTTCACTTGTTAATTTGCAATTATGTTGATCTCGAAAATAATGGCGTATTATATAAAGTTGTTGTTGTTGTTGTTTTTATTTTATTTTATTTATTTATTTATTTTTATAATGTCAATTCCTAAAATAATACAACTATTTGATTGCTTTAAATGTGTGTGAATGATATCTTCAAAATGTATACTGTTATTTTTGGTATCATAAGATCATAATAAAATAAAGATAATTCTAAAGTACATGAATTTATTTACATTATTTTCTAAACTTTATTATGTTACAAAAATTCATATTATTCTACAATTTTACAATTATGGTAATTTAACAATATTTACGGTATACATTTTACTTACGGTAGTTATGGTACAAAATTGACAATTAATTTATAATTTTACAATTTTACAAATTTAAAATTTTTAATAAAATTGGATGATGACAATACATACAATTACAATTACAATTTTACAATTTCACAATACAATTACAATTACAGATTTACAAATATTTTACATACAATTACAATTACAATTTTAGAATTTTACATACAATTACAATTTTACGTACAATTACAGTTACAATAATTTCACAATGCAATTAAATTTTTACAAATATTTTACATACAATTACTATTAGAATTAGAATAGAATTACAATTACAATTTTACAATTTCACATACAATTACAATTAAAATTAAAATTACAATTAGAAATACAATTACAATTTCACAATTTTACATACAATTAAAATTAAATTTTCAATTACAATCATCACATAATATTTAATAAATATCATGATTTAATATTAAAAATAAACATCACAATCATGATAACCATCATTCAAACATCATATTCGACTAAAAAACACATTCAAATTCTCTAAAATCATCTAATCATCGTGATCATTATCATCTAACAAAACACAAGCATTGTATAACATCATCACAACACAGATATCAAATATACATCTCATGTCAAATAACTGTTATTATGTACACATCTATCTACAAGCTGCACATTAAATGAACATATTTAACATGACCTAACAATATACACATCATGATGAACACCAACATGTAAATTAAGTACATCTGCAACATGAACATAAAATACATGGACCACACACACACATATAATGTCAAAAATATACAACTGTAATATAACTGCATATAAATGTCAAATATATGGTAGTATATCAATAGTAGTACTAGTCGAGGTCTGCTCAGTCGATGGTGCAGCCTCGACATGCTCAGATAGATGATGATCACATGCTTGTTGATCTGGAGGTGCCCACTGATCAGGAACTGCCTGCTGATGACTCGTGGATGGTCCAGCCTGCTCAATGGATGGTGCAGCGACCTGCTCAGTGATGGACCTGCCTTCTCAGATGGGCCTGCGCCCTCCTCAGGATTAGGTGCCTGCTCAGGACTAGGATGTGTCTGTTGAGATGGTGCAGACTGCTCAGACGATGCCTGCTCATGATCATGACTGGATGCTGCAGGCTGTTGATCATGATCATCTCTGGCACGAGGTGGAGTACTAGAAAAATGATCACTCCCCTCATGATCATGATCATCATATGATGCACTGCTCTGTCGTACTGCATCTCCACCACGCCTACCCCTCCTCGCCCGCGCTAGTGATTTGGTAGCTTTAACGATATGCCGCATGAGGGTCAACATATCACGGGGCATGCCTCTCCAGATCTGTGTTAGCCTATGATCAACCTGTATCTCTCTGATCGTAATCGGCCTGACTCCCTCCTCAACTAGGAGTTTACAGAGTTGGTCGCCCAACTCCATCCTAAAGCGGGTGTCCGACCTACGCCTCACACCCGCCGGTATCTACACCTGATCAGGACCAGGTTTGTCACCCTGATCCTCTGCCTCTGCCATCTCCTCGTCGACATGATCTACACCTGGATCATTCGGTGGTGGTGGAATCTCATCGCCAACGAATGAACCAATATCTACAAAATATATATAAGTACACAACAATAATTAGACAATTTCATTAAGCAATTTAATAAAACAATTTAAAGAATGTGTTAGAAAAAAATTGATAATTCTAATTAATTAATTAAGACAATAAAATGAAACTATATTAATTTAAAGAAAACACTAATATTACCTCTCGCATTCGGTGGCTCATCCTGTGTGAACAGGATGTTGGTACACCCTCGCCAATCCAAACCAACGTATGAACATGACACCAGAACAAAGGAGTTATCATCAACACTAGATAGTAACTCCAGTGCATCAGGAGATATCCTGGCAGAAAAGTCAGACTCGCCCCTCTTGGGCATCATTTGGCGCCACATCTCCATCCGTACATGCAACATCGGTCTACTAGGCTGCCGAAAAAAGTAGGCCTCGTCTTTGGAAACCTCTCAAAAAAATAAACAAAATAACTCTGAAGCAAAAAGGAAGGTCAACCTCCCACGTGCTTGAGAACGACATCTATCTAATGTTGTACAAAACTGCCGCAAAAAAATCACAGACCATCTCACAAGTCGTGGCGTCTGTAATAAAGAATCAACATAAAATAAAAGCGGGAAACTAATGCATTGCCCATCACTGGTATGGTGTGAAATGGTCTTCAATAGTAGCAAGAGGCACCTCACCTCCTCTGCACCAAACGAAGCAATACGTAACTGACCACCAGACACCTAAAAATCTACAGGAGAAATTATATAGTCGCTAATGTATCTCTGGGAGTACACCAACTGACTCCTTGCTGCATAGCCGACATGGACATCTGGGAATTGGGGCAAATCCTTCCCTTTCCTAGATAGGCGAGTAATAAAATATATGTCCTCCTAAGTGGGCGCGTACCACTGGTCAAGACCGACTCGGAAAGCATGTCGGTGGGCATTCCACCTGAAGATGAGATGTCCCAACAACCCATTATGGCCCTTCAGGGATGTAGCCTCCTCATAGAACTTGAGGAGGCCTACCTCCCTTAGGAGCAACTGGGTGGCTGCTGTAATAGGATGAGGGTACATAAGTCTCTCCCTCTCTCGTGCCTCCCATAGGCAAACCACATTATACTGGTCCTCCATATGTTCTTGTTGTTCCCTTTGTTCTCTCTGTTGACGTTGCTGAATGATTCACATATTAAATACATTTTTTTTATTAAATGAGACATGCATTTAAATATATATATAATTTTTTTTGAAAAAAAAAAAGTCGTTGCACCAAAAAAAACAATCACGCACTGGTACCTGTGCGTCCGTTTTTATCGTGCACAGTCGTCGGCGCACATGGAAATTGTCCGCGCACCACAAAACATAAAATGTACTTTATTCTGCGGTGCGTTGACAAAACTATCCACCCCGGGGCAGATAGTTAGGTCAACGCACCGCCCAACAATAATTCATGGTTAATGGCGCGATTGTTTAAACAACCGCACCATTGACTATGTACCAGTGTCGGGAGAGTGGTGCATTGACCAAACTATGCGCCCGGGGTGGATAGATCTATCAACGCACCACCCTCCCGAGATCAGTACATGGTCAATGGTGCGGTCCTCTAAACACCTGCACCGTTGACTATGTACTGATGTCAGGAGGGCGGTGCGCTGACCAAACAATCTATCCCGAGGCACATAGTTTGGTCAACGCACCGCCTTCCTGACACTAGTACATAGTCAACTTTGCGGTCATTTAAACGACTGCACCTCCATGTTAGGTTTAAAAAAAAAGGATGGTGCACATTTTTCAGTATCGTACCGGAACCCGGTGCGGTTTTTGTTAGCACCGTTCGCAACACAGATATTATTATTATTATTAAATGGTAAATTTTAATGTTTTTTACAAATATAATCCACTAAAATGTTTAGTTATTGAGAAACAAGTAAAATACCTGTACATTTTGGCGTCGAGGAGGCATATTTGTTGAGGAATTTGAAAAACCAAATTTGCCCACCGTTTTTCAAAATTTGAACTCCACAAGGTGGGAAATGGACGACATCAGTGCATGCAATGGGAGCATCGATGGTAGGGCGCCTCACACAAGAGAAATTATCACTGGTGCTTGAGAGCTCTGGAGCATTGAAGAAGTGAAAATGCGGATTTTTCGGCTGGTAATTTTTTTTATTTAACCCTGTTTCGGTGCGCAGATTTTTGAGATGCACTGGGCGGTGTACGGGTTTTTAAGACACACTGGGTCTTTTTCTGCATAGCGCACCGATGCAGGTGTCTTGGTGTGCCAATTTTTAGTACGCACTGGTGTGTTTTGGGTTAAATGCACCGGTGTGGTTTATGATGAGAAATGCATCGGACAAAAAACATCCGCAAAAACCTCCACCTGCCAACCTCCTCTAGAGACCTCTGCTACAAACGAATATCTGGGCTATTTTTATAATGGGTTCCTAAAAAACATCCACTAGAGGGTCTTTTCCTTGTAGTGTAGTAGCCTTGTGGTAGTCTTGAGTAATCACAATGATGTTTTTAACGATGTAGAAGAAATAATAAAGAAAGAACAACTTCTAAGTAAAAAACATTCACCACATAGATAAGCCCTCAACACAAAAAAATGATCCAATAAAGATACTTCCATCAAGCCTCAAAGAGATAAGTGTTATTACCATCTACCCATGAGTACAAATGAGGAAGCTCTCCTCTATTTATAGAGTGAGATCTAACTTTCGTTTACAATAAAATAACGATATTTCATTCAATTCCTTAGATCTAAACTAAGAAAACTAAAGGATAATTCCTAAAATCAAGTAAACCAGGTAAATGCCCTCTATGGACAAAGGCGATCCCTCTAGCCCTAGGGTGGGTCTAGCAACAAGGGAACATGCTAATCCTTCGGATTCCTATTTTATGAATGAAAATGAGTTGGGATAGATGACCTACCTTGTTCCAATGCTCTTGTCGTAGCTTGTGGCAACGATCTCCTGATCTTCGTCTTCACACGTCGCGGTCCTTCAACAGTAATATCTGTGTACCCGCATAAGGATCAGAAAACAATGACAACATACAAAAACATACTTGCATTCATAACTATTTGATTGGTCAAGGAAAATCAAACGTATTGCATAGGATTAAACATATCAAACACAAAACGGGAACCAAAAAACCAGTGATGTATTAATAAGTAGAGAGAAGAAGTTTACAAACAAAAAAGCCTTGACGTTGCAGCCTCCTTCGACGGGTCTAGTCAAACGCGTCTCAAGAATTCATTGGGGATTGGAATTGGCAAAGCAATGGGTCTAGACTCTCCCTCGACAATGGATTCCTCTCTGCTTTGTTCTCACACCAGCTATAGTAAGTACTGTTCAACTAGCTGCAACTATGCGAGAAGGATGTATTTATAGGGGAGGAGGAGGTGGTTTAGGCTCCCTCATAAGGTGGAAGGGAGGCCTTACCCTTTGGGGAGTTGCTCAAATGTAGGAAACAATAAGCCAAAGGAAGGACTTCGACGTTATTCAGTCGAACAAACCATGATGACTCCACTCACGAAGTGGTTGGGAATGGAAACTTGGCTTCTATTTTAAAAAACTTTCCAAAAACAGCTCGGTGCGGGTAAGACACTGAGACAAAGCGCTAATGGGCGCGAGGCCCAGTTTTAATTTCGCTATGGGCACAAGGCCATAACTGCCTACCAACGCCGACCCAAAATCATGTGTTTTTGAGAGCCTGCTTCAGTAATGATCAAGAGAGGAAATGTTCTTCACATGCCAAGGGATGCAATGACACTTTTTTCAAGGTATGAAAATACACAAAAGTCACTACAATGGTCCTCCAATGTTCCGGATGGGGATTACAGGGACGGTGATAAAATGTTGTGTAACACTAACACATCATTAAAATATAATGGTTAAGCCACATGCACAATCAAAGATGAGTGAAATCCTCAAAGAGGGCTCGATCCATGCAAAGAAGAGAAAATTATGGTCCAAGTTTGCACATATAGCCTCCAAAGACTCCAATGTTGTTGTAGATGTTCAATGTTCCTTGAAAGAAGGTAATCCAATGCTTCCCCAAATGTGATAAAGTGGCATCTCAAGTCAACTATATCCAATGTTCATCCTCAAAATTCCAAATCAATCATTAAGGAAAAGCCAAACATAGCAATGGTACATGAAAATAACTCAACAAGTAAGTGTCCAATACCCAAAACATGGTCAAAATACGTCCACCATTCACCTTAATTGTTACAACATACTCATTTGAATGTACAATGATCCATCAAGGGGATGACAATATGAAAGTAGTCCCATAAATAATGTAGAATACTACTTTGATGCCACCACATAAGATCATAGAAAAAGGTCCCTACCTAGGTATTGCATCCAGGGACTTCCATGAAACATTGGAGTGACTTTCAAGTCATAAATTAGCCCCAAAACTTCCTAATGTCCATGTTGACATCCAAATCAAAGTGGTTGTCCTTCCATTTTAGTTTGGAAGGCTTTAAGTAAGGACACTAAATCACCTTTGAAGCATCATACTAGCCTCAAGTGACCTGCCACATCAAATTACAATGCTTTAATTCATCCCCAAACTATTTAAATGGCTTGCCACATTAGCAAAAGTTACATCACTTTCATAATGCAAGTATAGGTCAACCCTCATAACAAGCTCATAAATATTCAAGCAACGTCTTCAAGATCAATCCACATCATTACACTTGCTTAAAATGAGTACCACATAGTCAAAGTCACTTATCCTCAATAGCAAAGGCCGCATAGCTTGATATGATACCCTCATGCCTGCCATGTATACAAATCATCCTTCTTCTCAAGTGATAATTAGCTCATAAAGTGACAACGAGGACAATGCTTAATCCTCCAAATGGAATGTCAAAAAGAAGACCACATGTGCCCAAATACCCCAAAAATGCTTTAAGAGGTGTAAGTAATGCCTTAGAATACATGAAGTGCCTCAAAGAATGTGAGCTATCTTGTGAAAAGTGAAACTACCCAAAAAGTCAGAATGGAACTGACCCATCCAGGAGGACAACTTCATGTCACCAATCTACCACGTGCATTAAAATGCAAGTGAAAATACAAAATTTTACTATAGGTAACCTTGCTAAAAGGATGGTTAATAGGTCTCTTTCTAGATTTCCTATGGGTAACTATCATTCTAGATCTGGTACCTCCCTCCTCTCCCCCACCCCCACAATTCCCAATTTATTCTCTCTATCCATCACTGCAACCTAACCTCCATCACTCCTACCATTCATCCTCGGCCTAGGACACTGAAATCCAACAATGAACTTTGATTGCAATCCAAAAAATGTGGGGTCTAACAGGGGACACCTTTTCATGAAGTTTGTAATTGTATTTTTCAATCATGGATTATGTCATCTAACCTATACTTTAATCCTTCCACTACTGTTATTTTCCAATTTTACCTCATTTTGCTTTTCCAAAACACTGCATTGTTATGGTTGGGCTAGCATGTCAAATGAATGAGTTTTCTTAGAAAAATAACAATATTAAATGATTTGTGTGCTAGAATGGTTAATTTTTTAATTATGGGATTCAACGAGATGTCAATTTGTTGTAATACTAAGCAAATGCTACATAATGTTTCGTCAACAACAATTGTTGCATGATATTTCAACAACATCAATTTATCATATTAAATTATTAGTTGCTACAGGGTTTATCTACAACAAAAGTACCAAAAGGAAGAAGATCCAACAACTACAAGATTTCTCTATAGTGAAATATATAATTATTGTTTTTATTGCTTAATTTTAAGAATTTATTGGACTACCACATCATCCATCTTAAGTATTCATATTACACTCATTTAGCCATGTGGCTCGAGTGTAAATTTTGGATTGTGTATTCAATGAAGTGGTTAAGGTAGTTAGCACCATAGCTTTTTTTTTAGTAATTATCTTGCATTTCCCCTCCATTGGAGAAGAAGTAGTTAAATTAGTATTTCAATTACATTAATTCCTAATTTTTAGCAATCGTTTTTGGAGGAAGACTTGTCTGAGATGTATAAAAGTTATAAAATAACTCCAAAGGGTTTGTAGTTTTTACATGCTCTAAATACATAAATCCTTAATTAAATCTTGGTGCTAGTTGTAATTGTGATTCACTAAGTTTTCTCCAAATTGATTATTCAACAAAATATAGAGCAAGGGCCACTCTACAAATGTGGTGATCCTATCTTTACTTGACTTCTTAATTTTAGATTACTTTCTATTAAGCATTACTTTCTAATAAAAAATATTGTTGATTTAGTTTTGTTATCTTTTTATTTCTTGCAATTAGTTCATAATCTAATTACTCTTTAGAAAATTATAATAATTTATGACATATTTCATTCCATAATTGACTAATGCTAGTTGATCTAATCATATATACCAAAATTGTAGAGATGTAGTTGGTTGGATAAGTTTAGTTACCCATTGTGGTTAATTCATGTATTTCATTTTTGTAGCTAAATTGTTCCTTTTCCTTGGAAAAAAAACCATAATTTCATAGCAACTTAGAAATAAATAGAATTACATTTTGCAGATGCTAGAAGTATTTAGTATGAGCAAGAGTCAAGGCTTTAGTCTTGTGAGAGCAAATTAACAACCTCTCGGATTTAAAACAAAAGAGAACTCAAGCGTTATAATAGTCATTTAACTTATATTTCTTTCCTTTCTTTCATTGGACCTTTTTCCACCCCGTTGAAGGTGGATAAATAGGTACAAATTCCAACTCAATCACAAACATCACAGGGAATTGTTCTTTATCAGAATTTGAACTTTCTGAAACAAGGACTCTCTTCGAACCCACCAACCCATCCTATTTGCGAGCCACAACTCTAGGATGATCATACTCAAGGATAGTTTGTGTTATATATTATGCATGGGTTGTCCAGGTTCACCATGACTTTAAGTGCTCATATCATCATGTTTGGGAGGGTCATCCTTGATTTCCTCTTCTTCATCCTTCGAAAAAAAGAGATCAAAAGGCTGCCAACCATTTGTTTTATGGACCCGCCCTTTTTATTTTATTTTTGGGGGGCTTCTTAGCATGTGGACAAGAATCTTGTATGTGTCATGTTTGGAAACATGCACGACATCTGAATGTCGTGTTCTCATAATCCAAGGTTTGGATCCATTCATAGGATCTATGTTTCAACAATATACATTCGGGTAGACCTTTACTTAGGTCCATTTCTACACAAATATGAGCAAAGGTAAATAAACCTTTCTTTGTTCTTTCAACGTCCATTTTTTTGAAAGTGCTCCAGGTATTTCCAATGTCCTTTAGCACCTTGTGATGCGAAAAAGGAAGAGGAATATTTGGAAACCTTACCCAAACTGGTATATTTGTTACTACCATTGTTGAAGAATTAAACTTTGGAAACCAAGGAGTGATGAAGATCCCTACTCTTACCCAAAACCAAGACCCTTCCTTTAATACTTTCTCTAAATCTTCCTGGGAGCCAAACTGTACAATAAAAAATCATTTTGAACAAAGATAAATGTCACAATTTTTGGTCGAGGATGTAAAAAGCCATTGATGTAGTGCTTCAGATCTTGCCTAAAATACATTAAATTTGCAAATGACAACCCTAGACTGGAGAATAAAGAAGAGATTATTTACCTCTTTATTATTGACTTCCATTGTTGATATTTGATCCATTTTTTCAACAATATATGGGCTTGGAAGGGATGAAGGTTGATCTGTTGGAATGGGCCCCATACCCTGTGCTGCACCTTGTATGAAGCTGAAGAAGATGGATTTATGGATCCCATATCACCCCCACGTAGCCTCAGCGGAATGACAATGGTGGAGTTCCTAGAAATACTATATTCATGCAAATGTAACAAATTCTACATTTTTTTCCCTTCATAAATTAGGCATTTCTTGGCTACAAGGATCCTCAAATGATTCTCCAATATATGCTTTAGGGACACCACATTATCAAATGCAGTGAACCAAGGATCCTCAAATTATTCTCCAATATATGCTTTAGGGACACCACATTATCAAATGCAGTGACCCAGATCTGGATTGAGTTTCCTCTAAGTGTCTTAACAAAAAACCCTTACACAAGGTTCGATTCTTTTAAACTTCCCATCAAACCCTACAAAGAAGAAATACAGGGTATTTCTTTCAGATCTACTTCGATCTTAGGGGAAAAATGCAAGTTAAAGATGAAAATATCATGGAGGGAGGCTAAAGTATGTAGATTAACACTGGAAAACTCCCCAACAACATCTGTCTCATACAATGCACCAAGGGATCCTTAGCCCAAATCCATATCTACAACAGAAATAAGAAATCTTCCAAAGACAACGAAACCACGAACCAAGCCACATAAAATCCATAATAAGACAATAACACTGTAGGAAAAATTCCTTCTTCCTAGGGGTATCTCTGAGCATAGACATCACTCGCCTAAAATCACAGGCGTTGAAATAAGCTTTCACGAGCATATAGTTGTCATGTTCTATCTTTGTTTCTTGAAGCACTGGGATTTCGTACTCGGTGGCCATATCAGACACATGCAAGCAACTGCTAGGCCCCTATAATACTAGTGTATTCCCCTTATTATTATTGTTAGTGTAGCCCCCTATTGTTATTTTTGTGCCCATGTATCCCCCATGTTGTTTTTTTTGTTCCACATAGAAGCCCACTATTGTTATTGTTGTGCCCTTACATTGCTATTGTTATGTAGGCTCTGATTATGTTGTGACCCCTTAGACTCCTATATATACCAAGGAGGTCTTATCATTTGTATAATTTAGGAATTATTCATTTATTTAATGTAAAGGATATTCCCCCCTCCAAGAGGCTATTTCTCAAGTCGTTGCTCTATCTTTTCTCTACTATGTGAGCTGGTTGCATAACATTTGGTATAAGAGCTTTGGAACTTAGGGTTTTGCTTCTTCAAATAGGTCATCTTGGAATTTTCACTATAAATTATTTTTTATGAGGCTTCAGAAGTTTAAATTGCAACCACGTGGAGCCAAGATATTGGTGAATTTTGTATATGAATTTCAGATCTTGGTTCAATATATTTTCGAAGATATGATCTGAGGAAGTTAGGGTTTTTGCAAGTTCCAGAATTCCATCTCAAAGAGGTGACCTAGGGAAAATTGTCATAGCTTTCGTTTCAGGCATCAGATTTGAATGATGTAAAAAGTGGATGAAACCACATGGACTTTAGTTTGTCCTATAGTAATTTTAGGTCCGAATGTTGAAACAATGACACGTGGCATACCATACAACTTTTCTCTACTGAACTAGTCCATAGTCAGGACATAGTGGGAGATTTGGCATAACACTATGTTGAAGAATCCAATATTGGTATGACTTGTGGCATTGAAAATAAGATTCAGAGGGATACCACAAGACCAAATTTCAGACCTTATAAATCCGAAATTACAGAGATACAACAATTGCAATATGGAGCTCCAAAAAATCAAGAAAAATTTGTATATTTTTAAATCTTGCATAAATTTTGTTTGAAAAATCAATTTGAAGTGATTCAAAGGTCATATTGAAGCATAGATATCAATATTTCGTTCTAAAATTCCTCCAAAACAAAATAATTCTACACCCATTAAGCCCTTAGAAATGTCTACTATGACACATGAAGAGGAAGAATTGCGGCATGATATATCAAACATTAGAGGAAATTTTAGCCTAAAAGTGCCCATGAAAATTTCATGTAATTTCCATGTCATAATATGTAAGCCAATCAAAGTCCTTTAAATTTAAAAGTAGCCACATGTAAATATTTTCGAGGGAAAAGAAGAAAAACTAATTTTTTTAATTGCATTTTGGCTTATCTCCTTATAGGTTTACTCAAATTTCAAGTGTAGACACTCATTGGATGCGAAATTTAATTTCGCATCCGACGAGGGTTTACACTTGAAATTTGAGTAAACCTACAAGGGCATAAGCCAAAAATACAATTAGAAAAAGTAGTTTTCTTCTTTTCCCTCCAAAATTCATAACTCTTATTTTATTATTTTTCCCTAGGAGGCCACTTTTAGGTTGAAATTTCCTCTAATGATTATGGGACCAAGTGCAACAAATTTCGCTCTAAAAAAGAGAAACCAGAGATGACATGGATGGTTTAAAAGTAGACATGGAAGGTATGAAGGATGGCATGGAAACTAAGATGGATGGTTTGAAAGCAGACATGGAAGGTTTGAAGGAAGGCTTGACAAAGTTGTTGCAAGAAAGGCTTCCCGGTGGTGACAAGGTGATCCATGAAAATCATGATGAGGAAAAAATGAATATGAATTGTGATTTTGGAGACTCCAATGTTAGGTTTAATAACCACCAAATTACAAAGATCGATACGAGAAAATTTGATGACGGGATCCAGTAACATGGATACTACAAATGGAGCAATATTTTGATATCCATGATGCGTGACACTCAAAAAAGGTACGCATTGAAACTTTATATTTAGAACCTAATAAATTTGTATGGTATTTATGGCTTTGTTCTCGTAAACCCCTTGTCACTTGGTCAATTTTTACGGAGGAAATGATAGCACATTATGAGGATACAAAGAGAAACACCTTCTTTGGCCAACTGATAAATCTCAAGCCAAAGGGCTCAATGGTGGAGCACATTGAGGACTTCCAAAAATTGAATATCAGGGTAACAAATATTCCATAGGAGCATAGAACTGATGTCTTCATAGGGAATTTGAAGGATAACATCCAACATGAGGTTCGCCTTTGGGAACCTAGTTCATTGGAGAAGACATTCTTGGTGGCAGTAAAAGTTGAAAGAAAAATTATGGCAACAAGGAAGTCTGCCACTCACAACTATAAAGATGGAAGTGTTGCTGCTCCTAGCCTTCCCCAACCTACAAGGTTAATGCCACAAAAATTGGAGGAAAAAAGAGCAAAATGGCTTTGTTACAATTGTGATAGAAAATATACTAGAGGTCATTAGTGTGTCAAGAAGAAATTATTCTACATAGATTGTGAAGAGGAGGAAGAAAAGGAACAAGAAACATCAAAAGTGGAAGATATACACCATGAACCAACCCCTGAAAAAGAAGAAATGAATCTGATCATATCTTGCAATGCATTGGTAGGAATTACCACTCCTCAAATGCTCAAGATATAAGGATATATCAAGAAGAAAAAGGTAATAGTGTTGATTGATTCAAGAAGTACTCATAATTTTATTCATTGTAAGATAGCCAAGGAATTGAATTTCTTCCTATATCCAAAACCATAATGTAAAGTGATGGTTGCAAATGGAGGAACTATAAATTTCTCTGGAAAGTACCACAACATCAAGCTAACCATGGGAGAATATGTATTGAATACTCAAATTATTTCAATTCCAATGGGTGTTTCCGATGTTGTACTAGGAGTCCAATGGTTACAATCTTTAGGGACGATAGCTTTTAGTTTTCAAGAACTTTTCTTGAATTGTTTTTGCGAAGGAAAGGAATTTTAATTAAGGGGTATCACAGGGAAACCATGAATGATAGTCAAATCTAACGGCATGAAAAAACTTCTGAAGAAAGAACAACAGAGCGTAATTGTACAATTATGCTCACTAGAGTTTCAAACATAAAAATAATCTATTCCCATCTCCAGATCTCCAAAAATTCTTAGACAATCATTACAAGGTATTTGAGACTCCCAAAGGCCTCCCACCTATTCATGATCATGATCATGTTATTCATTTGATTCCGGGAAGTGTTCCTCCAAACATCAAACCTTACAAATATCCCTATGCCCAAAAGAGTGAAATTGAACGTATGGTTGCAGAAATGCTAGAGGCTGGTATAATTCAACCTAGTCAAAGTTATTTCTTTGCTCCAGTAGTATTGGTGCGCAAGAAGTATGGATCATGGCGTATGTGTCCATATTATGGGGAGCTCAACAAGCTCACTAGTAAAGATAAAATTCTCATTCTTGTCATTGATGAATTAATGGATGAATTACATGGAGAAATTTACTTCAACAAGTTGGATCTTCATTCAGGATATCATCAAATTAGAATGAAGACTGAATACATTCCAAAAACAACATTCAAAACTCATGAGGGTCATTATAAATTTTTGGTCATGCCTTTTGGCCTTAGTAATGCACCTTCGACATTTCAAGGTTTGATAAATTCCATTTTCAAATCCTTAGAAAATTTGTGTTAGTATTTTTGATGATATACTAATCTACAACAAGTCTTGGAAGGATCATTTTCAACATGTTGATAGGGTGCTCAAACTATTGGAGGAAAAACAATTATATGCAAAAACCTCCAAATGTTTCTTTGGAGTACAGGAGGTGAAATATTTGGGTCATATTGTATCTCATGAGGGTGTTAAGGTAGAATCTAACAAAATTAACGTCATTAAGAAATGGAAAATTCCTACAACCATAAAGCATCTTCAAGGATTTCTCGGGTTGACAGGGTATTATTGCAATTTCGTTAAAAATTATGGGAGAATAACAACACCTCTAACAACATTACTGAAGAAAGATGCATTTTATTGGACTCTAGAAGCAACTGAGGCCTTTAAACATATTAAAGAATCAATGTGCAAAGAATCGGTCTTAGCTACGACTGAACTCACAAAATTCTTTATTGTGGAATGTGATGCCTCAAGAAATGTTATTGGTGTTGTTTTAAGATAAGAAGGAAGACACATTGCTTTTGAAAGTCGTCCAATCAAAGGAAAGTATTTACACAAACCTACTTATGAGAAGGAAATGTTGGCAATACTACATGAACTATAGCAATAGAGACCTTACCTAATGGGAAGACACTTCAAGGTAAAAACAATTCATGATAGTCTTAACTAATTTTGGAACAAATATTATCTTCAGAAGAGCAGCAAAAATAGGTCACAAAGATGTTGGGTTATAACTTCGAAATCATCTACAAAAAAGGCAAGCAAAATGTTGTTGGAGATGCACTCTTAAGAAAGGATGAGGATGTGGAATTATTGCTTGGTGCCATTTATATCATCCAACCTGATTGGATAACCGAAGCAAGGGATGAATGGAAGAATGACGAAGAGGTGTGGACACTCATTCAAAAGTTACAACAAGATCCCAGTACATATGATACATTTAGTTGGAAAAATGATTCATTATGGTACAAAAATTGTTTATATCTTTGTAAAAATTCCCAACTCAAGCAAAATATTCTTTTGGAATTGCACACCTCCCCCTTAGGAGGGCACTCAGGATTTTTAAAAACTTACCATAGGGTCAAGATGTAGGAATTTACAGGGTAAGTTCCTTAGATCAAAAACCAAAGGTCACCGCTCACAAATAGATCACAAATCAATACACCAGTATTATCACGTGGTTAAAACCATCGAAGAGGGAAATAGTCCATGGCCTGAGCCAACGCGGCCACTTTAGGCAATTTATTAATATAAAAAGAAAATTTACATATGTTTCTCTCATAAACGGTCACCAGACAAATGACCCTCCATGCTCTTTAAATAGAGATCATGGACCAATTGGGTGCTAAGCCACGGATCAAGTGTCGTTAATACTGAGGAGAGAGTGAACCGTCGGATCACTACAAATCGTGACTGTCGGATTATAAGTTACAAATGTACATAGTAAAGAAACACACTTTACCTAACTCTTCACTAGACTAAGTTATTCTTAACTATTTCCTATGTGTCAGAATATCCTAACATCCCCCCTTAAGAACAACTTGGGATAGGATTGAAGGATTTACAAAGGTGACACAAAAGGAGCCTATTTCCTATGTGTCAGAATATATTAACATCCCCCCTTAAGAACAAATTGGGATATGATTGAAGGATTTACAAAAGTGACACAATAGGAGAAGGAAGGAGGCATTAGAGCTTATCCCCCCCTTTGAACTCCAAGAATGGATCGAAGTTTGGTAAACTTCACTTTTGTGAGAGCCTTCGTAAAGATATCGGCTACTTGATCATTGGTTGGACAATATTGCACTTCAAGAACATGATCATGAATGAGATTTCTGATGAAGTGTATGTGGAGTTCAATGTGTTTCATACGCTGATGCTAAACTAGATATTTATATAGCTGAATGGCACTCTGATTATCACACCAAAGTGTAGTTGGATGCTGCTGATGAAGACCAAATTCAGACAAGATCTGACAAAGCCACATGGCTTCCTTGCTGGCTTTAACTGCACCGTGATACTCTGCTTCAGCCGAAGAAAGAGAGATGGCACTTTGTTTCTTACAAGACCAAGTAATAGGTCCTGAACCAAGAGTGAATACATATCTTGTAGTAGACTTTTGATCATCAGGCTCACCAGCCCAATCAGAATCAGTGAAACCAATCAACAATGGAGATGCCCCTGCACTGTAATGAATCCCAAACTGAATTGTACCTCGAATATATCGAAGTATTCTTTTAGCTGCTTTCCAGTGACTTTCATGAGGTTGGTGCATAAACCGAGCAATAAGACCAATGGAAAAGGAAAGGTCGGGATGGGTATGGGTTAGATACAGAAGTTTACCAACAAGTTTATGGTATAAGGTAGCATCAACTTCAGGGGTAGTACAAGTGACTGAAAGCTTGACTCCAGACTGAAGGGGAGAAGGGGCGGGCTTACAATCTTCCATGTGAAATTGGCATAGAATATCACAGGCATACTTGGACTGAGAAAGGGTAATACCTTCTTTGGATTGCAAGACTTGAAGAATAAGGAAATAATGCAAGTGTCCTAAGTCTGTCATTTCAAAATTATTTTTGAGGCTAGACTTCACATGGTTTATATGGTTGGGATCACTACGAGTAAGGATAATATCATCAACATAAAGAACAAGGATGGTGAAGGACTTAACCACTTTCTTGGTGTAGACAATTTTGTCAGAATGACACCTAGAAAATCCATTATCTAATAGAAACCTATCCATTTTGGCATACCAAGCCCGAGGAGCTTGTTTAAGACCATAGAGAGACTTCCTAAGGCAACAAACAAGGCTGGAGTCGTTTTGGATAAAGCCACGGGGTTATTCCATGTAGATTTATTCATGAAAATATCCATGTAAGAAGGCGGATTTGAGATCCATTGATGGACTTCCCATTTAAAGGAGGCAGCAGGGGAAAGAACAAGGCGGATATAATTCATTTTGGAAACAGGGGAGAAGGTTTCAGTATAGTCAATGCCTTCAACTTGTGAAAATCCTTTAGCAACAAGACGAGCTTTATGTCTATCCACTTTTCCATCTGGTCCAAACTTTGTTTTGTAAAACCATCTGCATCTAACAAGTTTTCTTCCTTTTGGAAGAGGAACAAGATCCAAGTATCGTTTGCCAATAAGGAACGATATTCTTCATTCATAGTTACATCCCAATCTGGATGACCAGAGGCTTATTCAAAGGTTTCTAGATCAGGATTTTCTGGAACTTGAGCCAATAAGGAAGAGGCTCTTTGAAACTGAGAACGTGTACGTCGTCGATCGGTAGGGTCACCTGCAAGAGAACCTGCTGCATCCCGAGTAGAGCGGACCCATCCTGGAAGCGGTGGAGTAAAATGAATAATTTAAAGAGGTGGAGGAGGATTTTCATCCTCGCTGTCATCATCTGAACTAGAAGGAATGCTATTAAAAATAGAAGAGAGAGAGAGAGGTGGCACATATGCCGAATCAGGCTCGCAGGACAAAGGTGTCACACCTGCCGAACTAGGCTCGCAGGCCAATATATTTTCATCGAAATTTACATCTCTTATAATGATTATATTTTTGGATTTTGGTTGAAGAAGTCTATAACCTTTGACATCTTCAGAGTATCCAACACAAATTCATTTTTCACTCTTAGGTTCTAAGGCTTTATGTTTCACATCTGGAATATGGGCCCAAGCATCACTTCCAAAAACACGAAGGTGACTTACATCTAGTTTGATTGAGCTCCAAGCTTCTTCTGGAGTTATATTCTTTAAAACCTTAGTAGGAGTGCGATTTACTATGTAATTTGCACAGTTAATGGCTTCTTCCCAAAAATTGAGACTAAGTCCTTTAGATTGAAGCATACAATTAGCCATTTCTTTTAAGGTGCGATTCTTCCTTTCAGCTACACCATTTTGTTGTGGAGTATATGGAATGATATGTTGCAATTGAATGCCATGCTCAGCGCAGAAGTTGATAAATTTGTTGTTAACATATTATCCTCCATTGTCTGATCTTAACTTAAGAATTTGATGTCCAGATTGTTTCTCAACAAAGGCCTTAAAGGCCAAGAACATATTAAAAACTTCACTCTTGAATTTTAAGAAGTATACCCAAGTGCGTCTGGAAATATCATCAATGAAAGTTAAGAAGTACTTGCAACTAGAGACAGAAACAATAGGAAGTGGACCACATAAATCACTGTGCACAAGCTGCAAAGGGGTTGAAGCATGCCAAGAGGCATGTTTGTCAAAACTATCCCGATGATGTTTTTCGAGTACACATCCGGAGCAAACACCATCTCGGCAAGATACCATAGGAAGGCCCGTCACCATATTTTCCTTACATAGAGTTTGAAGAGAGCGATAGTTTAAGTGACCAAATCGCTCATGCAAAGTTTTCTCACATCATCATTATGAGCAACAAAAACAGAGGGAAGACAGGATGACCCAAAGTTGTCAAACTTATACAACCTTGTGGAATCATCAACAATGCCAGTAGCTAAAATATGTCTAGGATATTTGAGATCCTTGATTACAACATCATGAGGTGAGAATTATACTATTTTCCCTTCACCTGAATGAGTTATCTGATAAACAGAGAGAAGGTTGCATGACAAGGTAGGAACACATAGTTCATCATTAAACTGACCATTATCTAGATGAATGGTTCCAGATCCTACAACACTAAGAGATCTATCATCACCAACATAAATATGTTTGGTGTTACAATCATTTAAAGAAGAAAACATGGCTTGATTTTTGGCCATGTGGTAAGAAGCTCCAGAATCAATGAGCCACTCATGAGAATGAGAAGAAGAAGATACATTTAATGCATAACCAAATCTTGATGCTTGACAACCACAAGCAGAAAGTGCCATTCCTTAAGATGAAGGTGAAGACTGCTCCAAATTGATGTTGTGATTCTTCATTTTTGCTTCTAATGCTTCCATCTTCTTAAAACATTTGGACTCTATATGGCCATCACGATTACAAAAGTTGCAATGTCTATTTGTCTTTTTCCCTTTGTTTTGATTTGCCTTATCGTTTTTGTGAGTTTCTTTTTCAGTTTGTGACTGAAATTGCTTAGGACCCTTGTTTGGTTTTGGACCATACTTTTTAGGATACTGCTTCTTGGGATTATTTTGATATGATTGTTGTTGGGCTGCTAAGGCTTTCTTAGAAGCGTTTCCAGAAGTGATAAGACCAAGGTGTAAGAGTTTTTCTTGTTCTCTTATCAAAGAATCGCAAAAGGCATCAAAAGATGGGTTCTTGTAGGTGGTTCCCGAAGAAATGATGGCTTCTCTAGTGGAATGGACGGCAGAAACAAATACAGAGTATGCAGGGCCAAGCTCAGCAAGAATTCAATAGATGAGTCTACAATCTTCCTTTTTGACCTTACAACCTTCTAAAAGAAGTCTAAGGGTCTTGAATTTGGACAAAACATCTTCAATAGAGGAGAAATTATTGGGGTCCAAAGTAAGCAACTCATTTTCAAACTGGTGGGCCCTGATTTTATTTTGAATGCCAAATACAATATTTAGCTTGTCCAGGGCTTCATGAGGGGTGTCAATGTCAAGGATATGAAATCGAAGATCTTGAGCAATGGACATTCTTAGCAACCCTCGTGCTTGATCTTGTTTATTTTCCCATTTAGCGACTTTATCATCATCGGAAGGTTTAGTTTCTTGGCCTGTGGCTATTCTATAAAGACCTTTTCTTCTAAGTATATCTACCATGTGAGGTAGCCATTGGAAATAATTGGTGCTGTTAAGAATAATCAGGCATGCACTTTACATTTTTTTTTTTTAAAACTGAAGCTGAGAAAAGCTGAAACTAACTGCTCCAATGGAAAGATCTTGAAAAATTTAGGTTGTTTTAAAAAAACGGCTCGAAAAAATGCTTTCGGATGAAGAAGTTATACCTTTTTGAAAAAATGAGTTGAAGATGCTGAATAGTTACGGGAATGGTTTGAAATTTCATGATGAAGTTCGACTTTAAAAAAAAAAATCCCGACCCTTTAACAATTTTTTTTTACAAAAGAAACTTGAACCCAAGACCTCTATTCTCATAAACTAACTTCTCACCAAGTGAGATAGTAAAAGGATTCTGTAATTGTTTGAAAGGGGGAAGGGGGTTTTTTTGTTTTTTTGCTTTTGTTTTTGTACTCTTCGGTGTGTGTGCCTTTTCCTGCAAAAAAAATAAAAATGCAAGCCTTATGGCAGAATGTTAGATTTTCGGTTAGCCTTACCGACAACTATCTATTTTTTTACTATTTCAGATTTCCCTAGATCACACAAAGACACGGGGAAAGAGCATACATAGCAAAAAAATCCCTTTTTCTTGTTTCTGATTTGCCAAGATCGCACACAACGCAGAACAAAGAGCATACATCGAGAAGAGGGTATAGATTCGGCAAATAAATAAAACCTAAAAATCGAAAATAAACCGAGGGAACCGAAATAAGAAGAACTATTAACAAATATAACTGCAAAACAGATACTTTATACCTCCAAATCTAAACTGTCATAACTTGGGCAACCAGAAACCTTTTCGCATGAAACGAAAGGCGTTCCTCACTGTAATAGACGCTCTCCAGACACAACAGAGCAGTTCTCCAAGCCCAAAAATGTTCAGAAATAGTAGATCTAGAAAACAACAGTTGCATGTAGTCAAACCGGCTTTGGATTTTGATCAACAATGGATTGAGTTTACAGGGTAAGTTCCTTAGATAAAAAACCAAAGGTCACCGCTCACAAATATATCACAAATCGGTACACCAGTATTATCACGTGGTTAAAACCCTCGAAGAGGGAAACAATGCATGGCTAGAGCCAACGTGGCCACTTCAGGAAATTTATTAATATAAAAAGAGAAGTCACATATGTTTCTCTCATAAATGGTTACCGGAAAAATGACCCTCCATGCTCTTTAAATAGAGAGCATGGACCAATCGGGTGTTAAGCTACGGATCAAGTGTCGTTAATACCGACAAGAGAGTGAACCATCAGATCACTACAGATCATGACCTTCAGATTATAAGTTACAAATGTACATAGTAAAGAAACACACTTTACCTAACTTTACACTAGACTAAGTTATTCTTAAATATTTCCTATGTGTCGGAATATCTTAACACAAGAAAGATTTTTTTCGGATGTACTTAAATCTGATATTCAGACGTTTGTGGCAGAATGTTTGGTTCGCCAACAAAATAAAGTTGAGAAAATTAATACCCCAGGTCTTTTACATCCTTTAGCCATTCCAAGTCAGCGTTCGGAGGAGGTAGCAATGGATTTTATCATTGGTTTACCAAAGTCTGAAGGAAAGAGTGTCATCATGGTGGTAGTTGATATACTTATCAAGTATGCATACTTTTGTGCATTATCTCATCCTTTTAAAGTCAGTATAGTTGGTACTGCATTTATGGAAACAATTCAAAAGCTACATGGAAATCCAAAGATTATTGTAAGTGACAGAGATCCCATTTTCATTGGAAATTTTTGGAAGGAATTATTATCTTGTCTTGGTACTCAATTAGCTTATAGCTCATCTTATTATCCTCAATCTGACGGGAAAACTGAGATAGTGAACAAATGTTTCAAGGTATATCTTCATTGCTTTGCATCTGATAAAAAATCACAATAGTTCAAGTGGTTACCTCTTGTTGAATGGTGGTATAACACGTCCTTCCATACTGCAACAAAAATGACCCCATTTATGGCACTTTATGGATATCATCCACCATCCATCACATCATCTTTAAGAGAAAATTCTATGGTTGAAGCAGTGGAATATCACATCGAGCATCAACAATAAGTTCTCCAACTCTTAAAGGATAACCTCACTTTGGCCCAGAATCGAATGAAACAACAGGAAGATCAACATCGTAGTGAAAAAAGTTTTGATGTAGGCGGCTGGGTATTTTTACGGCAACAACCATACAAAAAAATTTTCCTCAAGCAAGCTAAGAAGGATAATAAATTATCACCCAAGTACTATGATCGTTACAAGGTGTTGCAAAATATTGGTACTATGACATATAAACTGGAGTTGCGCATCTTCCCTAGTACACCCAGTTTTCCATGTTTCATGCTTAAAGAAGGTTATTGGTGACAAGCTCCCAGTTTAAACAATGTTGCTAGAACTTGATGAAGAAGGAAAAATCATATTTGAGCCTAAAGAAGTAATGGAAACAAGAACCCGACAGCTACGAAATCAATTAATTTCAAAGTACCTCATTAAGTGGAAGAACTTACCTGCTGAAGACTGCACATAAGAGGATGATAATTTTATACAGAAGCATCTGGAACTACTCAAGCGTTGAGGACAATAACTTTTTGAAGGAGAGGGGCATGTTAGACCCCTATAATACTAGTGTATTGAACTTATTGTTATTGTTAGTGTAGCCCCCTATTATTATTGGTGTGCCCATGTATCCCCCATGTTGTTATTGTTGTGCCACATAGAAGCCCACTATTGTTATTTTTTTCCCTTACGTTGTTATTGTTATGTAGGCTCCAATTATATTGTGACCCCTTAGACTCCTATATATACTAAGGAAGTTTTATCATTTGCATTATCCAAGAATTATTCATTTATGTAATGTAAATGAGGTTTCCCCCTCAAAGAGACCATTTCTCAAGTTGTTGATCTATATTTTCTCTATTTTGTGAGTTGGTTGCATAACGACAACCAACGAGTGGTGTAAAATATGCTGATCCTTTGCCTCCTCCACACAATAATTCACGGTTTCCCACTCTCGACCTTCACTCGCTCCTTGTCAAGGAGGAAGAAATCCCCCTACTTGTTTGAAAAAATGTTGGCAAAGGAATCACTGATCTCTCCTCCTCTAAACCCACCAATTGCTCCGTAGTCCATTTGGAAATAGTGTACAACGCTTGAACCCTCACTATCAAATGGCTCAACAAAGTTCAAGATGATAATTCTCTTTTTGTCCTATTTCTTTTGCAATATCTTGGTTTTGCAAACCCCTTCAGAAGGCTATGGATAGTATCCTATGTAGCTAAATTAGTATAATTGTTGTAGCTAATTTCTATATTTCATTTTTATATATGAATTAGTATAGTTGTTGTAGTTAATTAATTTATTTCATTTCTATAATTGAATTAGTATCGTTGTTGCAATTAGTTTATGTATTTCATTTCTATAGTTGAATAGAACAATCAATATGAGTTATTGTTGTACTTATTTGTATGAGAATGGTTAATTTTCGTTAGTTAATATACCCATAAATTAGGAACAAGACCACCTTTATTTATTCTCCATAAAAAATCCTCTCATTAAGTAATTATCTAAGAAATTTAAGACTGAAAAAATGCATATATAGGGCACAATGTTTTTGAATGTTATACATTCCCGGATTGATAAACAAAGTAGGTTCTACTGATAGAAGGAGTGTCTGATAAGATCTCATTCTATCCCCTTGCACCAACAGGTTTCCCATTATATCAGTTACACCCAAGCTAATATCATGAAGGCCCAACATCCAATTATCAATGTCACTTTTGCACTATTGTCAAGTAGGAGGTTGCCCGCATTGAGAATTTAGTCAAGAAAAAACGAAGGAAAATGACCAACAAAAAAGTCGAGGTGAGTTTTACGTATTGGGTTCCAAACATAAGGTTCTCTCGCCTCATAGACAAGAATATTTTTGGTACTATGCCAAGGGACTATCAACAATGTAAACTGGCTATGACGGGACTATTATGACAAGGGGTTTATCAATAATGATAATAGGGTGCCCTCTCGTA
Source organism: Pinus albicaulis (assembly GCA_034641835.2). Taxonomy (NCBI): domain Eukaryota; kingdom Viridiplantae; phylum Streptophyta; class Pinopsida; order Pinales; family Pinaceae; genus Pinus; species Pinus albicaulis. Next base: position 1,299,134,572 of record CM076583.1, on the reverse strand, counting down.
TCAATATTGGCACAAAGGGATATAAAACTAAGCTCATTATAAGAAACGTACGATTAAAAAGCTTTCTTGGTTGAAATTGTGAAGGGTATGTGTCAACAAGAAGAAGCAATTTTCTACAAACTGGATCTAATGGATCAAAAGTTTGAAGTAGCTTACAAAGTAGTTTATGGAATTGACATCAAAGTGATAAAGCTAGAGGATATCAAGCACAACCCAATAGTAGCAGAAAAACCTACTCGTGTTTGAAGGCATCCCTTCCAACCACATTCCAATTGATGAAGATCTTGATGAAAAGGTGGACAATTAACAATAGAAAAGGTAGGCATGTGTCCACCTAGAATAGAAGCACTTCTTCTCTTTTGGTAACTTTATATATGAGAACTAAGGTTCTCCTTCTGGTTCTATCAATGATCTTTTATTATGTTTTCAATAGATATCAAACTATGTTACTACTAGATATTTGGATGTAAATAACTCTATTACAATCCTACAAAGATAAAAACAAATAGTTTGACTTACTATGGCATTGGTTTCCCAAAAGGAAAGTTGCAGTTAACCTTGGATACATTTTAATTTGTACTATATTAATCTAAATTTCAACTAGCTTAGAAAAAATAAAAAATAAAAAACTTGAAAACTCGAGTTTGAAACCCCCTATGTAGAAATTATACAATATGCATGTATATTACCGGATTCTCCTGATCTAACAAATTAATCTTATGTTAAATACATAATCCTTCCACTTAATTCTTTGCGGAAATTAAATCGCCAATTGCAAAACACATATGAAGCAAAATCAATCGCACATAACAAGATGTTTTACCAGGAAAGCTTAAAGCTAAAAACCCCAACTTTCATATATTATGTATATCAATGGATCATGAAACAATCTCATACAAAGCTCAGCTCATAGAGCTCTCAGTACAATATACAATCATCTCACACTGTCTCGCAAAAATTTGCACCTCCATGCACCAGTTTCTTGCCTCCTAATAGCCTGCCTTCACTGCGCAATCCTTGCTGAAGAAGAACTCTGAATGAATTCGACCTTAACTTGCCTTGACTACACAATACTCATAAGCATCTCCAATGTGTGTGTAGATGCATTGAATGCATCACTATAGTCACAACATATATTCCATCTCACCCTTTCACCTATCTCTCCACTGGGTCTCCACTGGATCTGACATGCAAGTAGTTAACTGTTGTATTTCTTCGGTTTCAAGTAAGACACTACTTGTGAATTAATTAACTAATTAATTCACTCATCTTTCACTAGTGTATGTTCAGTTACAACTAGCACAACTGAGTTTAACTCACTAAACTAAGTTAAACTAAATAACAACTCCCATAACTACTCTTCCAACTCCGTTACAACTTGCCACTATCAGTTATAACTAAGTCCTCCATGCATGAGTCACCAACCACCCTAGGAATTCGAAATTCCTTCAATCAACTGGTTTTCCACATCAATTAACTGAAATCAAGTGCTCCAAGAGAACAAGTTATTATTTATAGTCTGATTATTATTAAGGGCTAATAATAATCGACATGCATTCTAATTTTAGACAAACAATCTATAAATAGACTTCGCCCATCTTCTAAAAATAGAAATTCATCCAAAGATAGAATTTTCTCAACCATCTAGAATCAGCCTCCTGCTAATTTTAGATTTTGCTCAACATGTCTAAAAATAGACATACACCTAAAAATAGCTTGTTTGGGCCCCACCTAGTTTAGTTGCTTATTTTTCACTAGGATCAAGGATGATGTTTTTAGATGCCACTTTCATTGTTTCTTGTTGCAATCTTCAACACTCTAAATGACTAAAAAATAGGATATTGGCGTTGAATTTTCTACAGGATGTATAGTAGAAACCAATTTTATGATCAGATAATTACTACCTAATGATATTTAAATAATTTATCCCATGCCTCTAATATCATTGAGAAATTATACACAAAAAGTCTCAACAGTAAATGCAACAAAAACAATATCAAAGAGACAACCATGTACAATAGAGACAACAATTTTACCCTAGGAAACCCAATCTTGGGAGAAAACCCAACAACTTTTCTTCTAGGATAAATTATTCTTAAGCAAGTTTTACAGATCCAATTTTTCTAGAAATCTATGCCAATATCCAAGTCCAAATACCATTCAAACCTGGTCAATTTCCAGCAATCCAACATTGGTGAAACCAACCAAAAACACGAAATTCAATATTTTTTAATCTATCAAATTTCATCTTATAGTCAAATCCATACTGCGGTAAACTTTGGTCAATAGTCAAACTCAAATTTGGTCAACTTTCAGTAAATTCAACCTCTTTCTATCACACATGCGACTACTTTAGTATAGAGAAGATGTGATGATGAATGATCAAAATGAAGATGTCACATTATGTATATATACTCGTCAAATGGGGTTTAATTTGACCAAGGGACACACCCTTTCATGGTGGGGCTGACTTGTCCTTTTCAAGCCTAGAGGATGCCCAAAAAAATTAAGATTTTATTTTGATTTTTCACAATTATTCTAGGTCAACTTAGGAGAACTCTTGGCATGTGGGAATACGTCCCGATGCTACAAGAAAAATCAACACTCCCTCTTAGTGAGGGAGATATTCTCCTTAGTAGCAACAGATTCCCCCTTAGCTAAAATTTCTCCTCTGCAAAAAAAAGTTCATGAGTTTGTTATGTTGATGCATGTATATATATAACTCCATCTTGGAGTAGGCAATGTAAGTATCCTAGGCCATTTACCCTTGGCCAAATCAGCATGGCCTGGACAAATTCATTTATGGCTCCTTAGATAAATATATCAATCTCCTTTGGTCAAATTAGCATGACCTAGCCAAAGTCCTTTATGGCTTGTCATGAGAGGATTTTCCCCTGGACCATTTATCCCAAGCCAAATAGCCCAACCAAGGTCCTTTATGGCTTCTCAGGTGAATTCCATGTATCTCCTCTGGTTAAATCAACACGACCCAACCAAGTCCCATATTTTCAGTGAAAGGTCTGTCCAATCTACAATTGCCCCGAACCATTCACCCTTGTTCGAATCAACATGACCTAGAAAAGTCCTTCTACCTTCTTAAGTGAATGTATCCATCTCCCCTAGTCGAACAAGCTTGACCCAACCAAGTCCTTCTGGAATCTTAGGAGATGGTATGTCTGATCCCGTAAAGACATAAACACTCCCTCTCAACAAGGGAGATATTCTGCATCATGCCAAGCTTGTCTATGAAGTATACAAACTTCGATCTAGACAAAGACTTGGTGAGGATCTCCGTAATATATTGATATGTGGATATGTATTGGAGCTCCACTGCTTGTCCCTACACCACGTCTCTGATGAAATTATATTTGATCTCAATATGATTATACTTGTCATAAAAAACTGGATTCTTTGAAAGCTTGACACAACTTTGATTATTGCAAAATATCAAGGCCGACTCAAGCTCATGATCACATAGCCTTGCAAGTAGCTTTTGAAGCCACACTGCTTCCAGACTTATGGAACTGGCTATGATATGCTCTGCCTTTGTTGTACTAAGTGTGATATAAGTCTGCTTCTTGTTAAACCAGATATCATTGTCAATCCCAAGTTGAAGCAACACCCTGATGTGTTGTTTCTGTCCTCTGCACTCCCAACACAATCTGAATCCATATATCCCTGCAGTTTCACTTCACCACCTGAGAAATATCTAAAAATATCCAACTGTACCATGCAGGTACCTCAACACATGCCATTAGGGGAATTTTTAGGTCTAAAATGGGCTTCCTAAGGAAATTATAAAATAATAGTGGAAATAATAAAATAAGATTATATTACATCATCAAATTTTAGAGGGAAAAAAGAAAAAGCTAATTTTTCAACTCGTATTTTCAACTTATCTCCCTATGAGTTTAATCAAATTTTGAGTGGGAAAACTCTTTGGATGCATAATTTGATTCTTCATCCAAGGAGTACCCATGTTGCATACTTTCGATAGATCATGCTACATGAAAAACGTGATTGCAATCACATTTTTTCATGTATTTCTCATTTTTCGTGTAGCAAGGTCCATCGAAAGTATGCAACATGGGTACTCCTTGGATAAGGAATTCAATTTTGCATCCAACGAGTACTCCGGCTCAAAATTTGAGTAAAATCTTAGGGAGATAAGTTGAAAATACAAGTTGAAAAATTAGTTTTATTATTTTATTATTTTTTAATCTTTTTACATTTTTACCCCAAAAATGGTGAATCATCCCCCATGGTTGACATCATCATATTGCATTCTATTGGTTCTTATAAAGTTTATTTTTATTGTACATTTTTCTTAGGAGGCCCATTTTAGACCTCAAAATTTCTCTAATGTTTGTTACAACCCAATGCATCTGCCTCTACTCAACCATATACTGGATCAGGGTTTTCACTGCAAAACAAATATTTGGACTGGTGTTAAACAAGTACATCAAGGATCCAGTCAACTACTTTTACATCATGGGATCCACCAAATCTGAATATGAAGCGGAATCACTTGGATTCTTCAAATTGGTCGTCATAGGTGATCCATGGACTTACAATATATCATACTAAATCTCTTGAAAATATGAAAAATGTACCTCCATTATCCAAGGAAGATCTCATCAGGTCTCTATCACACCTCTAATCCTAAGAAATAATGCATTATTTTAAGATCCTTTATCTCAAACTCTAAGGCCAACTGCCTCTTGCACTTGTCAATGAATTTTTTTGCCCTATGATGAATAGATCATAAAAATACAACACCAAGATCAGAGGATCACCATCAATAATCATGTAGTATAGGTCAGGATCCACAACACTCTTGGTGAATCTGAAACTCATCAAATATCTATCAATCCTAAAATATCAAGCCCCGGGTTCCTACTTGAGTCCATACAAATCTTTCTTCAATTTGCAAACATGGGACTCCTTCCCATGTACCTCAAAGCCCTAAGGTTGTTCTATGTACACTTCCTTTTCAATCACACCATTGAGGTACGCGGTCTTTACATCCATCTAATGTATCTTCCAACCCATAATAAAAGCAAGAGAAACAATAGTTCTAATAGAATTGTACCTCGGGACTGGAGAAAACATCTCATCATAGTCCACTCCCTCTTTCTGGAGAACCTTTCCGCCACAAACCTCGTTGTGTACTTGTCGATGTTTCCATCTGTTGCATGCTTGATTTTATGTATCCACTTCGAAGTCACCACTCTTTTCCCCTCTAGTTTGGGAGCTATCGTCCACACATCATTCTTCACGATGGTCTGATATTCCTCTATCATGGCATCCTTCCAAACTTGTTGGCCTGCTATCTCCTCATAAATGGAAGGTTCAAAATCAATGATGTGGCTCATCAATGCCATAAGCTCAAGTATATATGTGGTTTTTTTCTCTCCCTGAAAGTACCATGGGGAGTTGCATGCCCCTCTACATCATACAGAGTGTCACGAAGCCACGCTGGCCTCTTACTGGTTCCTCCATATTTTGGTGGGTCCACTGGTTATGCTAGTTCTGTTGGTTCCTCTTGATCATCTGAAGGATGAACAATTGGAATAGAAGGACATGTACCTGCATTCTTCGAAGTCTCTTGATCCACATTATCAATATTCATGCCAGACTCTCTATGATTCTTGAAGGCTCCTCCTCATCAAAAATAACATCTCAACTAACCTTAACCTGACACTGTCTTAGAATGTAGATCTTGTATACCTTCGAAGTCTCACTGTATCCCACAAAGGTACCCGTCTTTCTAAAAGGCTCCAATTTCTTCCTCTTCTCCTTGGGAACATGAACATATATTGGACAACCAAATATCCTCTAATGACTAACATTTGGCTTCACTCCTATGAATACCTCTTGTTAGCGTAAGAAGTCGCTCCTTGACTGCTTAAGGAGTAAGCCTTACACATCATAGTTCATTTCAAATTTTAAAGGGGTTGTTTGAGTGGTGGGATGGCTTTCTCAGATATTTTGAAATGATTTAATTTTCTTTAAGACTTTCATGCATTTGGAAAGCTGTGGCAAGTATAAATTTTGTGGGTAAAAGGTAGTATAGGGAGCATAGTATACAAGTGGAAGAAGATGAATAACTAGTACCTATTTCAGGAAATATTCCTATCCTAAATCAATCACACAACTATGATGATGGTTGTTTACACAAACTCTGTTTATGCAAAGTAAAACATCATTTAGAAAATAGATTGCATGTATAAATTATTCCACAAATCCTTTATGAAATCTTCACTGACATGTTCTATTACACACATATAGCTTGCAGAAAACTGAAAGCAAATAATTTACTGTTAAATCCTTTAACAACTTCTCACTTACACTTTACTAGTTGCTGCAATTCATATTTTAGAAGAAATTAACAAAGAAAAGATACACACCACACATTAGATGTTCCTTGAGTCACAAAATCCTCTAGCATGAAGCAACAAGTTTGTTATTATATTCAGTCTTCAGGTAGACTAACATCAAACCTGGAAATAGTATTTACAAATGGTATATATAGCAAGAGAGACACCAACTCCATCTCTTCTAAAAATAAGGAAACATTAATTCCAACCTAACATAGGTTTCAAAAGGCACTATAGCCTTATCTCATCGAAATCTAACAGAAAGGACAGATGGAGAAAGAATAAGAGAAGAATTATGGGATGGAACGTTGAATGTGTTGTCATGCTGCCCTTTTTCCTGCTGAATTATCTCCTTGTGTCTTGGGTCTTTAATGACCATGTACATTGATTTAATAAGACCTCCAAAAACCTCATAACCACCTCTCACCATCACTTGTACTATCCATTTGGTTATTGGTTTTTATCCAACCTTAACTAGCTCAGAAAAACTTGCTGACAGGTGTCAAAATTCAGTTAAAACAAGTGTTGTCGGAAATTCCGGTAAAAACTTGTAACTGCGCAAAATATGGAATCCTACTGGAAATTCCGGTAGCGCCATGTTTCTTTTTCAAGATACACAGAAAATGATAAAAATTCTGGGCTGACTTGTATTCTATGACACCTAGGCTGCTATTCAAAATTGTGACTGATATGTAAAAAGGAATTAGTACCAAAAACCTTTTTACCTTTCCTCTATGTGTGTTGGAGCTTCAATGAGTTTATCTAAATCAGTTTTGCTGTCAGCAACTGATGTTCTAGATCTGGTTTCTCTTGTAATAGCCTCCTTGACAGGGTCTTTGTCTTCCTTAGAACCCCTTTGTGTTTTTCTTCTCTTTGAGGGCTCTGAGTGTTGTTCTGAAGGGGTTGAGTTCTTGCTTTTTCTTTTTTTCTTTTTTTTTAATATTATGAACCTTCAGATGGCTTATGTAGAGCCTTGGATTTGAGCCTAAAATTATTGTTGTCTCTTGTATACCACTTTCTAATGCTAGAAATAGGTTTAACTTCTTCTTTCTTCTTATTGCTACTGATTTCATATCTAGCATCCTTGAGGAGTTCTTCATCTGATGGTGTAGGCTGATACTCTTTCTACAATTTTTTCTAAATATGTGCTTCCAGAATTTCCGGTGGCACCTACACTTTTGATTTATCTGTTGTTGCATATCTTCGTCTTCTGGCTCTAGTGTAGACATTAGGAAATGGAGGAACATGAGGTACTATTTTCATGGACTTGGGTTTGTTTGATGAGGAGCTCTCTCCTTTTTCCACTTTTCTTTCAACCTTGACTGTAGAAACCTTCTCTTTCTTACCTTTGGCCTTATTATGATGTTTTCTCTTTGTTTTTCTCTTTGTAGGCTGAGAATTTGGTTGTGGAACTGGAGGTGTAGGCGCAGGTTGGCTTGCCCTATAGAATAAAACGTGATCCCAAGTCTGGTTTCTCTTTCCTAACTCTTCCTCAACTAGAAATTTGATCAAAGCTTGATGGTACAAGATATATTCTAAAACATCAGCATGAGTCTGAACCCTTGTTGACATCTTGGTCAGGATTTTGAACAAGAAAAATGGCAGATTCAATGTCTTCATCCCTGCAATATGAAAAAGAAACTTCATGTGATAGAGGAATACCAATGTATACCTCCTTTCACAAGTGAGGTATATATTGATAAGCTTGATGATGGGTAACGGTTCAGTCCATAACTGCAGATGACACATGTGGCTCAACGTATATAACGACTTGACTTTAGCTAACTGACTGTAATACGACACCTATCATTAGATCTAAAAAGATTTAAAAAAAATTGAGGCATATTAACACTATGACACGTGGTATAACTAAAGGGGATGCGCTTTTTCATTTTATTTTTAAAATTGAGTATGCTTCTGGAAATTTCAGCAACATTGGAATAAAAATAAAAAAGACAGAAACAGGAAAATAAAAAACTCTCTGAAAGGCTAAAAGCTAGTGCTTCCGGAATTTTCGGTAGCAACCAAAAAATTTTGAATTTTTTTGAAGTTTAATCCCAAAAATAAAACTATGGAATGGACTCATGAATTAGCAAAGAACTGTGCTAACATTGGCTCCACAGGGGATAGAGCTCTCCCTGTGAGGCTCTAAGAATCTCTTGTAGTTTCAGTGCCTTGTCATTGGGCTATGGAGTCTTATTATGAAACACACCGGTATTTATAGTGAACTTAGGCTACCAACAGCCTTAGTAAAAGAATTGTTTGAGAAAGTGCCCATTGAATGGGCCTCCAAACAGTTCTGCTCCATCAAGATGTTGCAACTCAAAAGTATCATTCTGCAGAATATTTGAGATTCTGAAAGGACCAAGCCATAAAGCATCAAATTTGGAATGCTTACCTGGATCTTGATGTTGTGCATCCCACTTCCACACTAGATCTATAATCTAAAAGTCTTCCCTTTTAGTTCCTTTATCAAAAACTTGCTTTACAAATTGCTGATATTTTCTCACCAAATCATATTGTTGTTCTCGCTTTTGCTTCACTTCTATGATTTGATAAACTCTCATGGTCATATCATCTGGCTCGGCTTCTTGATCTTGCAGAAATTTAACTACAGGAATGGATGATTGAACTGGAAAAACAACATCAGTTCCATAAACCATTTGAAAATGTGATGTATTTATAGACTTTTTGATTGTCACCTTGTCTACCCATAAAGCAAACTTTAGTTTTGAAGCCCAGGCTTTCTTGTTTTGCTCCAACAGTTTGGTGATGATTCTTACCAAACTTTTGTTTGATGATTCAGCTAAACCATTTCCTTGGGGATAGTAAGTTGTAGAGTGAGCGAGATGAATGCCATAATATTCACAGAAATTTACTAATGGAGTGGCTTTAAAAGCAACTACATTATCTGCTATTAACCTTAATGAACATCCAAATCTAGTTATGATTCCCCACATAAAATTAATCATAACTTTATGAGTGGAATTCCTGATAGGTATTGCATCAATCCATTTGGTGAAGTAATTAGTTGCAACAAGAATCCAATGATGTTGTCCACTTGAAGGTGGATGAATTTCTCCAATGAAATCTAAGCCCCATTGCTGAAAAGGTGACAAAACAACTATGGGCTTGAGAGGCAAAGACTTCAAATGTTTCTTTCCGGTGAACTTTTGACATTTTTCACATGCTCTCACCTCAGCATATACATCAGAAAACAAATTGGGCCAAAAATAGCCAGCTCTTAGTATTTTGTATGCAGTAGTTATCCAATAGTGATGTCCTCCACACACACTACTATGAATATTAAAGATAACTGTCTTGGACTCATCTGGATCAATGCATCTCAACAATGCAGAATTTAACACTTTTCAGCTTCAAATATCTTATTCTGCTTTTATCATAATTTGGATGAGGTTTAAAATGCTGCAGAAAATAGATGATGTCTTTATACCAACTGCATTCATAAATCTTTATATCCATTGCCATGTTGTCTATAGGTTCAGAAATATGCCCTTCAAAGTTTTCATCCATGAAATTCAAGCCCAAAACTTTACAATTTTCTTCAGCTAGTGTTACACAGCATTTTGTCACCGTCCCTACAATCCCTCGTCCCGCATATTGGAGGATCGTTCCCGTGACTTGTGAACAGTTTCATACTCTGCAAACACCTTCTTTGCATCCTTCTGCATAAGGACATCATTTCTCTTGTTGGACATTTCCTCAAAAAAGCACACAAAACCTATGTTTTGGCCTTGGCACGGATAGCCAGTTCATCCCTCGCGCCGATGTGGAAGATTTCCACTAGAGCCCGCGCCACTTGGCGCTCTGTCTCAGTGCAGCCCCCGCGCCAAGTTGTTTTAGGAATGTTTTTAAAAAATTAGAGGCGGAAGTTTCCTTCTAACTACCTCAGGGATGAGGCACTGAAAGTGGTTAAGTTGATGAGCCACGGATCTCTCTCTTTAGGTAGTGGTTTTTACCTCCCATGGAACACTCCTTGAAGATAGGACTCCTTTCCATGATTATAGGGATCCTAACTTCTCCCTCTCCCTCTATATAAACAGGCCTTCTCCATTTATGAAAGCTATCTGAACATATAGCCAAGGAGCTGAACTTGGAGAAGAATACTATAGTTGAGTAATTTCTAATGAGAAAGGCGAACCAAGGAGAATTCCGTAGAGAGAGTCCCGTCCGAATTCCCGACGAATTTTTGTGAGACGTGCTCCGCTTGAACCCTGCTGGAGGAGATCGCAACGTCGAAGCTTGGTTGTACTCTTCCTTCCATTTATTAATATACTCGACTATGGTGTTGGTTCCATCATTGTGTTATGTTGTTTATGTAATGCAATTGATTTAGTCCTCTTTGACTGACTGATAGTTACGAATGTGAATTAGTATGTTGTATATCGTCGTTGTTTCTTGTGTGTGTGTGGGTGTCCAAGCGTGAAAGCGAGAGGATCATGATCTGTCAAACCAGGAGTGAGGAGCGAGCAACTCTTTTTGATGACAACAACAACATAGGATCTTCGGTAAGTCATCTATCGAATCTCCATCCATTCGTTAACTAGGAATCAATATTATAACGTGTCTTGTTTGTGGCTAGACCCACTCTAGGGCTAGTGGGATCGCCTTTGTCCGTAGAGGGGATTTACCACACCAACAAATTGGCGACTCCACTAGGGAATCAGTGTGAGCTTGTCTTTCACCCATTAGGTCTTATTTGGTCTTAGTGTTCTTGTTTTACCTTTTCTGATTATTCTGCTAAGTCTAAGAGCCTTGTTCAGCCCCACAGGATCAGATCTGACCTCTGTCTTTCAAAATTTTCCCTTTTTCCTGAGTGAATAGGCTTGGCACAATTTTTTTTTAGACAGACGCGCCGATTGGTGCATGTTACTAATGTTGCGCCCGCGCCATCCCCTGTTTGGTGCTAATTACAGCCAAACAGTCGCACCAATCCCTGTAGGTGTTAGGGTTTGGTTTGTTTTGAGGATTTTTGGTCAGTGCTTGTGCTTCTGGGTTATTTTAGGTATGCATTGAGTGCTTTGGGATTGTTTTTTATTGTGATTAGCTTCATTCCTTCAGTTGTTTGTCCATTTCCTATCAGCATCATAGCCTTAGGGTTTTTAAGTGCTTTGGTATGCTGAGCCTCCTGTAGGAGTTTGAGCCTTTTGTTTCGCAGTCAACTTCCTTCCTGGTTTGGTTGCATTGAGCTCCCTTGATTCGTTTGAATGATTGCATTGGTTGAATGATTCTTGAATCTTTCATTCAATTTTGCTTCTTGTCACCCCAGGCATAGATCACTGCTTGCATGGGTATGTTTGGAAATCTTTCTTCAATTCGAGAGATTGCAACATTGGTTTGAGTTTTGTTATGTTTGTCCTGAGTTGATTGAAATTGTTTCACTTCAAATCTCGCATTAACGTTCTCACACTAGTGTTTTGGTTTGTTTTTCATGTCATTTAGTGCACTGTTTGCTCTATTAGATTGAAAAATAAAAATAAAATTGTTTTCATTCTTGTTTTCATTGTGAAATTGGAAGTCTTTCGCATATGTATCATTGGACAATTCTAGGAAATATTGCTCATTTCCATTAACTTGCATCGGATATTGTAGTGGATGTTTCCACGTGTTCTCATTATTTTCTATCGCTTGAAAACTCCTAACTTTCTCGTAGATAGCTTTTCATTGAATGAAATGGTATCTTTTGGCATGTAGCTTGCATTTAGGGATTTTTCAGATCCAACATTTGGTAGGACCTTGGAATTGAAACGTAAATACAAGATTAACTTAAAATTTACTCAATTAACCTAAGGCAACATTGAGACCTAACGAAACATCTAGTGGTCTAAGTTAGAGATGTGTTTCGGCGTCTTTAAACCTAGCAGCTGTCGCTCACCATTTGGCTTCAAACAACACTAGTACGGACTTGTGCTCCCCGTACCGTCAAGTATATAAAGGGAGACCCCTCTAGGTTGCAATCCTTTTATCGATAGGAAGTTGAGTCTGCCGCCTTGTAACCGTGATACACCGAACACAGCATTCGGGGAGACTACCTGCACATACGTCAAGTCCTTGGTTCATTCTTCTTTCATTTGATCACCAAGGTGTATATGGCAGTTCATGGAAACCTGGTACACCTTTCTACCTAGACTACCTGAGCTGTCATTTTCGATCTTTACTGACTCCATAAATTTGAAAAGATCATCAAGCACTTGTCCTTTCACGCTCGCTTAAAACTGAAAGTGACTAGAGTCATCTTTTGCTTGTTTCTTGACTCTTAAAACATGAAACAACGAAATTTTTGTTTCAATGTGGTAAAATAAACTACCTACGATTACACGCCCATTAAAGTGTCTTCATTTTCGATCTTTTTCCTTTTCTAGTGTGCTACAGTCACAAAGGCGGAACCATTGGTTTCGTCCAGTGGTAGTCCTTTCTCGGATGATTCATCTAAAGCTTCTCAATCCTCTAGGTCTGTTGAGCTTCAGCAGCCTATTATCCCGTCAGAGTACCCCTTAGGAGAACCAGTTGAGTTCAATTGGCCTCTTTCAAACACTTGGTTTGGGTTTGGGGTTGGGGAGAATTTTCCCCCTCTTACATCGGGATCACCATTTTTAGCTGCTATCATACCTCCTAGTCCCCGTAGTCTCTTACAAGATCTCACGGCGGATTCAGACATGGACTCATTTGGTCCTATTGGTAGTGAGGGGATTCCTATTTCTGACGAAGAATACGAACTTTTTCCAGAAAACATCCCTCAAGGGTCCACTTAATCTTCACCATCGGTGTCACTTGTAGCCGGATATAGGTCTTTGGTTCAGATTATGGCCGGTATTACCTCCATGGCAACATCAACTCCATCAAGGGGTCTGGTCCTTCCATCATTAGGAATGTCGCCAACGACACCTGTCTCGTCGATGCCTTTTGTCACATCTGTCCCAACTAGACCTACTGTATGTGTGGCTGCGTTGGCACTGGTTTTCACCACTCAATCATCAGGGGCTTCGCCTTCGGTAGAGACTTCAATTTCCATGGCAACCCCCGACGACCTGTCTTTTGAGGAGCATCGGCTGGCTACTCAGCAGTAGAGCTCCCAGACTTACCAGTCCCCTCAGGATTCTGGTGAGCCTTATCTTTCTCATTATGACACGGTCGGTACCCCATTTATACACTTCTGTTTCATTATGATGAGTACAACAACCCTATCTATTTGCCTGCTTTGGAAGCTTATGAGTTCCTTTCCGGTTTTAGACCTACCTTGCCTGTGCAACCTTCTAACCAACAAGGACAACCCTTTTAGGGACAACCTTCGGTTCATCAAGGGTATGCTTACGACCCACAAGGACAACCCTTTCAGGGACAACCTTCGGTTCAACAAGGGTATGCTTATGACCCACAAGGACAACCCTTTCAGGGACAACCTTCGGTCCAACAGATTATTTTATGGTCCGCAAGGACAGTCTTACAATCCACAAGGCCAACCTTTACAAGGTCAGCCTATGATCCAACCTGGGCAACCTCAAGGACCTGTTGGGCAACCGATATATCAACCAAGGCCTTCATACAGTCCTGGGGGGCAGATTTATGCATCTCAAGGGCAACCTTCTGTGCAACCACAACAGCCATACTTTCAAGTTGTTCCAAATGTTGCACAGCCAGGGCCATCTTATGGTCCTGCTCTAGGTCAACCTGGTCATCAGGTACAACCTGGCCCATCACAGCCTGGGCCATCTTATGGTCCTGCTCCAGGTCAACCCGGTCATTAGGCACAGCCTGGCCCATCGCAGCCATCAGGCCAACCTGCTACGCAGGGGCAACCTGGTGGCCCCCATTAGTCAGGTCAACCTGCTCAGCAGGGATAACCTGCACAGAAAGTTCACCCTGCTCAGCCACCGCTCTACTCTACACCACAGTCGAGGCAACCTGCGCGTCCGATTTATCCAACTTAGTAGGGCCCTACTTATCAGCAGCCCATTCAACCCCAAGGCGCCTATTACCCTCGAGGTCAATATTGATCGGTTTACAATGTGCCTCAAGGTTCTGCTTATTACCCTCAACCACCAGGCTATACTTACATTCCGCAGCAAAATCTTTATGTTGCTCAATCAGGACCCTCATATACTCAGAATCAGTAGCCTGGTCCTCAACCTCCGTATCCTCGTCCTCAGCCACCATATCATCCGAACTATCCGGCTTATACCCCTTATGGTCCAAATCCTCCGGGATAGAACCAATGGGGGCAGAGTTACATCCAACCAGGATGGAATGTGGGTACTGGTCCTTATCGAGGACCTGCTATGCCTTTCAATCCTCAATTACCCTTTCTCGCCACGTTGGAATTACCGAATGTGTCCAAATTAACAAATGATCCAATCCTTCATAATCTGTATTGGCCTTCGGTTCCAACCAAGGTTCTTGGTGATTGCCCCAAGTTTGAGGGAAAGTTTGGAGAAGACCCCCAAGCACATGTCATGACATACCATTTATGGTGTTCTTCAAATTCTTGGGTGGATGACTCTATTCGACTCCGTTTTTTCCATCGAACTCTCACTGGAGCTGCTACTAAGTGGTACATCGAACTGTCTCGCGGTATCTTTCAAGATTTCAACTCTCTTTATATGGCGTTCCTTACTCATTTCCAGTTACTGGTTCATTATGAAGCCGGGACGCATCTCCTAAAATCCTTGAAACAGGACCGGGCTATCCATATCTCGGACCACATTCATGAATGGAGACGTTGTCGTCATCTGATCAAATTCGAAATTCCTAATCAGCTTCTCACCCATTGGTTCACTACCTCTTTTGTCAATCAGATTACAAAAGATATAGCCATTGGGGGCATTTTTTACCGAGGAACAGGCCATTGCTCGTGCCCAGTACCTTGATTTAGTGTACTCTCAATCGGGCATTTTGTATGATATCTTGACTAATGCCTCGTGACCTGGGACTTCTAAAGCACCGGCCACCCCATCTGTTGACGGTGTTATTGGTTCTGTGTCTCAGACTTCACGTAAGTCTTCCAACACTGGGAAACAAAAATCAAATTCTTCCAATGATTCTGCTTCTCAGCCTACCCCATATTCTGGCAAAACCTTAGAGGTCAACGCCATTCAGGCCAATCTTGCGGACAAGACATCCAAAGGGAAAAAGAAGGGCAAAGGCAAGGCCAAAGCTGATGCCCCAAAACGAGAGTCGTCTAAACCTCGTGCTGATGATGTTTCACAGCGCAAGCCGAAGTATCCCTGTCTGATTTGTGATGAGGAACACTACATTAAGGATTGTCCTAGACGTGCCAAAGTTAGTAAATTTCTCAAAGGCACTAAGGGAACTCTGGTTGTCCTCAAAGAACCTTTTCTGTCTCAGCAAACTCAGATGGTCAATCAACATGCGCCATCTACACCGTTTGTCTCTCAAGTGTTCATGGTGAACGGTTCTGCACCCGTTTCCATTGCTACTCGGTCGAAAGATTATATTGGATCACGTCAGGCAGCCAAGAAAGAGATCGTTGATGGTCCTCCTCCCCTACCTGCCTCTAGGCCTCTTGAGATTGAAAGGCCCAGTGTTGAATCCGTTGTACGACCACCTTCTAAAGGTGTTCTCTGGAAATTTTCTTATATTCCTAACGCCTGTGCTGCTCAGCATTACAGTATTGTTGAGGATTTAGCACAGGTGCCATCCGCGATGTCTGCGTTAGAAGTTCTTCAGATTTTTCCATCTCAACGGAAAGCGTTATTATCTGCGATCGGCAGAATTGATCTTGTTGATTCTAGCCTTCTCTCTTTCAATTTAGAGAATTTCGTTCCCCGACTTCCGCACCAGATTGTGCTTTTCATACAAGTCAGCATTAATGGTCTCAACATCCATAGAGCCATTATGGACGAAGGTGCATCCACTTGTGTCATGTCATCTTCTTGCTGGAAGGCTATTGGCTCTCTAGCCCTAACTTTGTCACCCAATGCCCTTAAGGCATTTGATGGAAGGGAATCGAAACCCTTGGGTGTTCTCGCCAGCTCGCCGATCACGTTACAAGGAAAGACAATCAATGTCAAAGTAGAATTAGTTGACGCTAAACTCAATTACAATATTCTACTCAGTCGCAGTTGGACTCACGCTATGCTGTGCGTTCCATCCACCCTCTTTCGTCTTCTAAAGTTTCCACATGAGGGCAAAATCATTACTGTCGATTAATTGTCATTATTTACCTCGTCTTCTGAGAAAAACGTTCCATACGTGGATCAGATTCCTTCTCCCCTCTGCAACATAGGACCGGGTCTTTTCAAAGACCCCACCCTCATGGGTATCTTCCCCCTTCCACCACCAAATACCGTTCAAATTAATATGATCTCTCGATTGGATGACCCGTGGATTTTCCCTTTACCTGAACAGGTTGATTCATTTGGGGATTTGATGCCACTTACTCCAATTGAAATCAATTATTGCGAGCTTGTAGCTGCATCATATTCTCCCCCTTCTGCAGATCCTCCTTTGAGCATGTCTCTCGACGTTTATTCTCAATACCCCTGGCTCGACGACGCATATTCGCCTGATGCTTTGAAAGAAGTGTTTCCATCTGATGAGGCCATCGTAGAAACCATGTCTCTCGAGGACCTACCATGGAGTGATGGGCATCATCGTTCCTCGTTTATGCCTGGCCTCGGGGCAATGTCTAACTGTCTTGAGCATTTTGCGTCTCAAGTTCCTTCTCCGCCACTTCAAATGCCTATCTTGACTCACGAAGTCTTCACTGAAGGTAACTTGAGTAACATCACCCAGACGATGCCTATCGACATTTCCGTGAAACCGGGAATTGTCAAGAACATCCATGTCAGAGTCACTTGCTCTTATGATGAAGTCCAAGTGTACACTAGTCTCTTTCGTGAATTCCGTGATGTTTTCGCCTGGTGTTACAAAGAGATTCCTGGAATCGATCCCAGTATTGTGGTGCACGAGATTCCCACCTACCTCGGTGCGAAGCCTGTTCGCCAGCGTCTTCGTCCAGTGCATCCTCGGAAATCCGCCGCCATAAAAGCTGAAGTTGGAAAACTTCTCAAAGCGGGTTTCATTTATCCGATTCCTCTGACAGAATGGGTTTCTAACATTGTTCCTATGGATAAGAAGCAGGGAACAATTAACGTCTGTGTTGACTATCATGATATTAATTGGGCCTGCCCTAAGGATAACTGTCCCACCCCTTTCATCGATCAGATCATTGACGATTGTGTGGGGAGCGAGATTTTTTCCCTTATGGACAGATTCTCTGGATATAATCAGATCAACATTCTCCAGTCTGATCAACACAAGACTGCTTTTATCTGTCCTTGGGGAACGTTTGCGTATAAGAAACTCCCTTTCGGCTTGAAGAACGCTAGGGCTACGTTCCAGCGCGTGATGTCTTATGCCTTTCACGATATTATTCATATTGTTCAACCATACCCGGATGACCTTCCGGCTCATTCAGCTATGCGAAGAGACCATCCAAACCATCTCTGACAGATCTTTCTTCGTTGTAGATGCTACAACATTCAGATCAATCTGCATAAATGCGTCTTCTGCATCGATTCCGGTAGACTTTTAGGTTTTATCGTATCCAAAGATGGAATTTGCCTTGATCCGCTTAAGGTTGAGGCTATTTTTAATCTCCCCTCTCCATCCTCGTTACACCAGCTCCAGAGTCTCCAAGGGAAAGCAAATTTCTTATAAAGTTTTATCCCAAACTATGTCGAAGTAGCCAAAGGGTTCACACAACTTTTAAAACATGACGTCCCTTTTTGCTGGGATGATATTGCTCAGCAATCTTTTGATACGCTTAAGATGTTGCTTGTTAATGCTCCTCTATTATATCCTTTGAATAATCATCGTGATTTCACCCTCTATCTAGCTATCGCCTTTAGTACGATCGCCATGGTTTTGGTTCAAGATAATGATGACGGTAACGAACATGTTATTTACTACTTGTCTCGAAACCTTCTCGACCCTAAAACGTTTTATGCACATGTTGGGAAGTTAGCGCTGGCTGCGGTCCAGGCCGTTTAGCGTTTCTGTCATTATATCCTTTTACGAACGGTAACCGTGATTTTTGATTGTAACCCCATGACCTATATTATGTCTCGACAGTTGCTGGGGGGAAAGTACTCGAAGTGGATCGTTATCCTCCAAGAGTTTGATTTGGAATTCACTACCGCCAAATCAAAGAAATCACTTGTTTTCGCTGATCTAATTTGTTCTCTCCCTGCCGAATCTGCCCCTTCTTATTCCAAGGATCATATTCCGGACGAAACTCTTTTCTTGATTAGCATCCTCGATCCATGGTACGGTGATATCATCGTGTACCTCCAGACTTCTACTTTTAGGTCCGAGTTGACGAAAGATGCCCTACGCCGCATTCGGCATCAGTCGCAACCTTATCGTATTGTCGGAGATACCCTTTATCGTGTTGGAGTTGATTCCGTGCTCCGCCGATGTCTGACCCTTGAGGAAGTTGAGAAAGTTTTAAATGACTGCCATAGTGGCGCCTGTGGTGGTCACATGTCTGGTTATGCCACCGCACAGAAGATCCTCCGTGCTGGCTATTTATGGTCGTCCATTTTTAAAGACTGCATTGTTGCAGTAAGCAAATGCCATGTTTGCCAGATATATCAATGCAAGATGTGTATGCCACCTGTTCCTTTACACCCTGCCATTACCATTGGTCCTTTTGCCAAATGGGGCATTGATTTTATGACGTGTAACCCTCGCTCGGTCGGGGGGCATGCCTATATCATCGTCGCCATCGATTATTTTACAAAATGGGCCGAAGCAATGCCTACACTGGCTGGGGACGGTAAGACAACAACGCAATTCATATTCAATCATTTATTGCTCGGTTTGTTGTTCCTCAAGCCATCGTTACCGAAAATGGTTCACATTTTAGGGACTATATGATGGCAGAGATGACGTCTAAGTTGGGTTTGCGTCACGACAGCTCAACTCCATTTACCCTCAAGCTAATGGCCAAGTTGAAGCCGTAAAAAAAGTTCTCGTTACGATGCTTCAACGAACAATTGGGATCTATAAATCAAATTGGCATCTCATGTTGTTTTTAGCTCTATGGGATTACCGAACATCGATTAAGAGTGCAACTGGATTCACCTCGTTTTATTTGGTGTACAGTCTGGAAGCTACTCTTCCGATTGAGTTTGAAATTCCTTCACTCAAATTAGCTGTGGAATTATTGCCTAATACTTCACCTGAGGAAGAGCATCTCCTCTATTTAGAAATATTGGATGAAACTCGTCGCTTAGCTGCTTTGGTCATCGAAGCACAAAAGAAGCGAGTCAAAGCTTACTTTTACCAAATAGTTTCCCCTCGTTCTTTTTTCGAAGGCGACCTCGTTATCCTGTATGACCAAGCTCATGACAAGCTGGGGGCAGGTAATTCCAACCCATGTGGCATGGGCCCTACATCGTCAAACATGTGTTACAGAATGGGGCTGATGAGCTTATTGATTATGAAGGTTATCCCTTAGCACAACCCAGAAATGGGTTGTATCTGAAAAAATATTATTCTTGAGTCATTCATGCATGATATGTGTACATAGGTGATTTTTTCATTTTTGTGCATGTTTAGGTTTGATGTGATTTGTAAGCTTTTTTCTGCTTATTGGGTCTTGTTGGTTCTGCAGATGTCTATTACCCCTTATGTTGGTTTCGCGGATGGTGCTTCCCGCAGTACCAGGAGCTTGTCTTTCGCAGCCTGGGTAATTTATAATCCGATTGGTGAGTTGATTAACCTACAAGGTATTTGTCTAGGACAAACTACAAACAATTTCGTTGAATATAGTGATGTTGTGGAACTATTAAACGAGGCATTTAACCTCGGCATACGCGCATTGCTTGTAAATCTAGATTCACAGCTTGTTGT
This sequence comes from Pinus albicaulis, assembly GCA_034641835.2. NCBI lineage: Eukaryota > Viridiplantae > Streptophyta > Pinopsida > Pinales > Pinaceae > Pinus > Pinus albicaulis. Next base: position 1,299,114,293 of record CM076583.1, on the reverse strand, counting down.
TCTTCAACTTAATGTTCATTATTCGATCTGAAACCCATGCATTTTGAGATTGTATTTACGTATTCATTTGCTTGAAAGACATTTTGATTTCATCACATATTAACATATACCAAGGCAAATGAATACATTAACTGATGCAGTAGCTAAAATTCTATTAGATAGACATTTGCGCAATTTATAAAACATCATCATATGTAAATAGACCCATGTAGAAAATAGATGTGTATATATATATATATATATATATATATATATATCGATTGTTTGTAGCGTGTGCATCATAAAACCCCAAAAAAAAAATATGTATGTTTCAGTTACATCCCAGGACAACATGTCTCTCAAAAATATGCGGAAATAAAAAGCCTAGGTGCCTAATCAGCGTGGTGCTCATGATAGCACGACACCGCCCGTACCAACCGCCTCAGCAAGTGGTGGATACAACTCGACACCCCTATAGTATGCCTCTGGTAGGCCCGAGGAACATCATTAAGGCGAACATAGTCTGGGATCCCACGGGCTATCCCCTCCAGATTTTGTACTATCTCCTCCTCGCCGCCCTCACCATGAGGATCGAAATCGCGAGGAGTTCGCCTTGCTATCGGTGACATACCTGCATGCCTCTCTGGGACAACATCTGCATACATATAAGATTAACTGTTAGAACATGCATATATACCAAAAAATCATAAATTCATGAAAATAAAAAATGAGTCTCACCTAGCTCTTCGTCCCAATCCTCTCCCTCCGGGAGCAGGAGGTCTAGATCACCGGTGAAGTCTATACCAGAGTAAGGCCAGTCCTCCACGACAATCAGTTGCTATCAGAGCCAGTCAAAAAATTCTGGCCTCCAGGACATCTGTTGGCCACCCCCTTCTCTAGGCATCAGTGCAGCCCATCGGGCCATCCGTGGTTCTCTGGGTGGTGGCATCGGGACAATGACCTCCTGACACTGGAATGTCGGTAGTCGTTCCAAGAAGAACGATACCAAAATGGATCCATACCCAAACTGCTTCAGTTTGGTCTTCTTGCACTTGGTTAGCTATTTCTTGATGTTAATGGTCACGACCTCTGCCCAGTTGTAGAGAGTCGGGGTTAGGCAGTCTACAGTAAGAAGCAGTTGTGTCTTTGTGGCCTCATGCGGTGCTTGCGATCTTGGAGCCCGCGTGATAGTGTGCAGCACTACTTTTAGTGCCAGATCCGGGATGGTTTGGATGTCAATCTTCTCGCTCCTTGTTCCTTTGCGTGCCCCTCGACACACTCTATCGATCACCACCCCCATACTCTCCCCAAAGGGACGGGTACCGGTCAGCATAGGGATTGCACCCCTCCGCGACAATCCTGTGATAAAATAGACATCAAAAACTTCAAGTTCAAGTTCCTAATCTCGAAGTACAAACTTTTCTTGATCTTTGTCCCAAATGCTTATCAAATATTGAAGCAATTCTGGCTGAGCCCGGAGGCACGGTGTTAGGAAGAATTTCTTTAGCCCACAATCTCTGAGGGCGTCCATGCATCGCTCATTCTCCATGGCAATTTCATCTTCCTCACTGTGTTCTCTCTCTTTCCACTCAATCATCATTCTTCTGCTTGGTACCTACACATTGTTCATATGAGCATTGTTAGTCTACTTAGGCATTGAAATTTGAAAACAATTGACTGCATTTTCCTTAAATTTATGCGGATTTTTAGGTTGCGTGGTTGGCGCGCCCTCTGTGTAAAAAAAGGGCGATTGGCATGGGTTCGTGCCCGAAACCCATGCCAACCACGATGCCCTAGTTTTGACAAATCCTCTCCTAAAGGAATCAAAATGACAATTACAAGTAATGAAGTTTAGCATAAAAGATGGCAAATGGTGTCGGCTCTTACCTGAGACTGACGAAATCAATATTGGTTCACTAGATCGCTCGCAATCGTCGCCACAAGATCGCAAGGCAAATGGGTCACTGTTGCTCCACAAAGAGGTAAAAGTGAAAAGTAAATCATTTTTACCACTTATGGCATTTTATAACTTTTCAAAATCTTAAATTAGGTTTTAAAACATATTTTTCGATTATTTTATCATATTATTTTTGAGAAATAGGTTTTACACACGTCTTTTGTGCAGCAACAGGTTTTCACATGGTTATGACGAAGAAACGAGTTGTATTTTATACTTTTTCGGACTCGGTAGAAACACGAAAAAGTCACTACTAGAGTCACCTTTCAGCTCTTTTCTGACTCTCTAAAACTGAAAATATTGTTGAGATGCTTGTTGTTTTGAACTCGTAAAATGGCTTCGAAACGATATCTACCTAGTATAAGTTTACCCTTTTTTCGGGCTGGGATAGATTATTTACGAAAAAGGAATACCTTAGCCTATCGCGACTAAGAGGTTCTCTCGGATATTGTTTTCTACCTTTTCAGATCTGAGAGACTATTTACAAAAAGGGCCTTGCTGGAGTTTTCTTTTCTGCTTTCTTTCTCTACAAACATGAAAAGATGTCGAGTTCTCCCTTTGTCAGACTCGTTAAAAACTGATGACATCGGACTCCGTCGTTATGACATTACTCGAGTTCCTCCTTCCTAGGGCTCGTAAAATGTACTAGGTTGGATTTTTCCGAAGGACAAACTTACATCGCAAGCATATGCTATCCCCTTCAAGCTTGTTTACAAAAATAATTGGGGTACTTGCCAAAAATGGTGGGAGAAAATGGAACCAGACTTTAGTCGGTAGTATGTCACTCTTGAACATGGCACTTGTTTGCATTCGTGTTGGGTTAGGGACATCTCACTCTGTCATTTTTTTTCCTCCACGGGTTTGGGTAATCTCTTTTGACCGCTCATCTGCTCTTTGCCTCGTCGCCATGATCTCAGATCCCTTGATGTCAAATACTACCAAATCCAGTGTCGAGCTGCCAATATGTTCAAGAGAAGTTTTGCCTCTGCAATTTTCAACCTCCCTCTGATTATCTGTTGGTCTTAATTTGCAAATCATCATATTCCTCTATCTCGTGTCAATGATGTGGGAAACGTCATGGCCCTCCTTCGACTAGGTTTCTTCCTGTCGACTTCAGCTCATTTTCTAGGAAGTTGATCTAGAGACTCCCTTTCGGTGCCCTGGAGCCTGCATGCCTTAATGGCAGGTTCTTTGCATCTGTCGCAAGGTTTACATCATTGACCTTCGATCGGATGATTCTGCGAGTGTTAGACGCCAGATCACTGTTCACATTCCGTGGATTGTACCTTTTGTACCTTGAGAGCCGTTGTCATTATTGGTGGTTTCTCTCGCGTCTGTTAACAACTCTCAATATTGGCTAGTAATCAGATGATGTTCCTGCATGTTCGACTTCAACTCGTCTATTTACATGCTCAAACTTGTACTTTGTTTGGGTCAGGATGGAGTGCAAGACCCTGCATTTTGTCTGATGAAATCCAGGCTGCGGGTTCTTTGTGGATTACTATGACTTATTACATGACTCTTCTGATTGGATAGCTGCGACCATACCTGATTTTATTTGTTGATCCTTATTGATGGATGGTTGCGTCCATACCTCGGATCTCACTTTTTATGTACTCTATTATGGATGGCTTCACCCATACCACATATCATGTATCAAAGATATCAATTGTATTTGTACTTGCAGGTTTTCCGAAAATAGTGTTTGGGTCGAACGCGTTCTCATAAAGCATTTCACCCCTCCCTCTCTCTCGGACCTCATGCTTTAGGGGGCATCTGTTACACATCATTTTTTCACTGTCCCTGCAATCCCTCGTCCCGCATATTGGAGGATCATTCCCGTGACTTGTGAACAGTTTCATACTCTGCAAACACCTTCTGTGCATCCTTCTACATAAGGACATCATTTATCCTGTTGGACATTTCCTCAAAAAAGCACACAAAACCTATGTTTTGGCCTTGGCGCAGATAGCTAGTTCATCCCTCACGCCGATGTGGAAGATTTCCACTAGAGCCCGCGCCACCTGGGGCTATGTCTCAGTGAAGCCCCCACGCCAAGCTGTTTTAGGAATGTTTTTTAAAAATTAGAGGCGGAAGTTTCCTTCTAACTACCTTAGGGATGAGTCATTGAAAATGGTTAAGTTGATGAGCCACGGATCTCTCTCTTTAGGTAGTGGTTTTTACCTCCCATGGAACACTCCTTGAAGATAGGACTCCCTTCCATGATTATAGGGATCCTAACTTCTCCCTCTCCCTCTATATAAACAGGTCTTCTCCCTTTATGAAAGCTAGCTGAACATATAGCCAAGGAGCTGAACTTGGAGAAGAATACTATAGCTGAGTAATTGTTATTGAGAAGGGCGAACCAAGGAGAATTCCGTAGAGAGAGTCCCGTCCGAATTCCCGACAAATTTTTGTGAGACATGCTCCGCTTGAACCCTGCTGGAGGAGATCGCAACGTCGAAGCTTGGTTGTACTCTTCCTTCCATTTATTAATATACTCGACTATGGTGTTGGTTCCATCATTGTGTTATGTTGTTTATGTAATGCAATTGATTTAGTCCTCTTTGACTGACTGATAGTTACGAATGTGAATTAGTATGTTGTATATCGTCATTGTTTCTTGTGTGTGTGCGGGTGTTCGAGCGTGAAAGCGAGCGGATCGTGATTTGTCAAACCAGGAGTGAGGAGTGAGCCACTCTTTTCAACGACAACAGCAACATAGGATCTCCGGTAAGTCATCTATCGAATCTCCATCCATTCGTTAACTAGGAATCAATATTATAACGTGTCTTGTTTGTGGCTAGACCCACTCTAGGGCTAGTGGGATCGCCTCTGTCCGTAGAGGGGATTTACCTCACCAACAGCTAGTAGTTTGGCTAATCCTTGACCTTTGATTAGTTTAGTAGGTTTTATCTCTAAGTCAAACGCAAGAACTTTAGTCACCCACTTGCTTCTTTTTCCATCAATATCAGGCTGAACTAATATCTCTCTAACAACAGATGAAGGTACATAAGCAATAACTTGAGCATGAATAATATAAACTCTAAAAGCTTTCAGAGATTTCACTAATGCATAGGCATGCTTTTCCAACATTTCGTACTTCAATTCTACCTCTCTAAGTGCTCTGTTGAAAAATGCTATGGGAGCTTCCTTATTTTCTGAATATTTTTGTAATAAAACAACAACAATAGTATCTTGTGAGGCAAATAAGAAGATCAAGAAAGGCTTTGAGTATTCAGGGCTTACCAGCTGAGGTGCTTCAATGATGATTTTTTTGATAAACTCAAATGAATTTCTAGATTCAATGGTCCACTTGACTTCTTTGTCCTTCTTCAACATGCAAGTAATATGCATCACCACTTCAACAAAATTTGGAATGAACCTTCTTAAGAAATTTATCTTACCAAGGAAAGATTGAACCTCTTTCTTAGATCTTGGAAGTGCTAAATCTTGAATTGCAATTACTCTCTTAGGATCAATTTTCACTCCATCCTTAGAAACTATGTGACTCAACATCTTACCTTCTTTGAGAGAAAAATAAGACTTCTTTGGATTCAATGATATACCATATTTTTTGCATTTAACAAATACTTGTCTCAAGTGTTGAAGATGTTCTTGATCTGAAGTTGAATAAACAGTAATATCATCTAAATAGATGACCAGGAATATGTCATTTTCTCCAATGAATGAAAAGTCCATAGCACGTTGAAAAGTAGCTATGGCATTCATAAGCCCAAATGGCATCTTTGCATACATGAATGTTCCCCAAGGAGTAGTGAATGTTGTCTTCTCTTGGTCTTTCGACCAAACTGAAACTTGATTATACCTGAAGAACCCATCCAACATGGAAATTTTGTCTGAACCAATTACCTTTTGAAGAATATGCTCCATCTTTGTCAAATGATAGTTATCTTTCTTGGAGCACTTGTTAAGATTTCTGAAATCTACGCATAATCTGACTTCACCACTCTTCTTCCTTACTGGGACTAGATTAGCAACCCAATCTGAGTATCTTAAAGGAATGATGATTTTGACATCCAAAATTTTCTTAACTTCCGTCTCCATCACTGGTAAAAATAGTGGATTAATTTGCCTTAATTTCTACCTGAATGACTTAGTACCATCCTTCAATGGTATCCTATACTCAATGATAGCTGTATGATATGTCTTAAGATCTTCATATTTCCAGACAAAAACATGAACAAATTCACAAAACAGCTTGTGGTATTCAATCTTTATTTCTTCTGATAAAATTTTTGACAACTTCACATACCTTGGCTCTTTTTCTGTGCCCAAAATGAAATCTTCCAATTCTGCTTTTGTTTCAGCCAACTGTGGTTTGACTAAAACATCTTTGTGATCAATGAGATTCTCAAGTGGGATTAACTCCTTGGGAATGTGATTGGTAGGCAGCTGAATGATAGGCTGATCAACAATCTGTTTTTGCAGATTTTTGGTGTTTTGCAAATCAACATCATCCTTCATGATATCTTCATCTTGATCAATTTTTAGGACAACAAACTCTTCTGCAGCTTCAGTGAATCTTCTAATCTCCTGATCATCTTCAAAAAAATTCCAATGCTTGATATTATCAGGAATGCTAGTTTTGAACCTAAATTCCACTTCATATTTCAGCTTCATAGGTATTGGAATCTTGAATGAGTTTGTTGAAATAGAAAGTCAATCAGCCAACATATTACTTTCTCTTGGAACAAAAGAACTATTAAAAGCCAGGAATGAGTCTTCTACAATGCTACATACTGTATTATGGTAATCTCTGAGTCTGGGATGCTTAGTTTGATAAACATTTCTGATTTGCTGAATGAAAAGTTCAACATCTCCAAAAACATAAAATTTTGAAATATTCATGTCCTTTGCTATTTTTAAACCAATCAACAGAGCTTCATACTCAACCACATTGTTAGTTGCTTCAAATTCAAGTTTGAAAGAATAAGCAACAATCTCTTTCAATGGATAAATGAGAACTATTCCTGCACCAGCTCCTTATTTATAACATGAGCAATCAAAGTACATTTTCCATAGCTGGGAACCTTCATGACTGATCTATTTTTCAGCAGGCTTCAAAATCTGAAAATTTTCTGCAGATATGACATAATTATCCATGTGTAAAATGCTTGAACCAACATCAGTTGTTTTAGCCTAAATTGGATTATTAGTGGGATTTTTGCTTTCACTAATGATATATGTCAGTTGAGCTTCTCTATAAAGTCTTCTTTGTTCTCCTCAAAAAACAGGGATAGTAGCATAAGTGAGATCCATTTGCAATGTTCCTCCCAACCTTCTAATCCATGACCTAAAAAGTAACATGCCAAACCTAGAAGGAATGTAAGCTACAACAATATCCATCACCATTCCTCTCATGGGTAACTAAAAAAGGCTTACTGCAAGTTCTTTGATGACACCAAGGCATTGAAATTTCCAGGAATCAAAGGAGTAGAGATCTTGGTACTCTCTAGTTACCTCAAGACCTAGTTCATTCATGACTACCTTGGGCATTAAATTATGTGAGGCTCCGAAGTCCATTAAGAAATTATGCAAGATCTTTTCATGAATATTCAGAGATAGATAGAAAGGAGGGGTAGAGTCATCTTTGTCTTCTACCAATGGACCTAAAATAACAGCGGGCTTGTCATCTTGAAGGTTAACAAAATCATAAGCTACTTCGGTAGGTGGGGGTTGAAGAGCTTTCATAAAGGTCTTTTTGAAATCATCATTTTTCATGAGCTCTACAAGAGGAACATGAATCTTTATCTTTTATATTTAATTCTCAAAATTGAAAACAGAGGGAAGTTTGTGAGCAATTTTTACCTCAAATGAAGGAGTATTAATTTTCGGTAATTTATGTTTTTCAACTTTTTTTTCTGCTGGAATTTTAACTGTGTCCTTATTCTTCTTAGGCTGTGCAACATGCTGTGAATTATCATCAATATTATTTGATCTAAGATTATATCTGTTTTTATGATCAGCTGCAATCATGGAATGATCAGGAACCACTTCACTATTCTGAGTATATGACATGAAATCTTCATACTCTGGTTGTGTAAGATGAATCAAACCTTCTTTGTCTATCAGACAATTGATATCAACAACCTTCTCCAACCTTTCAGCTTCCTCTTCATCTTCAAATATAGCATTTTGCAAAGGAGGCTGAACTTTTTGATCATCAACCTCTCTCCTCTCTCGCTGCTAAATTTGAGGAACATTAGGTCTTATAAATTGCTATCTATTAGGTAGATCAAATGAAACATTTCTAGTAGTAGCTGGTCTTGCTTCCATCTTGAGCTTGGACCTCTCAGTAGTCAATGACTTGACCATCTTGGTCAGCTCATCTAACTTAGGATCTATGTCTGAAGTTTCTAAAGTAGAAACTTTAGCTTTTTGCTTTCTTTTTTCTCTATCAATCCCTCCTCTAAGCCTATCAGTTGCTAACACATTAGATTCTACCTCCAGTGCATTGTCCTGAATTTGTGTCAATGTTACAGATCTTCTTTCTCTCAATAATAAACAAAAATCAGGATCAAAGGCACCAACATAAGTGATTTTGGCTGAAGCTTCGGTAGGCTTGATTTAAGTAGGTATTTTTCTATACATCTTATTCAATCTCTTGGAAAAATCAGAAACTAATTCTCCTCCTTTTCATTTTATTGCACCAAATTCAGTGATATAGTACATAAAATATTTCTTATCACACCATTTTCTTAAAAATGTATCATCTAGGGTTTGAATTCCAGTGATGCTACCAACTGTCAAGGATCTAAACCATTTTCTTACATCACCTTCAAAACTTTGAACAAAAACTCTCATCCAGACATCTTCATGCTCAATATTTAGATTGTCAGCATAGGCATAAAAATCAACAAGGTGTTCTTCAACTGTTACCTCTTCCTCACCACTAAACTTAGGCATGTACTTGACTGTAATATTCCAAGTAGAAATAAACAACAATATAAAGCAACATAAACAAGAAACTACATCAAATAGAGAGTCATCACATAAATAATGCAAACTAGGAGAACGCCGAGCCATTTTATTATATAACTGAAAGATACAATGAGTACAAAGGTGATCAGAATGATGGCACCTTGGCTTGCACAATGCAAGCTGGAAATACTCTCAGAAATGCTCAAGGAATGGCTACTCTATCAGTGATTTTGTTATCTCCAAAATGTTGCTGCTGCAGCTACCAGACTACTACTGTTGGAATAGGATGGCTCTTTGGGGTCGTTCCCCTGCTCAAAAAAATACGAAACTCTGGAAATGAGCTCTCCTCCAAATACCCAAAAAAGCCTAGAAAGGGATCCCATAATGGATGACCCCGAAATTTCACCTCCCTTGAGGAATAATGCTATCCCAGTGAAATAAGCTGACCCTGAATGAATATCTACAAATAGTGGCCTCCTCCTCTACAAAAATGATGGAATAGCTAAGGGATGATCCATTCTCACTATCCTGGGTTGAATCCCCTGATGAATCTTCACTCCCGACTCTACCTCCTCCAAGAACTGCGTGATCTCTCCCTGAGACTGCGCTGCCCAAGCAAGTGTGTAATCCCTAGCTAGAGATGTTGTGGTTCCCACCTGAAAATCAATAGATAGAACTCCTCACCTGAGAAGGCACTCGAAGCCCCCGGGGTTGAGGTTGGGATCTTCGCTCGGAGACATCCGGTGTGCTGAACAACACTTACAGACTTCGCTCAACAGCAAAAGTGTGCTCAATGTCAAAAGACAAAACATAGATGCATAATAGAATGAATGAATGAGGAGCATCTTCCCCTTTTTAATCTTGGAGAACCTTGCGCTCACATAGGCCCCACCAAAACTGCGATGTCCCTCTTGGCCCACGCTGTCCCTCTCTCTCTACGCTGCCACTTCCCTCACGCTGCCATTTCGACCCCTGGGTCCCACACTGCCAAATAATAATGTGCTCAAGTGACTTTAGGGAATGTTTATTTCCTAAGTGTAGGCTAAGTATCTTCTCACCCACTTTATTAACTTATTTAACTTTATAAAAATTAAACTGGCAAAAAATTAATATTACCAATTAGCTGCTGCTAATTGGGAATATTACAGTCCTCCCCGCCAAAACGTTGCTTTTCCTCAAGCAACTGCAAGGATGGATGCTGCAAAACCTTCTCACTCTGCCAAGTGGCATCCTCATCCGGCAAGTTCCTCCACCTTACCCAATATTCCCTGATCGTTCTACTCCGCAGCTGCCTCTTCCTGGTGTCTATGATGGCTTTTGGATGTAACACCAAATGCCCCTCATCATCTATTGGTGGGAGCTCCTTTGTTGTAGTCACCTGCTGCCCCAATGCCTTTTTCAGGCAGGATACATGGAATCTTTTATGGATCCTGCTACCTGTGGGTAACTCTAGCTCATATGCAACCTCTCCAATCCTGCCTATCACCCTGTAGGGTCCATAGAAGTGGGGCTTGAGCTTCTCGGCCCCCTTCTACTTCAGCGTGGACTACCGATATGGCTGAAGTCGTACGTAAACCAAGTCCCCTACCTCAAACTGCCTCTCAACTCATCCTCTGTCAACATACAACTTTTGTTGGTTCTGTGTTGTAGCTAAGTTTCCCTTAAGAGCCCAGAGCATATCCTAACTCTCTTGGATCCAGTCCTTGGCCCTGGGGGCCTTGATAGCACCAAACATCACGTCAGCAAAAGACAAAGCATGATATCCATACAAAGCGTAAAACGAAGACATACGAATGGACATATGGAAAGTGGTGTTGTAGCAGTACTCTCCCAGGTGAAACCAACGTAACCATGCCTTATGTTTCCTTGTGACATAGTTTTGCAAGTAGCCCTCCAGCCACTTGTTCACTATCTCGGTTTTCCCATCTGTCTGAGGTTGATAACTGGTGCTCGGAGTCAACTCTGTACCCACCAAACGAAAGAGCTCTTTCCAAAAGCCACCCATGAAACGACTGTCCCGATCACTAACAATGGTCTTCGGGAGACCATGCAACCTGAAAACATCCCTGAAAAACAACTCTGCCACCTGTGTTGCTGTGTACCGTGATGATATAGCGAAGAAGTGTGCATACTTTGTTATTCGATCAACGACTACAAATATTCAATCATTGCCCTGCACCATGGGCAGCCCTGTGATGAAATCCATCAAAATGCTCTCCCATTTCCCCTCTGGAATGGGAAGTGGATGTAGTAATCCTGATGGATGGTTCATCTCCTCCTTGTTCCGCTGACACACCTAGCACTCCCTGACATGCCAGAGTACGTCCTCCTTGAGGCTCTTCCAAGAGAACCTCTCCCTGATGGCCCTGTAGGTTTTGGTGAACCCCTGGTGGCCTAATAGTGGTGAATCATGTTAGGCACGTAGTGCCTTCTCCTTGAGCTGAGAGCTCCTAGTTAAGAAGATTCGATCCCTGAAATATATCACCTCATCCATCACTCTGTACCTGCCATCCATGACCTTTCCATCCAATATCTCGCAGGAAAAACGGTCCTTGGAGTACTCCATCAGTAACTGAGCCCTCCAATCCGTGTCTAAGCTCATCAGTGACAACGCTGCCGGTCTACATGAAAGAGCATCGGCCACCACGTTGTACTTCCCCTTGACATACTCGATGTCAAATTCATATGCATGTATATTGTTGACCCACTTCTGCTACCTCTCCTGCAACTGCTTCTGCTCTAAAAAAAACTGAAGGCTGTTGTGGTCAGTCCTCACCCTGAATCTATTCCCCACCAAGTACTACCGAAACTTGGCCAGTGCATGGATGATGCCAACATTTCCTTGTCGTATATGGGATACAACCTCTCATGCATCAATATCTTCCTGCTCTCGAAAGCTATGGGATCACCCCCCTACATCAGGACTACGCCTAACCCTCTCCAGATGCATCACACTCAAGGATAAAAGGCTGCTTGAAATCCAGCAACACTAAAACTGGACAACTGCTCATCACCTCCTTGAGCCTATAAAAATCCCTTTGTGTTGTGTCTATCCAACTGAATGCCCCCTTCTTGGTTAGATCTGTGAGGGGTGCAACAAGTTGGGAAAAACCCTTGACGAACTTTCGGTAGTAGGTGCAGATGCCTACAAACCCCTGAAGCTCAGTCACGTTCTTTGGCTCTGGCCAATCCTAGATGGCCCTGATATTCTCCTCATTGACTCTCACTCCGTCCACACCAATGATATTCCCCAAGTAGAGCATCTATGTCAATCAAAATTCACATTTGGAGAGCTTAGCATAAAAATGTTGCTCCTCCAGAATGCGCAATACAACCTCAATGTGCTGCAGGTGCTCCTCCCATGTCTGGCTGTATATCAAGATGTCATCGAAAAATACCAACACAAATTTCCTCAGTTGACCACGGAAGATTTGGTTCATGCAAGACTGGAAAGTGGCTGGTGCATTAGTTAACCCAAAGGGCATCACCAGAAACTCAAAGTGGCTGTAGTGACATCTGAAAGTTGTCTTGGGGACATCCTGGTCCCTCACTCGGATCTGATGGTAACCCGACCTCAAATCAATCTTCGAGAAGAACTTAGACTCCCTCAACTCATCCATCAACTCATCAATCCATGGGATGGGGTATCGTTTCTCCATGGTCTTCTTGTTGAGAGCCCGATAGGCGATGCACATCCTTAGTGTGCCATCCTTATCCTTCACCAGTACAACAGAAGAAGCGAACGGGCCAGTGCCAGGTCGAATGTGTCCGAGTGCTAAAAGCTCATGAATATCTCTCTCAATCTCATCCCTGTAGGCTTTAGGATGCCTATAGGGTGTAGTAATCATGGCCTGGATGCCCTGCTCCAGCTCAATGGTGTGCTCAAACCCCAGATTCGGTGGCTGCCCTGGTGGTATATCCCCAAAAACTGTAGCATATCTGTCAAAAATCGACTGCACATCTAGGTGTCCTATAGACCTTGCCTCTGAAACACGCAGCTCCACTGCCCACTCTATATCTCCCTTCCGGAAATCTACCTCCATCCGTTGTGCTGAAACTGCCTGTGGCAGATAAGTGTGCATGCCCTGAATCATCTCATGCTTCCTGGTCTTCTTGTCTGTCCACTCCATCTCCAAGGTCTCCCAGTCTGTAGTGACCTTCCCCAGCGTGATCAACCACTACACTCCCAATATCACGTTGGTGTCCGAAATTTCCACCACAAAAAAATGATCCTTCAGAGTGTAAGTCCCCATAGTCACTGCCAAAGCCGGCACATACCTGGCACACTTTATAGTTCTGGCACCTGGTACCAGCACTGAAAATCCATCAAAGCTCTTTGTCAGTATGCTCCTCTACTCTACCAACTGTTTATCAATAAAATTGTGGGTAGCCCCACTGTCCACTAGTACTGAAACACATTTTCCCTGCACAATACCCTAGACATGCAGTGTCAAGTATTTGAGAACCCCTCGCAAAGAAGCAAAGACTCCCCCAGTAGGTGCAAGCGTTGCCCCTTCTGTTCCTAGTGGTGGAGGTGGTGGATGATCCCCTCTCTATACTATAGTGTTGCCTCCTGCCTCCATCTCCTCATATGCATCCTCTACCCCGTCACTATCGGAGAAGACCTCTATGTAGTGTGCCTTCCCAGCGGCACAACGATAACCTGGTGCCCATGACTCCTGGCATGTGAAGCAAAGCTTCTTCCGTCTTAGGTCTCTCCGGGTCTCATCATCCAAAGGCCCCCAGCCTTGGTTCCCCCTCGGAGGTGGAACCCTTGAGTCCTTCCCCTTCAATTTAAATGTCGGTCTATGGGGGAAGGGAGCTCCGGTCCTGGGCAGGGCATCCTGCAAGTCCCTAGTCCTCCCAACAACATCGTGAAGTGTAGCAGGCCTCGTATATATAATAACCCACACAGAGGTTCTGACAACCCATCAATGAACATGTATATCATCGTGGCTGAGGACAAGTCAGGTACCATCATGGAAAGTCTCAAGAACTCGAAAATGTAGGTGTTCGGGCTCCGGGTCTGTTTGAGCTTGGTCAGCTCAATAAAGTGCTCCTCTGGATCTCTCCGATCAAACCACTCTACCAATATCTATGTGAACTCTGCATATGTTGTCATAGCTGAGTGACCCAACATGGCCATCTCGTGGAACCACCAATTGACATGGGCCTCACCCTCTAGGTGCAATGCTTCCACCTTGATGGCCTCTCCCTTTTCCATTTGATTGAGCTGGAAATAGATATCCAACTTCTCCACCAAAGCCTTTGCCGAACACTTGGAGGATCCATCAAATGTTGGCAGGAAAACTCTGCCCACTGTGCGCTATACATCCCCATCCTGTGTGTATCTTCCCCCTCTATTCTGGTTGTGGGTTCTGTTGTCTTTCTTGAGCTACACAAAGTCATGGAAAACGAGAGCCTCACCAAACTCTCGCCCGTAGGACTGATACTCGGCAAAATAATCCCGCATGTGAACCGGCTCCGGTTCCCGAGGTGCTCCTGCTCCAGTGCCTGTAGCTAGAAATGTGGGCATCGTGGAACGTAGGGGAGTAAGTGATACAACCTGTTGCGCTGTGAGCTGCTCCTGCAAGTGGTGGGAAGTGTCGAACCCTTATTCGATGTGGAAACCACTTAGGGTTTCACGTTGTCTCTGGTCTGTGGTAAAATTCTACCCCATCTCTTCTATCCTCCTCGATAGCTCCTGCACAGACTTAAGGAGGAGTTCCCCGAACTCCTTTCCTTCATCTTTCTCCTCTGCCATTGGTTCCTCCTCTTCTACGTCCACTACCAAAATGCGATCACCCTCTCCAAAAGTGGCCTCGAGCCTCCGCCCTTGGTCCTTATACCTCCTTTCCCGATAAGTGATATATGGTTTTCCTGCTGGTGTCATTGAAAATTTGCTCTATAGGCTGAGCCAGTTCTATGAGCTCTGATACCACTGTAATATTCCAAGTAGAAATAAACAACAATATAAAGCAACATAAACAAGAAACTACAACAAATAGAGAGTCATCACATAGATAATGCAAAATATGGAGAACACTGAGCCATTTTATTATATAACTGAAAGATACAATGAGTACAAAGGTGATAAGAATGATTGCACCTTGGCTTGCACAAAGCAAGTTGGAAATACTCTCAGAAATGCTCAAGGAATGGCTGCTCTATCAATGACTACGTTATCTCCAAAATGTTGCTGCTGCTGCTACTGCTGGAATAGGATTGCTCTTTGCGACTATTCCCTTGCTCAGAAAAATATGAAACTCTGGAAATGAGCTCTCCTCCAAATACCCAAAAAATCCTAGAAAGGGATTCCATATTGGATGACCCCGGAATTTCACCTCCCTTGAGGAATAACACTATCCTAGTGAAATACGTTGGCCCTGAATGAATCTCTACAAATAGTGGCCTCCTCCTCTACCAAAATGATGGAATAGCTAAGGGTTGATCCCTTTTCACTATCCCGGGCTTAATCCCCTGATGAATCTTCACTCCCGGGACTACCTCCTCCAAGAACTTTGTGATCTCTCCCTCAGACTGCGCTGCCCAAGCAAGTGCATAGTCCCTGGCTAAAGATGTTATGGCTCCCACCTGAAAATCAATAGATAGAACACCTCACCCAAGCAGACACTCGAAGTCCCCCGGGCTGAGGTTGGGATCTATGCTCGGAGACACCCAATGTGCTGAACAACACTTGCAGACTTCGCTCAACAGCAAAAGCGTGCTCAATGTCAAGAGACAAAACATAGATGCATAATTGAATGAATGAATGAGGAGCCTCTTCCCCTTTTTATGCTTGGAGAGCCTTTCTCTCACCTAGGCCCCACCAAAACTACGTTGTCCCTCTTGGCCTACGTTGTCTCACTCTCTATGCATTGTCATGGGCCCATGCTGCCACTTCGACCCCTGGGTCCCACGCTGCCAAATAATAATGTGCTCAAGTGACTTTAGGGAATGTTTATTTCCTAAGTGTAGGCTAAGTATCTTCTCGCCCACTTTATTAACTGATTTAACTTTATAAAAAGTAAATTGGCCAAAAATTAATATTACCAAATAGCTGCTGCTAATTGGGAATATTACATTGAGATAATCTCCTGCAGGTAATGCATTCATAGGCTGAGGTAAATCTAAAGGGGCATACCTTGTAGCAAAAATTGCATCCATTCGGTTAGGGGTGGGTTTGGACCTACCATTGTGTGAGTTATTGGGATTTGTGGAATAGCAATAGGTGGATTGTGAACAACAAATGAAGCACCAACTTGTGATGTAGGTATTGTTTGTTGGTTGGAAAACAAGGGAGGTATAACATTTTCTGCAAAATCAGGGGATAAAAATTGTAGGACTTCTTTCGGGACAACCTTTGAGAAAACAGTAGTAGAGGAAGCAAACTTTCGTTTACTATTTTTCTTGATTAGCTTTTTAGGGTTTGAAATTGGGATTCTCAAAGGGGAATATGGTTTAGCCCTGGTTCTAGTCCTTCTAGGAGCCAGAACTTCAACAATGGAGTCGCGAGGTTTAAAGCAGTCTAAAAAGACAGTTGGAACTGTATACCTCAGAACCAGACTTATAACTTTGTCATTCACCCAACGATAAACTTCAATTCGCCTCCCCGAAAACGACGCCAAAGATGTTAGTGTAAGAATTCACTCCTTGACTACTTAAGGAGTAAGCCTTACATATCATAGTTCATTTCAAATTTTAAAGGGGTTTTTTGAGTGGTGGGGTGGATGTCTCAAAGATTTTGAAATGATTTAATTTTATTTAAGATTGTCATGCATTTGGCAAGTTGTGGCAAGTATAAATTGTGTGGGTAAATGTTAGTATAGGGAGCAGAGTATACAAGTGGAAGAAGATGAATAATTGGTACCTATTTCAGGAAATATTCCTATCCTAAATCAGTTACACAACTATGATGATGGTTCTTTACACAAACTATGTTTATGCAAAGTAAAACAACATTCAGAAAATAGATTGCATGTATAAAGTATTCCACAAATCCTTTATGAAATCTTCACTGACATGTTCTATTACACACATATAACTTGCAAAAAACTGAAAGCGGATAATTTACTGTTAAGTCCTTTAATAACTTCTCACTCACACTTTACTAGTTGTTGCAATTCATATTTTAGAAAAAATTAACAAAGAAAAGATACACACCACACATTAGATGTTCCTTGAGTCACAAGATCCTCCAGCATGAAGCAAAAAGGTTTTTATTATATTCAATCTTCAGGTAGACTAACATCCAACCTGGAAATAGTATTTACAAATGGTATATATAGCAAGAGAGACACCAACTCCATCTCTTCTAAAAAGAGGAAACATTAATTCTAACATAACACAGGTGTCAAAAGACATTATAGCCTTATCTCATTGAAATCTAACGAAAAGGACAGATGTAGAAAGAAGAAGAGAAGAATTTTGGGCTGGAATGTTGAATGCGCTGTCATGTTGCCCTTTTTCTTGCTGAATTATCTCCTTGTATCTTGGGTCTTTAATAACCATGTAGCTCCATTTAATAAGACCTCCAACAACCTCATAACCACCTCTCACCATCACTTGTATTATTCATTTGGTTATGGGTTCTTATCCATCCTTAACTGGCTCGGAAAAACTTGCTGACATGTGTCAAAATTCAGTTAAAATAGGTGCTGCACGAAATTCCGGTAAAAACCTGTAACTACACAAAATCTGGAATGCTACCAGAAATTCTAGTAGAGCCCTGTTTCTTTTTCAAAATACACAGAAAATGCTGAAAATTATGTGTTGACTTGTGTTCTATGACACCTAGGCTGCTATTCAAAATTGTGACTGATAAGTAAAAAGGAATTAGTACCAAAAATCTTTTTACCTTTCCTCTATGTGTTGTAGCTTCAGCCAGTTTATCTAAATCAATTTTTCTGTCAGCAGGCGATGTTATGGATCTGGTTGCTCTTGTAATTGCCTCCTTGACAGGGTCTTCGTCCTCTTTAAAACCCCTTTTTGTTTTTCTTCTCTTTGAGGGCTCTGAGTGTTGTTTTGAAGGGGTTGAGTTCTTGCTTTTATTCATGGTTTTTTCTATTTTGGAACCTTCAGGTTTGCCTTCAATGTCAATTATCTCTATCATTAGGCTTGTCTTAAGTAGAGCCTTGGATTTAAGCCTAAACTTATTGATGTCTCTTGTATGCCTCTTTCTGGTGCTAGCAATAAGTTTAATTTATTCTTTCTTCTTCTTGCTGTTGATTTCATATCCAACATCCTTGAGGAATTCTTCATCTGATGGTGTAGGCTGATACTCTTTCTGCAACTTTTTCTTAATATATGCTTCCGGAATTTCCAGAAGCACCTGCGTTTTTTATTTATCTGCTATTGTAGACCTTCCTCTTCTGGCTCTATGTAGACATTGGGAAATGGAGGAACATGGGGTACTATTTTCATGGACTTGGGTTTGTTTGCTAAGGAGCTCTCTCCTTTTTCCACCTTTCTTTCAACCTTGACTATAGAAACCTTCTCTGTCTTACCTTTGGCCTACTTATGAATGTTTTCTCTTTGGGACTTTCTCTTTGTTCTTCTCTTTGCGGGCTGAGGATTTGGTTGTGGAACTGGAGGTCCCAAGTCTGGTTTCTCTTTCCCAAGTCTTCTTCAACTAGAACTTTGATCAAAGCTTGATGGTACAAGCTATATTATGAAACATCAACATGAGTCTAAACCCTTCCTGACATCTTGGTCAGGCATTTCAACAAGAAAAATGGCAGATTCAATGGCAGATTCAATGTCTTCATCCCTACAATATGAAAAAGAAACCTCATGTGATGAGGAATACCACTGTATACCTCCTTTCACAAGTGAGGTATATCTTGATAAGCTTCATATCTTCTGCCCAATCATTCTTAAGGTAGCTACTTGGGATGCCTTTTGCCTAGTTTGGATCTCTGTGAGCATCTTTGAGGAAGCTATTGAGATCACCTCCTGTAATAACTTGTCCTTTGAACCACCTTTATCCTTCTTGAGGAAGGTTAAAGGCTTCAGCAATGGAGTCTTCAGAAACCTACAAAGTGAGGCCATAAAATGTAGCTTCCTGTCCATTAAAAGAGTTAGAAAACTCTTGGGCTACTCCTTAGTGAGAGCTCCCCAACCTAGTGCAAAGAGGACACCACCCTATTTGCATAAAAAAACTTCTTACCCTCGAATTGGCATCAACCAAATCTGCACCTTGTGGTTCTATTCGATTTATCTTACCACTTGTTTTAGTCATCTTTAGAAAATTAAATGCCTATATCTCCTGCAACTGATAGGTGTCAGAGTAGGAAGAGTTTTACCTTACAAGTGTGGCCAGTATTCACCTTTGGAATCTTGTATGAAACCCAGACTCCTCCTTGAACTATAATTCTCAACAAATTTGTATCCTAGCAATAAAACTTCGAATGAAAAAATTCATGTTTTTTAGGAGGTTTTAAAACTAAAACTTAGTCCATCACCCGATGCAAATCATCCTCCATCATTGAAAATATTCTTCACCATGATGTGCACCATGTGACACACCATCACCACCTTCAGTTGGCTATGTTTTCCATATGAGAGCTCCAGATGGCTTATGGCAAGTGTGTTTATGAGAGTCTTTGTTGTTGATTGGCGTATTAACACTATGACACGTGGTATAACTAAAGTGGATGTGTTTTTTCGTTTTATTTTAAAAGCATAGTATGCTTCAGGAAATCCCGGCAGCATTGGAATAAAAGTAAAAAAGACAAAAACAAGAAAATAATAGACTGTCCGAAAGGCTAAAATCCAGTGCTTCCAGAATTTCTGGTAGCAACAAAAAAATTTTGAAATTTTTTGAAGCTTAATCCTAAAAGTAAAACTATGGAATGGACTCATGACTTAGCAAAGAATTGTGCTAACACCTCCTCAGGAATCTTGTCTTCTAATATCCAGTGAGGACTCTGGTTCTGAACATAAACAATTGTGTTGGTTTCCTCTGCCCATAAGAACATGGGTATATCCTGATCATGAATCATCGCCTTCATTGCTTCCACAATAGTTTTGTTCTTCCTTTCTGGTACTCCATTATGTTGAGGATTGTAAGGAATGATCCACTCCCTCTTGATCCCCGCCTCCCTGCGGAAATCACTGAAATTTGTGTTATTATAGTCTCCTCCATTATTTGACCTCAAGACTTTGATCTTCCTTCCTGTCAGGTTCTCTACCTGAGCCTGGAATTCCTGAAACTTGCTGAAGACTTCAACCTTAGTCTTCATAAAGTAGATCCAAGTCTTCCAAGAGAAATCTTCAATGAATGTCACATACTATAAGTAGCCACCAAAGGAGGATGCAGTCCTAGGTCCGCATACATCTAAATGTACTAGATCCAAGATCCCCTTGGATCTATTGTCACAACTTGGAAAAGATCCCTTGGTATTCTTACTAAGTGCATAACCTTTGCAAACACCATCAAGCTCTACTTGAAGTTCTGGAGACCTGTAACCATCCTCCTCAATGTTGGAAAAACCTTGTAATGTGGGTGAGCAAATATTCGATGTCATAACTCAAAAAAACCGATACTATCATGGACCAATGCTTTGGTTGGTCGTCCTATCATGAGTCTGTATAATCCTCTCTCTCGAACATCAATTACTTCTATTGAGTTTATGCTTGAATCCTTAGGCCATATAAGAACTCGACCATCCATGAATGCAACTCAGTAACCTCTATCATCTATTGCAGATATATAAAATAAATTCTTCTTCAATCCTAGCACAAAGAACACTTATCTCATGTGTAAAGAGTCTCCAGACTCCAGTTGAAAAGAAGCAACTCCAACTCCTTTTACTGCATGCTTGGTATTGTCTCCAAGTTCCAAATATAATGTTGAATCCCTTTCTACCAAATATGTGAGAGCATCTCGAAAACTAGTCTGTGCCTAGAAGCACCATTATCTATTAACCAAACATCATTGCTATTGGTAATAGTGACTAAAAGAGCATAAATAAAGA